>JASUAD010000001.1:9893980-10326401 GCA_037013555.1 Sextonia rubra | reverse complement strand
TGTAGCACAAATGGGAAAGAAGTTTGTGCAGTTCGGTGAGCTTCTGTTGTCCGTGCGCTTAAGCACGATTAAATTGGTGCTTAAGCCGGCTAGCCACTGTTTCGGGCACTCAAGCTAGGTCAAATATGCGTTCATGCGCGCTTAATTTTTCTATACACATCAGCAAACTTTTTGAGGCAATAACTTTATTGTTTTAACTCTGATTATACAATCTTGGGCTCTACGAATATCTACTCGAAACAAGCTTTTTAATGGTAGGTAGCTTGCTAATATCTGATGCTCGATTTCTAAGATATGATCTTTTAAAGCTATATTGTCCCAAAAAAACACTTCAAATTGCATTATCTTTAATTCAGCTCGTAATAGCAGTCCATTCTGAATATAAAATACAACTCAATGGATCCAAATTTTATTCACCTCATGAATTAACCAATACAAAAATACGAACATACTCTCTTACCATTCCAAATTATTCTAATGAATAGTTTTCCTCACCATGTTTTCTCCAATATTTATTTTTCATATTTTAAACTACTCAAACACCTGCCCTCCAACTCGCATCAAGATATTCTTAACCAGTTCATGCACAAAAATAGTCTACTCCTCCAAATTTAATTTCTTGTGTGAGTTTGTTGGAAGCGGAGAAAATGATAGAAGAAAAAGCATTCATTGTTTAGTTTTAGGTGGCAAACATTTTCGTCCACTGCTCTCTCCACCTATGTTTCTTATCTAAATGGGACTCCATGAAAGACATGCATACCTACAAATAGTCAGGGTCAGCAACGGGGGGCCGTCAAACATCCATTTCCAGTGGGCAACCAAAGATTTGTAATTACAGCCAAGGGATTGTTGCCTGGCAGACAACTTCAAATTTCCTCTCCCATGAATATGCTCCACATTTATGAACGACTTGTGGTGAGACTGTGTGGTCGACCACTTTAGTAGACCGACAATCTTAACATCCAACACAGCTGGACCTATAGGAAAGCAGTGGTGGATAATACTGGATATGTGCCCCGTACAGTCAGAGATAAACAGTCTAAAACCACATAAAATAACAGCCCTTCACCACATGCATGTATATCTCATTTTCTTTAGTTAAGTTTTAACTCCAAACCAGGCTCATTTTACCATTTCTAAAAAATTCCAAAGAATTTTAGAATCTTTGTGCCATTAATCACATACATGTAAAATAAGAGATGATACTTTTATCATTAATCTAGGCACATGCTCAATTTTTATTAGAGTAAATTTTAACTTCAAAATCAATAGAAGAGGAAACTAATTATTATCAACCAATTAAATTCCAATAAGTGACACCACTGGGGATCATTAGGGGACATTTTTGTTCTCTTGCTTTTTCATGTGAAAGTATAAAAAGTTAATATATATATATATTTTGCTGAAAGCTTCAAATTCATTATAGCCGTTTGTTTTCAAAAAAAATAGAGATGAACTGCAGAACTGATTATATGCGGTTTCATACAAGACATGTTGTTATAAGGAAGTAGGCTCCTAGTAAAAATAAAAACTAAATATAATATAAAAATTTATGAGGAGCCTCGAGATCCCCCACTCTTATAAAAAGCCCATTGTAATTCCTGACTTAATACTCACTTACAAGGTTGGTGTGGTGCCCCCAAACGCTTTCCAACTGGATAGATAGAAGAGAGTCCACTCCGCATGACACGTGGCCTCTCATGTACAATGCCATCCTCGATAGAAAGGAATTCACGTGTTCATTTGGGCTGTGGACGATGCTTTTACTGCATCGGGAAGCGAGTAAGAATTTAAATTTCTACATTAACACCATCTGTTGGGTTGCTCTTGTCATTTTCTTGAGCCTTTCTATATAAGCAGCGATTCCAGTAAGCTCTTTTACTTATTCTATTCCATCTTTCCCTTATTGGTGGGAAACACGCCTACCATGCACGGAGTACCTTCAAACCAGACATCCCTAATGGGCCCAATGCCATAACAACATGTGACCCACTCTCTTATTTTGCATGGTCGTGCATGTTCTAATGTGTCCCCATATTTTTCTACTTTTCTCTACCTAAGTGGATACTACACTAAGTATGGGTAGTCGTACATTTTGGGCCTGTGTATTTGGATGGAATTAAATTTAATATTACCGACGCTAAAAGGTTTTTTAATTGAAAAACACAGAGTGAAGTATAGTAAAGTAGTAAAGTAAAAGGAGTGAAGAACAATGAAACAATCTCCTCTTTGAAAAATGAACATCTAGCCATTGCATCCAAATTAAATACTAAAAGAACCCGCTCTGTTAAATAAATTTCACATTATACACTATAGTGGCGTGGCGGATCAAGCATTTTTATTTGAACGTTGAATACCCCAATAAAAAATTGTGTTTTAAAAAGAAATATAAAATTTTTATGTGTAAAAATTTTTACTATAATTTTAAAAGTAGATCGAGATTCAATGAATACATCCGCCCCCACGTAAATGTGTATAGACTTGCCCTTAATACTCTCCCTGCCTCACCTCTCTAACATTCTTTATTTACTACCCATGCTCTACAATGAAATCCTGAAAGTTTAATTCTATAAAAACAAACGGGAACTTTGCAAAACCATATAACACTAATATAAACTTTACTAAAGACAAGTAATAAGAACTTTACAATAACACTAATATAAACTTTACTAAATACAAGTAATAAGAACTTTGCAAAACTATATAACACTAATATAAACTTTACTAAAGACAAGTAATAAGAACTTCTGAATCTGATGGGATACTACTTAAGATTTGAGTGATGGTGATGATTATCATGAAAATGACTAATAATTTCCATCAAATTTATGCCATCACCCATCCGTGGCCCGAGGTAAGATGGAGGTACTGATTATTCCAAATTGGGTCTAAACGATATTTAGGTTGTCAGTCTTATTTATCTTTTTTACAAGTGGAG
This sequence comes from Sextonia rubra, assembly GCA_037013555.1. Lineage (NCBI taxonomy): Eukaryota > Viridiplantae > Streptophyta > Magnoliopsida > Laurales > Lauraceae > Sextonia > Sextonia rubra. The sequence continues at coordinate 10,323,463 of JASUAD010000001.1, read as the reverse complement.
AGATTACCCATTCGGTAACAAATATTTGTTAATAGTCATAGCACCAACAGTAGGGCACAGCCCACAGGTCTGTTCCGGCAAAGCTACTTACGTACCTTTGCGACCTTCCCCAGTAATAAAACTATAATATTACAAACCAATGATTAAATAGTCTCGTCACAGATGTACTTCACTGGTCAGTTGAACCATTGTAATTTTTAAATGGGTCAAGATGAAAAAAAAATCTCTTCCTTTAGAGATGTGATCAGGTGCAGCAGATTGTACAACTATATCAGACCAGTTAGTGTACGAAATACATCATCCGAGGGACCGCAGCATGCAAAGTAAATAAACCGGGAAGGTCTTGAATAGTGGGATTAATGTGCCTGAAACATTATGATCATGAGAAAAAAACCAATCCATTCCAATTTCAACCGTTTGTTTGAAATGAAGGCAAAGTGGGAAGTGGGCCTTCAATCCAATTAGACTCTGATAATTCTTTTATGTCTGTAATTTATAACTTAAAAACTGATAAGAAAAATGATGACACAGAGATTGTCATGAGGAAATATTTTCCTTTATATACTTCAATGATTTCATTATCTAATCATCTCCATTTTTACAAATATTATTCTCAAGAAATTAACATATGGACAAAATGTCTGTATATCAAAATCAGATTTTTCTTACAATATTACTAGGAAAATGCTGTAGGTAATCAACTAAGGGCTTGTTTGTTTTGTGAAATTGGATTTTGGCACTTCTAAAAAATGTGTTTCTATAGGCGAAGATCCATAAATGCTACTAATAACTTTCTTTAATGAAAAATTAAATAGGTTAGATGAAAATGAATACCGAGCCATGACCTTGAATCAAACTTGAGGAAGGTTAGTATATATCATATATTGAACTCATGACATTGAACCCGTACAGTTCTTCAAGAATCATTCATCCTTAACACTTTAATAATCATCTCTTAAAACCCATTTTACCATGTACAAATATGAATTCAATTCCTTACAAACAAACCTTTTTAATGATAGTAATATTCAAAATTAGGAATACAAGCTGTTGTTAAAATTATTATTATTATTATTATTGTAGTAGTTTTTACTGGTATTCACACTTTTATTGCAATTTCTTTCCCTTATGTTTGCAACATTTTCACTTTTTGCTATCCTGCAAATATTGTACCATTATAAAAAATCATATAGTGGCCATATACATCTGCCACATGGTACAGTTACATTAATTTACTTCAGTAATCTGCAGACTAACAATGCAAAATCTGTAGACCAATCATTCACTTCATACCCCACAATCATTTCCCAATTAGTGGCAAAGGGCCATATGCAGGTGGTCAGTCCTATGGTCGAAGGTCTGTGGTCTAAGGTCCGGACTCACTCCTTCTAGGTTAGGTTCACCTATGAAAATTCAAAATTATACACAGTGCCCTCTCCTTGTTAGGGCTCTCGGTCAAACTTCACTCTAACACACACACACATATTAGTCTTAGGTCCTACTTATTTGCGGAATAAAGTAAAATAGAGTAGAGTAAATTCAAAATAAAAAAAATAAAATATAATTAGATTATAATAACTTTTTATTTTTAGTTATTTGATAAGAAATTTTTTTTATTATATATATAAAAAAGTAGATTTTTTTGTAATTTAATGATTGCTTTTTTGACTTTTTTTAGAAAAGAAGAAAATTTGAATTTTTATAAAAAAGAAGGGGAGAAATTTTAAATTCAAATATTTTACTTTTCTTTAATTTACTGTACCTCATGTCTACGAACACCCTTAAATTGTTCACTGCAGAAATATAAAATAAACAAAATTAAATAGATATGCTAATCAATCTATCTATATGCCTAATTCTCATTAGAGTGAAATTTAGTAAATTAATAGGGGAGAAGAAAAGATTAATTTGAGTAATTTAGATTTTCAATAAGTGACTCCTACTTAAGAGCCTCATGAACAATAATTCAGAGAGGTCTTATTTGGACTATTTTAAAATTCTTTTGGCCAGAATGGTGTTTGCTAATGCTAAAACGTCTGAAATTCAGAAATTTCAGAAATTTATTCGAGGGTTTTAATTTGCATGGTGAGAACTTTGATTTCTCCTTGACAAATAAGATATGTCTAAATGTAAAGGAACAACTCTCTATCTTTTGTCTGACATTTCAGACGAGCAAAATTCTCCCAAGGAATTCTGTGAAAGAGACTGCCCAAGCCTCTCTCAAGTCTGAAGGAATAAGCAACCAGTGAGAAATATCGGAATACTTTGACTGAAAGTGGGTCCCAATCCCACCATATATAAATCCCTCTATTGCACATTGATGAGGATTAATTCATTTGATGGATCATGTCTGATGGCCCACACATGACACATCTATTGTTCTTTAGTAACCCATCTCTTGAGGCATCTTTTCAGGCCTGTTTTCTGCCTAATGAGCGAACTGACTTGAGTATTATGTGCCGACACCAGCCCACCATATTATTATGGTTGATTTTTCACTCGTGTTGAATGCTGGCATGTGCATTGAGTTTTTCTCACCTTCTCTTCTTGTAGCTGGGTCATTTGATTGTGGAGAGAACATCTGAAAAAATTGGAGAAAGTCTTGATTGTCCACTAAATTTTCTTCTTGTCCAAGTACAAAGCGCACACGTTTGGTAAACTAAAAAGAATCCTCTATTAGAAGATTCTCTCCTTCCCTTGGATTCTACCTATATTTAGAGGAGATTTGTAAAGAAAGATCCAACTTTTGTTAACAGTGAGGATTCCTATCATCAGTGGATGTGTGATCCAATGGGTTTTTTTTAAACAATTTTCTAAAAATATATGAAAATCATGGGTTGAGTTTCCATCCCATGACCATTCTTGGCTCTAGATGGAATTTGAATGGTTCAAATCTTGCAAATGGAGCCCATAGGAATAAAATAACTTGTATTTTAGGGTCCGTACTAATTCACAAATATCTCAAAATCCATGAAGGGTCAACGGCTGAAAATTCACTAATTAGCCGTTTTAGATGTTCTAGTCATGATTAATGGTTCAGATCTTACTTGTAGGGCCCAAGAAGTAGGTTTCCAAAATGAAAAGCCTGACCTCTATTTTACCGCTTTTCAACTGCAACAGCATCTTCCATGTTCTTATGTGAAAGCACTTCAACAGTGGATATGTTTTTGGCATTTTGCTCATGATTCATGAAGAATCATGCTTTTAAATTTAACCGCATAGTCGTGTGAAGCATTTTGAAGATTATAAACAGTTTCGATTTCGGAAAAGTGGCCCTCAGAAGTCCAGTTAATGTGATCAAATGATCTACACTTCTTTGCAAATATCTTAAAATTTTGACGAATCAACGGTTGATTTTCTATCTACTAGCCGTTTTTGACCTTCTATATGTGATTAACAGTTTAAATTGTGTTTATGGGACTCATAAGGTATGTTTCCAAAAAGCAAAAAATAGTAACCCTTTTCATGTTTACAGTCACTTTTACTGTAGCAATGCCTTTTCATGGTCTGTGGATTTGCGGAATCCGTTGGGAAGGGGTTTGATTAACAAAATAATTGGAAATGTAGAGAGGAGAAATCATTGCTTCCACTTTCTTCATTTTACCAAACATGGAAAATCCACAGAAGAGTAGAAAAGTAGAAGGATTCCATTTGCAGGGACGTTTACTAAAAGTGCCGAAAGAAAATCTCCATCTAAAAAAAAAAATCCAACAACAATATAGAAATAAAACTGCATAGTAAGCTATCAAAACCATGAAAATGGGGGCACATTAGTGAAAATTAGCCACCTCATAAGTGCTAATTTGACCATTGGCCAGTGGGTACCGACCGACAGCATTAGCCAAAACTATTAGTTAAAAAGCTGGTTTAGCACACTGCAGCTATGTTTGCACCTGTAGGTGGGTGTAATAAAATTCCATAAAGACATGTTTCTATTTTTCTTAGTGTTTTTAAATTTTTTGGGTTTTGAATTGGTATATATTCCATGAGACCAAAAAGCAGAAGAAAACGCAAAGCTAAAGAACAAGTACTCGGTACAATTAGAAACAATTTAAGAAAATTATTCTATCATTACTGATGAGAAGAGTTAAAGAAACAACAAAAGAGTCCACCAACCCTTTGAATTTCTTACCAAAGACAAGGATACAAAGCCTTGAGAGTGGGGCCCACCTAAGCTATCCCTATCTTCCATGAGCTTAGAAAGAGAAACGGTGAGACTGCTTACTTGAGAGATTATGTATAAATGCATTCACACACACACACATATGTGAAAAATCTTTGCCAAGTACCTAGTGCTCATGATAAGGTGAACACCATGTATTAAAATACTAGTAGGTCCTAACTTATGATTCATCTAAGTGAACTATAAAACAAATATCTCTTGTAATAATTACCAATACTAAGTTTGGTACCCAACCAAATGGATTGGATTTTTGGATCAGCTTGCACTCATTTTGGTCGGCCAAAATTTGTCAGCCATTGATTAAGTGCTTAAGATGATATTTAAAGCCTCTATCGCTATAGAAAGATTGATGGAGAGGAGATCTTTCAATCCCCCGGTCCCATTCCTAAAAGGGGCATTTAGTGGGCCCCGCCAGAAAGTGGTAGATGCTCAATAGAGGAAATTCCATATATCTATCTATCTATATATAATATATATATGGGAAATACTACTATGCATCCATCTCTCATTACAAGGTGATGGACAATTCCTTTTTTAGATCTAACAAGGTAAAAAACTGTGTCATGATGTGTAATGGTTTTATCCTTTTGTATATCATTAGTTTTCAAAAATGAAAATGCCCCTCACCATAGTGTGAGGGACATATACATATTAGTTTTGTCTTTTATATATAGGGAAATGGTCCTATAAGGACGGTCTTTACCAACCATTTTTCACCATTTTGGATACTACAGCATACATTATGAGCTATTCAAATGGATCACACACATGAACCCTCCAAATTGCACGTGTCCACTAATTTTGGGTTCTATCTGAATAGATTGGACCGTTGGATCAACTGCACATCCATATGAAGACTTTATATATTTATCTGAATATATATGAGTGTGCAGTCGATCCAACAGTCCAATCTATCCGGATGGGACCAAAAATTGGTGGACGTGTGCAATTCAAGGGGGTAATGTGTGTGATCAATTTGAATGGCATGCAGCGTAGGCTGCTATCTAAAATGGTGAGAAATAGTCGGTAAGAATTGTAAGGACCATCCTTACAAGAATGTTTCTCATAGAAAAATAAAACAAAGGCTTTCTCTATGTCACACTCACAAAAAAAAAAAAAAAAAAAAAAGATTGGGTGTGAACTGTGTACACCACAACAACAGTGCAGCTATTTTATTCAAAAATTGTTTTCACAACACCCCCCCCCCCCCCCCCCCCCCCCCCAATCTCATGTTTTTGTACCAATCAGAAAGACACTAACGGTTGGATTGAGAAAATAAAAATCATATTCTAAGAATATTAAATTCGAGGGTTAGGATCAAAGAGTTAAGATGATGTGATGATCTTGAAAGTTTATACATAAGTGGGTCACATCCAAATCTTTGATTCAAACCTACCTAGAATTGACATGGCCCCAAGTGGGCCTCATAAGATAGTGCTCAAATAGCTTAGATAAGCATGTGCGCACGAAAAGCCCTACGTATATGTATGAATCGGGATCCTCAGAAACACTTAATGCATTGTTATTATGAGTGGACCAATCACAGCCCCCAATATCACCGTAAAAGGTGCGTGAGTGAAATGAGACAGTAACCCCATATGAATGGTAGACAGTCGTTTCAGTCACATGTGATTAGGAATCCCGACTCATATATGTACATATTTAGGGTATATATTTAGGGCTGCCCGTTAATCAGTGCGAGCCGGCGCTTAGAAAGTTAGATGGTTAGTTTGATCTGCATGTTTATCACTGCCATGTGTTAAAAGAGTGAAAGCGTGAATGTGTATGGGATATTGGTGCTCAGGAAGAGCATGGTAGTTTGCGTCTTTTGTTAGATATAAGTAGGCCAAAGGGTGCAAAAGCCTTGAGAAGGTGGAACCCACCTCAGCAATTCCCCATGTCCCATGGAGGGAGAGAGAGAGAGAGAGAGAGAGAGAGAGAGAGAGAGAGATATGGGTCCTCTATTCATCAAGATGGGTCCTGTATTAATCAACAATAGGTGACTGGCAACCTCATAAAACTTTAAATATACAAAGAACCTGACAAGGTCTATGATGCTTGGTCCATCCTTTTTGGTTGCGACAGATGTGTGGGTCAAAGTATTCAGGGCGTAGGAATTAAAATATCACGTCTGTTGGATTGCAAATTTCGGTGAAAGAGACATGAAATCACCTTGAGGGAGAGTGAGAATGGCAGATGGAAAAAAAGAGTGCAGATTCCATTTCTGTCTTAGGCTCTAGCTGTGCTAATAATACATGTTACATGCTACAACATTACATAATTCATAGCTTCTTACTATATTACATTATTCTATTATAAAAACCAAGTTTCTATGCTCTTCTATATATTCCCTCAACTTGGTGCGGCTTCATCTTATCACAGTCCTTGCTTGGATTAGCATTCTCTTATCTCTTGAGAGAGAGAGAGAGAGAGAGAGAGAGAGAGAGAGAGAGATGGAGTTACAGGAACATGGGTTCTTGGAGGAGCTTCTGGGTCTTAGAAGAGAGACATGGGACAACTTCCCTTCAGATATGAGTGAGTTCTTCACTCATGGGGGGAGTTTTGATTCTTACCAAGAGAACCCGAGTCTGGTTTTACCTTATTCTTCCTTTGAAGGATTCGCCTCATCAAACGAAACAGCTTTCGATTCTTCCTTGAATGAAGTATATTGTCCATTTGGAGATGGCTTTTCAATTAATGAATTTGACTTGTACTCTAATAAACATGATTCTATGCCATGTATGATTCAAGAAGATTGTCCTTCCATCATAGAGGATGAGAATCTCTGTCTAATGAGTGACAGTCTTCATAATTCAGAGAAAAAGTGTAAATTGGAACTTGCCCAAGAAACCAAGCTTCCTGCTTTTGAAGTTGGCAACTGTCTAGGCAGAAAGAATAAGGCAAAGAAGCTGAATGGGCAGCCATCAAAGAATCTGATGGCTGAGAGGAGGAGAAGGAAGCGGTTGAACGATCGCCTGTCAATGCTGCGGTCAGTCGTTCCAAAGATCAGCAAGGTATGAAACTCATTCCTGTATAGCATAGATAAATGGTCACATTGTCCTTGATCTCTGTCGAAATATGTCCACATTAGTCGTTTAACCAATGTTTTAGTCAGAAACCGCATCAGATAGGGATACTGGATACTAATTATCCATCTTTTCCATCCAAACAATCATGGGCCACGGATACAGATAATGGCTCGGAGCAGTAGAGTTAGAAAATTGTTACCCTCTTCATCTGGAATAAGGTTTCCAATCCCCCCAATGATAACAGAATACAGCCATATGAGCGATTGGCAATAGTTATTTGGAGAAACTCTCCTCATATTATAGTAGATTTAGAAACTTGGTACCCCCTTCATCTGCTTGCAATATGAGGAGAGTTTCTCCAAATGCACGACTGGTTCATATCAGATGGCCATATTATAGTTAAATTTTTCTGAACTGTTCCAAATAGAAACTAAAAGAAATGTGACAAATAACTATTGGCAGATGGACAGAACATCTATACTTGGAGACACCATTGATTACATGAAGGAACTTCTTGACAGAATCAAGAGGATGAAAGAAGAAATGCAAGTGGGTGCAAATCAGATGGACCTGTTCAGCATTTTCAAGGAGCTAAAATCAAATGAGATCCTAGTTAGGAATAGTCCCAAGGTATATGCTCTTATTATGTTGTTTAGGAGATACCCATACCCTGGATGTCAAGAGGCAGATTTCTAATTCGAATGCTTTTTGCTCAATCATTTTTGCAGTTTGATGTAGAAAGAAGGAACACAGATACCCGGTTAGAGATTTGCTGCACGGCGAAGCCGGGTTTATTGCTATCCACAGTGACGACTTTAGAGGCTCTTGGCCTCGAAATTCAGCAGTGTGTTATCAGCTGTTTCAATGATTTTGGAATGCAAGCTTCCTGCTCTGAGGTAAAATATCAGAACCAGTTCTTTGTTTGTTACTTCATTTTCATAATATACCTTCCTTTTCCTTGATTCTTTTATTTGATACCTGCCACCAGGAAATGGACCAGAAAGCAATATTGAGCTCTGAAGAAATAAAGCAAGCGCTATTCAGAAATGCCGGTTATGGTGGAAGATGCACGTAGAAGAGAAGAAAATGGCCTCAAGCGTTTTAATCAATTTCAGTAATTAAAGGAGCTTTGATGGTAAGAAATTAGGAATATAATGCAACTAAAAGCTTGTGACGTCTCTAAATAATGAGGTGGTATTGATTAGACCATCTCCCAAGCTGCCTCATCTTATTTATGTACTCGATTTGATTGGAGATGTTTACTAATGTAAGGATGGGAATGCTTTTCAGTTCCTTAGGCAACAGTTCTCTAAATACAAAGGTTTGAATGCCAGTTCAAATCACAATCAGTTTAAATGTTTGTGCTGCATCGTGGGTTAGTGATTCCTCTGCTTTTCTGATGCTGAAGGCATTGGAAATCCCTCTAGTGGGACACCATTTTTCAGCCTTCCCCATCCTAAGTCAATATTGACAACCACCAGTGCTGATAATGGTCTATGCAGAAAAACAGTATCCCATTTAATGTGCCCTGATTTCCACACCAACCCAACATGCATAACCATCTATTCTATAGAATGATAAACCCAACTTTTGTTTTCAGGAAGATCGATCAAAACACACAATAGCATAACAAAGTAAACTTTGTAGAAGCCAAATAAAGCACCCATCTCCACCTCAGCAGAAGCCCCACAATAATTATGCACCAGCTTCAATCAGTTGAAAGCTGGATTTGCAGATCAATATAAGGATGCAAGAACAATAAATGCTTTACTTTTTCATGAGAAATTGGCATGTTTCCACTGGGCCCCTTCAGGGGGTACTTGAATTGGGCGGAAAGAGGAGAAAAGGGATAGAAAAATGAGTTTTTTTTAACTGTGTTGGTATTGAAGAGTGGGCTCTACCCAATGGGGAATATTAAAAAGTATTCTCGCTGCCTTTAATGAAACCTTGAGGTTTTGTTAGCAATGGTAGCTGAGGGAATTTTAATAGTTGGCACTTGCTATTTAATTAAGGGGGAATGGTAAGCACCACCAAGAGAGAGAGGGCAAATATTTTGGCTGATTTTTTGTGATGCCACTGATATTAAGGTTTGCTACTCAGTAATGGATCACTACTGGTGACTCATTATATCCAAATTAGAAAATGATCAATATATGAAAATGTGAGACATCTAGAAGTCGGAAGAAAGAAAAAAATATAGACATAACAATAAGTGATTAGTTGAGACTTCACATGTATGTTAATAAAAGAATGGCAATTACTGAGTCTTCACATCAGTCCAAGAATATGGTGTCAATTTCGCCAGACGGGATAATGGCAGACACTGGACCCAGGAGCCAAAAGTGTAAGCCAAAGCCAACGGCAGAATTATTCCATTTAGAATAAAAACACATCAACAGAAGCATCTTCCCCACGAGTACAAAGGTGCGTCAAATAAAAAAATTTACAAATGTCAGTTTGTATGCTCATACTCCACACTGTTGTAAACTTGAAGTCACAAAACCTTTTGTAGCTCAGTGATATGTCTGCATGTGTTGCATTCACTCGTTTGCATCTTTCAAAGGTAAACAAAAATGGTACTTGCTACTTCAAAATCAATTTCTTAATTTCATACAATCAGACCAACTAAGTGCCTGAATTTCAATCATTTTCTCTTGCAAAAGAAGTCTTCACAACTATAACAGGCATTTAATGCAAAGCATTACTGTTATAAGCAGATGCCATAGCCATGTCCTTCCTCTTCACCCCTCTTGATGTGGTTTATCATGTCTGTCTGATGCATCAAACTTGAAGAGGATCATACATGTTAAACAATCTGTCAAGACACTCCATAGGCATTCAGATGCAAGAATTGGTCAATGGATTTTTTTTTTTTGGCAGAAAAGTATTAGTGGAAAAACTTTGGTAGTTTCCAGAACTGAGAAGAGATCCGCTTCATTTGGTTATGGGTGATGCTTCCTCCGTGTTCTGTTTGCTGTTTTCTAAGCGAGTAATCTTTTTCCATATGCTGCACCTTGGGCTATAATTAAGTTCAATTGGCTCAAGCAATTTGATTTTGGCGATGACAGTTGGTAGGATCAATTGAGAAGAAATAGTTTGGCCTATCCTTCAAAAATGTTGATATGGAGTCATGAGTTTCAAATGGATCCCTTTGAGGAATGCATATGCAGCCTTTCCAGCCACCTGAATGGGTATTGTGTAGCATAAGAAGTAACAATGAAGCGTACAGTTACTCTGTGGAAATATACAACTCCAATGCAGAAATTTCAAACAGTGAGAAATCAAACAGCCCCTTAAAAGCTTTGAAGAAAATACCTGCAAAACAGATTTCATTTTTTAGCCAAAAAAACAGAAATCTATTTGGTGACGGTGCAAATATATATAAAACCATGCTTTTGATACAGAGAATGAAGTGGCATTGCCTGAAACATAGAAGGGTAAGTATGTGTATCGCTGATTGGTCAGGCGGGAAGCTTTCATGGCTGAGCTGAATGAATATCCATAAGATGTCATTTATTTATTTTGGGGTGACAAGGTGGAAGTCAGTCCCCCAGCAAATATGATTCCAACTTTTCTGTGTCCTTCCATACTCTATTCTAACAAACCAATGGTTCTACTCGTGAATTGATGGAAGTGAAGCCCAAACATAACAGTACAGATGCTCAGCATAAGATGAGCATATGGGATGTCTAATAATAAATAAAATAAAATAAAATAACAATCATGCGACTGTATCAAGTCATGACAAATTAACAATATATGACATGCATTAAAGACATCAATAAGGGTATCTAGCATCATCAAAGCCTAATCCTATATATGGGTTTGCTTTGTGAGTTATGTTTTTCTGCGCATCTCAATTTAGGCCAGTGTTCTTTTCACTCCAAATAGTGCTTGCCATCTTTGACTGATTCTTTTAAAATCTTAACCAGTCGCCTTCTCATATAGTTCATTCTACTTGTAACACTAAAATTTTCACAGGCCACTTGTAACACTAAAATTTTCACAGGCTATTTCTGGTACTAGACTGGGAATATATTAGTATGAACTATAAAACAATTTCATGTGCCAAGTACAACATTGCTATATTAACCTTGGTACATTATTCCCATTAGTTCCCAAAAGCAAATGATAATCACTCATGAGTTATACTTTCTTCTCGCACCACCCCCACCGCACCCACCCACACCCCCACCCTTTTTTTTTTCATGCCATTGACTTCCTACACCATTTTTGAATTGATATTTGTGGATACAGTATGTGATTTTGAGTGAAGATATTTCTAGTGTTGATGGGCTAGAGCAATAATCGTATTCTCAAAGAAAAAGGAGGGTTATGCAGGAACAGAGAGCCAAATAGTCAACTTCCAAAAAGAGAAATGACAACCATTAAAGTGATTAATTTGGGATGGGAAGTTTTGTCTGCGCACGCCATAAACCAAGTTTACATCCAGAAACCAGGCCAGTACAGAGTATCGATATGGTATCACTATGCACTGGTCTGTACATGTAGGTCATGTTTTGCTGATCTGGACTGACGATGATGACCCACTGTGGATACGGATAACTTCCAAATACGAACATCCTTAGGCATCCACACTTTGGCCTACAAACAGAAACTTGCAAAAATATAGCTATGATCTGGGAAAAAGGGTCATATCCAGTGGCCATATGTGGATACAAGGGGGTTTTACCAAAAAAAAAAAAAAATGGTGCCCGCCCCCCCCCCCCCCACACCCCCCCCCCCCCCCCCCCCCCCCCCCCCCCCCCCCCCCGCAACCCCAACACTGCCGTTCTGCCCTGGCCATATCAGGATCACAACAATTATTTTTCTTTCACAGTGGCCACTTGTTCTATAATCTATTGCATGACCTCTCTCATTTTGTTTGCCAACACCTTTCCAGCCTAGAATACCTTCCCACTTGACCACCGGGCATAAAAACCCCTTAAGTTCCTGTTTGCTATCATTACCTATCACTTGCAATCTCCACTAACATGTTCTTGAGTTAAAAAAAAAAATTGCAACCGTTAGATTTGATCTCACTCTTATCTTAATTATATTCCATTGAAATCAAACAAGCCCTAAGCCCCCTTCATATTTTGGATATAATTAAACAAGATTGCATTCAATTTTCAACTTAACCTGTCTTAAGTATGAACTTCTGCTAGCAACTCCTTAAATTCTGCTTAAAAACTCCCCAACCTGCCTTGACGCTTGTTGAGTTAAAAGCAACCATGACCTGGTTCCCTATTTCCTGCTCTCTTCAAACATCGTCAACCTTAGATCACTTTCCAACTATCGAATTTGTCCTCTCCAATGGATCTGAAATGAATATTGTCAGCATCACCACATCTTCCTAACTAAGAAAAATGAACTGAACTCTACTTTCATCTCATCTAGCCTCCTTGAAAATGACCGTCCTTCTTGATCTTTCTAACCATATTGGCTCTTCTTGCATTAGTCATGAGATGGAAACTTTAAGCACCCCTGTTTGCCTTCTTTCAGACACAATGTATGTTTGTGAATTTTGCCATCATTAAATTTTTTCGTGTCTGGTCATTCTTGAATTTGCTTCTATTGCAAAGGAAAACCTCCCTGTTGAAAACTAAAATTTATACTTTAGCAGCTGCATCTTCCTGTGTAATTCAAAGCTAGCATATCCATCTGGCTACAATTCACTCCACCACCCTTCCAACATATCTAGAGATCCTGGATGCTGTGACCTTGCATCCCAATTTATTTTTGAAGTATCTAACATGACCATCAAACGGTAGGATAAGGCTACATTGATGGTACTAAGATGAAGATTATGACATGATTGTCATATGGTGATCCATGAACTTGTGTACCACGAACCTTTCTTGCCTACACAGAAAATATGGATTCCAATTTCCAGAAATTATTGCATTTTTTTTTACAAGGACAAGATGAAAAGGCCCAAAATAAGTTAAGAGTAAGAGCAGGGGCATTGAGAGGGAGACATCATGAAACTTGACATTGACGAACGACGCAAGTACAACTCACCAGAATAACGGAACCTATAGTGTCTGTGGGGCTAACCCATTATCTCTAGAAGGGATTGTACTCCTTAATTACTATGTATATTAAGAGCTTTTCACTTCTCCATTAAAATCTCTCTTTTACTCCTTCCACTTCTATCATATTTCTATGTTTGTAGAGGATCACACCTAAGAGAAGATGAAAGGCCTTAGGATGACAGCCTAATATTTAGGAGATAGACAGCAAGATGCCATTTCATGGAAGAGGGGAGATTCTGTTTATAGCCAATGTATGGGTAATAGGTAGATAGTGCAGCTTGGAAGAATACCATATGTCACAAAATGAACAACTAACATGAGACTGACTAATTTCGCAAAATGATTAGGTAGGACGGGGTGCTTTGGCCCATATTTCAAAAAACAAGAGTAGGAACCAACAGTCGTTCTCACTGGATTGGCGAACCATGGGGCTTGATGGGTATACAGGCAGGTCAAGTTGTGTTTTTTTTTATTTGTATTTTAGTTATATTTGTAGAATGTGTAATACATGGGTTCTCGTCTTCATTGTCATAGAATGTGTAGGCAAATGATTTTTATCTTTTTTTCTGGCTAGTTTGAGCATGAGCAAACCAAGTCAAACCATGCTTGCTTTCATGAAATCAACAATTATTTAGGAAAATGAAGTCTGGGTTCATGAAAAAAGAATGAGATGATCACCAAGAGGTCCATATTGTCATGTGACTCTAGTTAGGAAAGGTTATCATGTGACTTTAGTTAGGAAAGGTTATCTGCTTTATAGCTGAGAGTCAATTTTTATTTTAAGATTTCTCATATGTAAGGTGTTGATTAAGTTTTGATTGGGGTTTCATTAGGTTAAAAATATTTACGAACGGTATATTGTTGAAAGAAAATTATTTTAGATGAGGTTATCTCCTTGCTTCTTGCAGAATGTCTTAAGCCTCAGGGCATGAGCTTTGCATAGGTTTTACAAGAATTCAAATCTTGTCATTGGGAGATTAATCTTAAAAAAGTTCAGCAAGAATCTTGATCCCCCTTCGGAGGATGGTAAGAAACTTGATCTTTCTACGTAAAGTAGTAAGCATGAAGGGGTTTAATCCATAAGAGATCGTTAAGTTAAAATGAGTCGGTAGATGGAGGTTTGCATGGTACTCACGCTTTGAACGGTGGTCGTCTAAACAAAACTGCTAGAGTTAATTCGTCAAAATGGAATTTTTTAGAGTCGCTATCAAGAGAAGGATCTCAGAGATGGTTACAGAATTAACGATGGAGTGGGAACTGTGTGATAATTGCTACATCGACCCACAAACCAAGCAAGGCCATATCTATATCCATTGAAATAGAAAGACCAATCCTCTATTTGTATTAGAATTAAGTACTTGATACAACACAAACCAACTTACATAAATTATTCATGCACATAATTAATCTCTACTCCAAATAATAAATATAATGTGGAAAAAGAAGCTTATGAAACTAATCCAATGATAAAAAAGAAGCACAGGCAGAAACTACCAATTTTTGTTTCAATACCAAACAAGCAAAATAAAAGGACCCGCCAAGAGTATGAGAGGCTAGACAAACAAATGCAATCTTTAGAGCTTTTCTCCCAGTTTCGACGCTTTTATTACTGCATCTTCTATTTTCAACAGTTTTCTAAGGTGATGACGGCTCCTAGCGGCAGTTGTCCCTACGTTTTCTGCTGTGACCTAAAAAAATAAAAATTGTGATACCTACACACTAAACCTACACACAAAATGTACAATAGCTCATGTGGCACCTCACAATAACAATCACATTCAACTTTTTTATTCCTCTCTTTATGGGATAAATATACTTGTCACCACCTTATGCGAAAAATACATTTGTATGCATTTTAATGTACGCACAAATAATTATTAAAAAAAAAGAGTGGAGAATCCCCAAGGCGACCATGCTACATCACCACGGGGCAGCCTGCCATGCCTGGTGATATGGAGAGACCTGATTGGTCCTCCATGCCCACAGTGGGGATTTTCTCATCTTATAATCTCAATTAAAAAAACTGTTTTTTTTTCAAAAACCTGTTTTTAAATGCAAATTTCTTTCTATCTTCCTTGCAGTCGACTCTAGTCAAATATTGTTCTTCAAAAGCTCAGACTCACTAGAAATTTGTGAAAAAATCTAATTGTTCGTGCCCCTCTTGCACCTACATGTGCTCAAAATTGTCCAAGATTTATCTAATGTATCTTTATGTGGGCTTAGCAGGCACCAAAGCCATCGGGTGAAAGAGCTCAACAATACCAATGTTATCAAAAGAATGCCCCTAAAATAAAATTGATTATCATTAAATAATTTAAGAGTATTTTACTGAAAAATCTGTTTATATGACCACTAAACACGATTAATCCCACAACTTTATTGTGCATTGATCGGGTCCACTTGGCCTGATTTTGTGCAAAAAAAATTTTCATACAAAAAAATTTTAAGTTTGCGGGTAGCAAATAAAAAAGGAAGAAGAAGAGAAGAAGAGGAGAAAGAAGAGAAGAAGAAAAGAAGAGGGAGAGGGAGAAAGGAAGGAATAAAGGAAGAAAAGATGAAGAAGGAATGTACTATTTATCAAAAAAGGCAAAAGGAGAGGAGAAATAAGGTTTTTTTTGTATAATGAGAGTGAGCTCTTTAAGGGGTTTTTTTTTCCTTTTTCTTTTTCTTTTTTCTCTTCTTTCTCCTCTCTTCCTTCTTGTTTCTTCTTCTTCTTTTCTTCCTTCTCCTCTCTCTTCTCCCTTTCTTCTCTGCTACCCAAGAGCTCAATTTTTTTTCTGTTTGTGGGGCTCAGTGCAAGTTTTTAAACTTATGATTCTTCCTCTCTTCTTCTTCGTTTATTCCTTCCTTTTTTTCTTTTCTCTCTTTGTCTTCCTTCTCTTCTTTATCCTCTCTTCTTCTTCCTTTCTCCTTTCTTCCTCTCTTCTTCTTCCGTTTTTCTGTCTCTTCTCTTCTTCTTCCTTTTTTCTCAGTTATCCAGAAACTCAATTTTTTTTTGTATGTGGGGCTAAGTGATGCTACAAATTCTTTTTTCACACGAAATTAGGCCCAGGGGACCCAATTAGTGCACAATAAAATTGTGGGACTAATTGTGTCTAGTGATCATCTAAGGGGAATTTTCCTGTAAAATAATCTAATTTTAAATTATCATAATATTTTATTAACTTATTTTTTTTAAGTCATCATTCAAATTATATTCTCATGAGAACTCGCCCGTGAGCCCAAGGCCAACCAATCATAGATTGGTGGGGTTGAAAGACTTCAACCAGAGTTAGGAATATGCTTTATAAATTTTTTTAGGTATTATCTTCTTTATAAATCTGCTTCGGCACAAAATAAGAAGTGGTCTCTTAGATCATCCTTAACATTGATATATAGTCAGCAAGTTTTATGGTTTTAGAAAATTTTATTATTTTTTATTTCAATTTAATGGTGAGTAGAAATTTAATGTGTTTAATTTGTGCCACTGGCAATTATGGGTGCAGTGTATGAAGTAAATAGCTTAATCGTAGGGGGAAAAGTGACCCACAGAATAGAGTGGGGTCGCATATAGCAACCATGTTCCATGTGGACCATTCTCATCCAAATATTTTTATATTTCTATTTATTTAATATGATGATGAAAAAATAAATCATGCAGGCTCATCAGCATTATCACCAAAGACTTAGCCCAACTATATTGGGTGATCAGTGTTTTCATTGTGACAAAAGTTTCTAGGCACGCAGTCAATTACTAATTTTTATATAACATAGCAGCTGAAAATGGGCTAGAACCCGAGAAGCCAGAACTAGGCCCAGGCCCCTATCAATTTTTTTTGTTAGCAATAAAATTCATTAAAAGGGGAAGTCTTTTTTTGTTTTTTTAATCAATAACAAAAATTCATTAAAAGAGAAAGAGAATAACAAGAGATAAAAAAGATATAAGGCCATTGTACCCAACCAACAAAAACAATTACAAACAAAAACCTTTTCAAGGTAATACTCTCTCAATACCCTATTTAGCTAATGCATCTGCCATGAAATTTACCGATCTAAACACCTGTTGAACTGCAACATTGATAGAAGAAGATAACCCTTGAATTTCATTAAAGTGAAATTGGAATATCCAAAGAATTGCCTTTTAGTTAGTCACCCATGCAACAATGTATGAAAAATCACTCTCCACTATTAAAGTACTAACAAAGTTCCTTGAAAAATGATAGAAAGCATCCAAATTAGCCAGCACCTCTTCTTCATTAGAATGACACTCACCAATATACTTTGAAAATATGATAAGTGTTGGGAAAAGAGAAAGAAACAGAAGAACAAACACTCCACACAAAAGACACAGATTTACGTGGTTCACCCGATGTGGGCTACGTCCACGGAGATTCAAACCTGTTTCACTATTGTTAGAGATCACCCATGGGAAGAACATCCCTCTCCTCGTGATTACAAGAGCACACAACTCTCCTTTGGTTCTTCTCTGCAGAAAACCAACTCTCTCTTCTCACCACACCCTCAGAATAACAGAAGCCCTAATAAATAGTAACCCTAAGCCATAACAACCGTCGGATCTGCCCTTATAACGAAGGGTCCAGATTAAACCGACTTATTACACAGTTACCCTAGATCAGGCTTCACTGACTCATCAATCTCCCACTTGAAGACTGATCACACTGAATGGCAGTAACAACAACAGAACACAGGTTCAAATCTCATCACCTTGTCTTCAAACAAGAAGTCCAACTGAGGCTGAGCACAGCCTCAGTTTCTCGATGTGCACCACCTTTGTAAGCATGTCTGCTGGATTCTGACTTGTGGGAATCTTATCCAATTTCAACACCTTTTCTTCTAGAAGCCACCGTATGAAGTGATATCTTATCCGAATGTGTTTGGTTCTTGGATGAAAGGCTGAATTCTTCGCAAGATGAATGGCACTCTGACTATCACTGTACAGCTTGCTGTCCTCCTGCTTCTTACTCAACTCTTCCATTAGCTCCTGTAACCAAATCATTTCCTTGCTAGCTTTTGTAGCGGCGACATACTCTGCTTCTGTAGTGGAAAGTGCAACAACATCCTGTAATTGTGATTTCCAACTGATTGCTGCACTACCCAAGGTGAAGACATATCCAGTAGTACTCCTACTTCTATCAAGATCTCCTGCCAAGTCTGAATCAACATAACCCTCCAGTTTGAGTTTTGGTCCTCCAAAACACAATGCTGCATTAGTAGTTCCTCTCAGATATCTGAGAATCCACTTAACTGCTTCCCAATGTATTTTTCCAGGGTTACCCATGAATCTGCTTACAACTCCCACTGCATGAGCAATATCAGGTCTTGTGCTAACCATAGCATACATCAAACTGCCAACGGCTGAAGCATATGGTATCTTTGACATGTCATCCTTCTCCTGTTCTGTCTTAGGAGACAATTCTTTTGAGAGTTTGAAATGGCTTGCTAGTGGAGTGCTAACTGGCTTAGCACCTTGCATGTTGAATCTGTGTAGAACCTTTTCAACATATTCTGCCTGAGACAACTTCAATGTACGATTTGTTCTGTCTCTAGTGATTCTCATGCCGAGAATTTGATTCGCAGCCCCCAAATCCTTCGTTTCAAACTTCGTTGACAACTGTTTCTTCAGATTATTTATTTCTTGCATGTTTGATCCTGCAACAAGCATGTCATCTACATACAAAAGGAGAATGATATAACAGTTATCGAAGTTTTTATAATAACAACAATGGTCTGCATGACATAGTTTATAACCTGTGTTGCACATAAACCTGTCAAATTTGATATACCACTGTCTTGGGGCCTGCTTCAAGCCATACAAACTCTTTTTGAGTTTACACACCATGTCCTCCTTTCCTGAGACAACATATCCTTGTGGCTGATACATATAGATATCCTCTTCCAAGTCACCATGGAGAAATGCAGTTTTGACATCTAATTGTTCAAGATGTAAATCTTCTACTGCCACAATGCTCAAAACACTTCTGATTGTGTTTAACTTAACCACAGGAGAAAACAGTTCAGAATAGTCAATACCTTTCTTCTGCTGGAAGCCCTTTGCAACTAATCTGGCCTTGTATCTCTTACTGCCATCATGTTCATCCTTCAACCTGTACACCCACTTGTTATGCAATGCTTTCTTTCCCTCAGGCAACTGAACTAAGTCCCATGTCTGATTTGACAATAATGATTGCATCTCATCTTCCATGGCTTGCTCCCACTTAGCCTGAGTATCAACCTGCATTGCCTCTTCATAACATTCTGTTTCACCACCATCAGTTAACAACAAGTAATACATTGAAGGTGAATAACGCTGTGTAGGCTTATGAACCCTAGATGACCTTCTTACCGGTGTAGGTGTGTGAGGTTCCACCTGTGGGTTTACATTTTCATGTGATTCAGGTGCATCATTTTCAGGAACATCCTCTGTGTCTAAGTACTCTGTATTATCCTTTTGCACATTATCCCGATCCTTATGCAAGATTTTCTCATTGAAGACAACATTTCTACTTCTGATGATCTTTCTATTTTCTTCATCCCAGAAGCGATAACCGAATTCATCAGAACCATATCCAATGAAAGTGCATTTTCTGGATTTAGAATCTAGTTTGTCCCTTTTCTGAGCATCAACATGAATATAAGAGATACAGCCAAATACTTTTAGGTGTGAAAGATTGACCTCTTTTCCACTCCAAGCTTCCTCTGGCAATCCACCATCCAAAGGTACTGAGGGCCCACGATTGATCAAGTATACAGCAGTGCTCACTGCTTCTGCCCAAAACTGCTTTGGCAATCCAGTGTGCAGCCTCATGCTTCTGGCACGCTCTGCAATAGTCCTGTTCATACGCTCTGCCACACCATTTTGCTGTGGTGTATTAGGAATGGTCTTTTCTCGCTTTATTCCATTTGTGGAGCAATACTCCTCAAACTCCTTGCTGCAGTACTCACCCCCATTATCAGATCTCAGGCATTTCAGTTTCAGACCTGTTTCACTATTGTTAGAGATCACCCACGAGAAGAACAGCCCTCTCCTCGTGATTACAAGAGCACACATCCACCTTGGCTTGAATTCCGTACAACTCCGTACAACTCGAGCTACTAGGAGATAAAACCGGCAATGTCTTCACGTACCCTGCTGAATGGCACGTCACTGCACCAGGGATGCAGTCTTCTTCAACACTTTGACATGTTGAACCAGCACATGAACTTTGAGCAAAGTTCATCTCGTCAAACTCCACCTCGAACTAAAAGCTCGAAACCATTGACGAAACTGAGTGACATCTGAATCACTCACCATCCTGCCCCATCTTCAACATCACTGTGAAGATCCAATCACCACAAGCATGTAAGCAAAACAGATCGGGAATACAAGTCCAGATGACTCCATTGCAGAAACCTCTGCCTCCGAGCGGTCAAAAAACACCATTTGACCGGGCCTCCGATCAACTGCTGATACATCAGCTCCTCCTTGCTGCTTTTCCGGCTTGGCTCTGGCAAGATAAATAACATCACATGCGAGCATGTGAACCCCAAACGAATAACTTCGTTTGAATCAGCAAACCCTTTGCAACTAGGCCGGCGACTCCTATTATTGGGTTTGCAACAACAACCGGGTCGAGTAGACCCGATTCAAGCCTCAATCCACATCTGTTCAGATCTCCTCTAAATTTCTGCATCAAGTTATAGATCTCGTCACCACGAGCACGCTGGAAGAAACGGATCTGAAATCCAACTCAGGATGGCTTCGATAACGTAGAAACAAGTTTCTACGCTCCAATCGATCAAACCTCCTCCTTGACTGTCAAACAGCCAATCAACCTCTTCCATTGCGTAGATCTGCTTGAAACGAGTCTGTAGGCGCAAACGGATCTCTGATCGGACATCGGGCTATCAAGATATCGCAGAAACAATTTTCAGCTGTTGAAACTGGTCAAATCTGGCCTTTGACCGTTGCTGACGTCACTCTGCGCTGTCTGCTGGGCTTCTGGAGCAGACCCGGGTCGGGTTCACCTGACCCGAACTGATCTGAACTTGCAGCCAGTCGACTGGGCTTGTACCACGGGTTGGGTCTAACCCAACCCGGAACCCGGAACCCGAACCTGTTCTGCCGGGCTTGTCTCCGCGGGTTGGGTCGGACCCAACCCGAAACCTGAACCAACTTGAAACCTCGCTGAGCTTATTGTCCACGGGTCGGGTCGGACCCAACCCGAAACCTGACCTGACCCGTAGCCCGTTTCTGTCAATGGGCTTTTGCACGAACGGGTTCAGGTCGAACCTGACCTGACCCGGATCTGGACCCGACCCCTTCTTCTCCTTCTTCCTTCCTCTGTTTCTGGTTCTGCAGTAGCGGCAGCGTCCGCGTCTTCGTCCTCGGCGACGGCAGCGGGGGTGGCAGCGGTTGATGGCGTCTTCTCCGGCGACAAGGACGGCGAGGATCCCGGTGAAGATCTCGGTGGTGACCGAGATGATTTGGAGCGCGCGATTTTCGTGCAGCAGCGATGCAGTGGGCGGGCGGCGACGGCTGCGGCGTGCGTTGGTTCCGGCGACCTGGGCGGAGCAGCAGCGGCGCGATGTGGAGGTCGGTGGTGCTGCTGCTGCTTGGCAGCGGTGGCGGCAGGAGGGAGGGGGGACGCAGACAGGTATTTTTTTTGTTTTTTTTTTTCTTCTTAAATCTGGTCCTCAATTTCGGCTTCTGTAATCTAGTTTCTCTCCTTCTCAGATCTGAAAGCTACTGAGCAAAACCGATTTCTCTCCTTCTCAGATCTGAAAGCCCGGAAATCCAACCAGTCACGATTTTCTCCGAGATCTGAAAACATGTGAATCTTCTTTCCTCCGATCCAGCGAGACCGGAGAACCCAATCTCGTCTTCTACTTCTCCGATGTGGCATAACCAGAAATCATGAACATGATCTCAGTTAATCTTCATGCGCACAACCTCTAAGCCATCGAGCGATCTCCACCTCGCTCAGGAAACCCGAGGAACACCAACCTCGGCTCTGATACCAGTTGTTGGGATTTTCTGATACCAATTGTTGTGGCTCTGCTGATAATCACCCGTTGTGCGCATCCACGGAAACACAAGATCAAACACGAACAAGCCACACACAAGAAGAGATACGAGATTTACGTGGTTCACCCAAATAGGGCTACATCCACGGGCACAGGAGGACGAACATCTTCACTATGACAAGTAAAGCATACAAGAGATTCCCACACTCTCACCTCATCTCTCCTACGTGGTGTGGGAGCACCACGGGTAACTACTGCCGCCACCGCAAGGTCTAGGGTTACAGACTATACAATATATAATCTCCGCTTTCTTGGCCACCAAGAAAGCCCCGGTACAATTACCAAAATACCCTTGACCTTAAACCAGTCCCTGGCTAACCCAGTGGACTCATCCGGCTAAACCAGAATACAAGACATAAACCTAACAATAAGAACCTCACCTTTGTAGTTACAAAGTACTCCTCTAATACTTGCTGGCCCCGGCTTTCCTTTAGCAACATCATTGAATTTAAGCACACCTAAGGAGGGAAAGAGACAAAAAAACGGACCTCCTCAACTTGATAGGGCCACAATTCATACAAGCTTCCCAATTAAAAATAATATCACTAAAACTGAAATTAGAGAACTTTTTCCTAAGCAAAGCCCATTCTATAATCTTATGGCCTATAGTGGTAATCAAATCAGCAATAGAAGAGCAAGATCCTTTGAAGATTCTGTCATTACTTTCTCTCCAAATAAACCATAAAACTACAAAAGAAACCAACCTCCATAAAATGCAGCCACGACCAACTAGACACTCTCCCAACCATGACTCTATTGCTTCCTTTATAGTCTAGGAAACACAAGTAAGCCCGCATCTTCCAATGAAATGACTCCAGCAGTAGCTGCTACCTCACAGTGACGGAATACATGGTTGATTGTCCTCTCTTCCTTGTTACACATCATATAAATGTTTGAGATATTAGTTGAATACAGACCTCTTCTTCTAAAATTGTCAGCTATGAAAACCTTTGACACAACTGCTAGCCAACAAAAGGCCTGTACCCTAGGAGGTCCCAACCCCATCCAAATAAAGGAAGAAGAAGCCCTATGATGCATGTTCTCCTTTAGGGGCTGAATAGAAAGCTTTCATCGAGAATTTTTCAAAAATGGAGGGCTTTTAAATTCGAGAGTTGTTGGAGTTTCTGCATAAAAATACGTTAGAAAGAATTTTAAAACAGCTCTCTAAATATAACCACCTTTGAGGGGCGAAGAGTTCTCCTAAAGGATATAGTCCACACAAAACTATCCTCCCTCTTCTCAGCACAATTACTAACAGAAGCCTCCTTATTGGATACTACTCTAAAAATCATAGGGAATAACCGGCACAAAGGACCTATTTTCACCTAGCCATCCAACTATAAATTGACTTCTCTCCCATCCCCCATCACAAAACTAATCCCATTGAACAAAATTTCTCCATTGTCACTAGAAGCATCTCCCCCTAAAATAATCCCACGCCACAGACCCAATCTATGGTACCTAGGCCCAAGTTTTGGCCACGCTAACCTTTTAAGCTTGCCCCCAGCCCACAGACGTTAAAAGATGGCCTTAAATGCGCGACAGGCCATCCTGTCCCATTGCCAGCTTTATCTTTGTGAGTCACTCAAGGGAGTAAAGCACTGCAATTATTTGTGGATCAATACTCACTAGTATCGGGGCATGTGTAAGTTGTGTCTCCTCACATGTGTTAGGTCCCACCACCTCGCATGTGTGAGTTATGTTTTTGTCTCCTGACATGTACAGGTTTATATCTCATGGCATGTGTGAGTCTCTTAGGGTCCCACCCCTTAGTTGGGTTAAAAAAATTTTTATTCGGACAATATTGTAATTCTGTGCTGAGTAATTTTGGTTGACTCAAGTCAAGCCAGTTGCCAGAATTTGATGGCTTGTTAGTCTGAAACTAACATCACCATAAGCTGGATCTGTGATTGGGGATTTACTACACTCCTCAACTACAGCCTTGACACATGATCTTGATGGGATAATCAATGTAATGTGTAAAAAGGAGCTATAACCCCTAAACCGTATATATATGTTTTCATAAACAACTCCCTTCCCATCATGGAGACTTGATTCAATTAGAATTTAGATGCCTCTTAGCATAGGAAATACTATAAGTTTAGCAACTTTATCCAAACACGAAAGTAAGCTCAATTAAGGAGAGTAACCAACATTGAAGTCTTAATTGATAGTGATCTATTAAAGTGGGGACTTACGTTGGCATGTGGTCATTGGGCCGTACTTAATAATAATTCTAATATTGATTTGATTTCTTAAAAGGTGTAAAATTTTAAATTTGTTCATACGCTGTATATAGTAGTGCATGTGCTATGCATTCTGCAGCAGGATGAATATGTTATTAGGTAAGTTGTAACTAAGTTACTTTCGAAGAGAAATTTTCTTTTATGGGCGGACTATAACTCTGCAAGTCAATTTGACGAATAAGGCTGAGATGTGATGACACTCTCATATTACAACTGAGTCATCCATATCTGCTCAAAAGAAAATCCAAAGTGACTCAGCGACTCAGAGAGACACAGAAAAGACCTCTGGCCCTTCAAATCCTAACAGACCAATCACAATTTAGTCATGAACCAATGTGGGTCCAACCGTTTGAAAGTCCAACTGCGATAATTTATCACATTCCTTTCATACCTTTCATCAGTTTTCATATGGCTGCCGCATACATTAAAAACCCGAAAACACACACTCTGAATATGGTTGTTCTGGGTCGGGTTGGGCTGGGCTGAGAAACATCCAATCCCCTCCCCCCGCCCCCAACAAACCCCACCAAAACAGCTTCTTAACTATATGCCTGAGCCTGAGCCGGAGCCTGAATCGGACCATAGCTTGCCTACCTAAGCCCCCACTCATATTAAGTTTATATCTAAAAATGGGGCAATTTGAATTTTCTCAAGGTAGCTTGACTGGTTTGGTCGTGCATTTGTATGTAGGTGTCTTGCGCTTGAATCTTTTCACCACTTTTAGCTATTATCATTATTATCGGGCCAGTCTTCGAGCTCTCTATAATTTTATCTAAGCCCAGCCCATATATCAAATGGGCCTGTTTAAAAAATAGAGCCCAGGCCTAATAACATAACCAAAGGACTAAGTGTGGCCCAAAGTGGGCCGGACCTGGTCCATGAGCACCCCAAATTTTGAAAAGCTTTTGGGCAGAGTCAATTCAGAGACTTGGCCGAGTCTTGATCGAGTTGCTAAAAACTTGGTTTGAATATGCAGATAATTGAAAAAAATTAATAGAATTATGTCTAATAATTTTCCTCTAATTTTGACACAGTCTTGACAGCTCATATGAGTCTTTATCGAGTTTGGCCAAGTTAACTGAACTCGGTTCATTAAGGGCTGAGATCATCACCAGTGTCAATCATTGGCTTATTCGATTACACGTTGTTTTACTGAGTCTAATCAAGTTTTTTAACGATTGTTCCTTAGAGGATAGAAAGAGTTCGAATAAAAATTCATCCTGACGCACTCCATTTACTTCTCTCTTCATTCTTGCAATTTGAAACTTGAAAGGAACTTGGAATGGAGAGAAGGGAGAAATAATTCAAGTGACAGAGCTAAGGGTTGGGGGTTTGGAGGGGTGGGGGTGTGGGGGGTGGGGGGTGTTGTGGGGTGTTGTGGGGTGGGGCTGTTGTGAGAGCAGCAGCCCTTTTTCCAGGAGGAAGTGACAGATGATTAAATGCGCGGAACCCTTTTGCAGCATGTATATTGGAAGGTCCTTATTGAAAATTAGGTAGATTGTTACAGTGAGAGGCCACTAATTTAGAAAGACATTGTGGGTGCATGCCATTGATTGATTTGAAGGCAACTACAGAACTACTCCTTTGTGGAAATGATGATGGACAGCTAAAGGTCTCAATTCTATTATCCTTTCTATTCACATATCCATTGCCCCTTTTCCCATTTGGTGTGCTATGTTGTAACTAATTGATTGGTCTGTTATTGGTTGCATTGCTAATGTTAGAAACATAGCTCCTTCCAGGACATAGAAATATCAAATATAGCTCCGAGTAGCCACCAAATTGAAGAATGTCATTGTTTGAACTTGCCGTGAATGTGAGCCATTCAGGGCTTGGCAGGCCAAGATGCATTCTAATTATTTGTATTACTATTCACATACCACTATTGAAGATGCTTGGATGTTTGATTCTTTAGGGCTTTAAATCCACTCTTAAAGACCTCAAATGATGGCTTTGCGGTGAAATTGTTTAGATCAATCCATCTGGATGTATGCTCCATAGTGGTGTGGGTTGACCATTGACATCCATCCCATGTGGCACAGTGCTGATTTTGGGACCATTTCCAAAATGTGCAGATTTCACCGAAATCATCAGGGTAGAAACCAGCTCTTTTTTTTTTTTTTTTAAACTTTATCTTGATGGAGAGAATCTAAGAACATCACATTCACTTTGGAATTCAGGGGCACCCTATGGTTATCTTTTCAACCAGAAAATGATTAGATAAAGTTGACACACTTTAATCACATATAGCCCACACTTAGTGCTCAAATTACGTTTTTGTTCAATCCAGTAGTTCATCCCCACGTCTTGAACGTGATCAGATCTTTGGGAGGCCGACCCCACTTGCAAAGATCTTATTTGACCTTACTTGACCACAGGGGTTAGGGGTGCTTCGTGTCCTCATGTATTCACTTCAACTTTTAAGTTACCTTCAAAGTTGTTTTTTTTTTTTTTTAAGTTAGGCCTAGAGAAATCTCTATCATAGGTGCCGATTGAAGAGATTATCTAGTGTTTTTGCAACTTTTAACCTCCTGATTCCAAATTGAGATAATTCAACACCTTTTTTTTTTAATATCAGTGTACTTGATAACTAAATATTATTTAATTCAATCACACGAACAGATGTTGTTAAAATTTCCAGGGTTTGTATAATTTTCCATCTTCCATAATCTCAGCTAAGTTATGTACACATGAACACTTCATTCTGGTGCTTATGAAATGAGTTTTTAAGTACTGTTTTATAAAATGGGGGCAGCTTTGAAACTACCTTTCGTCTACTGGAGGGATAAGAGTCGCTCTGTGATTGTTGCTTTGCCCTTTTTTTCTTCTTTTTCCATGTGGTGTTTTACTTCTCTCTTTGCCATGCCAATCTCTTTTACCAAGAAAACAAAACAAACGAAATGAGTTTTAAGTAATATGATTAGCATTGAGACAGCAACTGATTATTCTGTGAGAGTAAGACAACGCAAGAATGTACTACCCCACCATTATCTATTAAAGTCAAAGGCACCATCTCTTGTCGAGAGACACATCGCGTCTTCCATCTTGATTCTTGAGGATATCTGATGGTTAGTTGCTTATCTTTTTTTAGGAATGAGTAAGGTCCAGTTGCTTTTCAACCGTACAATGCTCTATTTTAGGGCTATGTTTCCTTCGGTGGAATTGTTCAATGTTCTGGCAGGCAAATGCAGCTTCATTTGGCACAAAAATATACGTCAATTTGTACCATCCAAAATGTAGGCAACCAAGACATCTCATTCTCTACAATAAACGGTTGAGAATAAAGGGATGCCCATGAGGTATGGATGTTGAAGTCATCGTTGACTCATCACAAGCACCCTGGTAGCATTATGTAGGTTAAGCTTTTTGATTAGGATAGATTATCCTATTTGGTTGGGTTAGGATTTTCCTTTATGATTATGTTTTCTAATTTGTGTAGATTTATTACATATCAAGTTAGCTTAAAATTTTTCCTATTTATGTTGGTGAATGATGGAATTCATCAGAATGTAATCAACTGGGTTTTTAATTGCGTTCTCTATATTCTCTCCCTATTCCCTCAACATGGGAGTCTAATTATCTCTCAACTACTTAGTTTGATCGATCCTTAGATCCTCTCCCCTATGTGCAGTGGCAAAGCTACATTGTGATGAGAGCCCAACCCATATTTTCCTCTAAAATAGGAAAAATGATATAAATAAAATTTCAAATAGGCATTTTTTATTCTTATCTACTTTGCCCTTCCTCACCTCTCTTATTTTTCATTTTTGCCCATTATCGAACTTTTTTTCCCCTTCTGATAATAATAGAGTTATTAAAATATAAGGATAGTTATGTCTTTTATTATTATCATGAAGACAACTTATCAAATGTACTGTTCTTTTTATCTCTCTCCTTCCTTTCTTGTTCCTTCACTAAAATATGTGTGCATTGTTTTTCCTTCTTTCTTTTCATGTTTTTCATTTTTTATTGAGTGTGTTATTCAGATCCACTCAAGTCTGGCACTTATACTCATCACATTTTAAATACTTGTCAATTTAATGTTGTCAGATTTGAATTTTTAAAAGTCTTATTGAAAATCTTAACTAAATGAGATCTATTCTACTTCTTAAGTAAGACATTTCATTTGGTTGTAGCTAGAAGTGTATCAGGATTCTCTACACTAATTACATGCCCAAATGTTCCATCAACCTTAGCATTTTTGTCTAAGTAGTGAAGGATTTGAACTCTAACAATGGGCCAAATATCAATACTTTTTGGTGAATGTCATGTCCATAATATAATGTTCAAGAAAACAAAAAAATTTGATTTTTATATCAATAATCATTTGCTCATAAGTAAATATGCTAAAATCAAGCACTTTGTAATTCTTATCTAATTTTCCAAGCCTATTAGTAAATGTTGTTGGATGTAGAGAGCAGCACAAATTCACCAATTTTATTATCTTTGAGGAATAATCCAATAATTGTTTTATTTGTAAAATTAGATTGACCAGACGATCTCAAAATTTCAATATTATGTTAAGATATTTATAATTCTTTTTTGAATTTCTCATTAAAAGAGGTTTCTTTTTGCCCCGCACCACTCACCTGTATCACCCCATCTAACATCATTTAGGATTAAAATATGAGTTTGATGTATAATGAACAATGTAAGTTACTACTAGTAATTTAGGCTTAAGCATTTTAAGTCATGTGACAGGCTTACCAAGTTACTGGGTGAGTTGGCTACTTGAGTCATGATAAATGGTATCAGAGACTACCACCAGCTGTTAATGTGGAACCCCTAATTCAGCCAAGAAAGCCTTTGAAGCAAGATTAAGACAGAGTTAGGGTGCACGAGCCTGTGAGTCAAGATAGAAGAATTTACAAGGATACAGGTGTAGCATGCTTCTGCCCCATATTGCCTAGTGAAATCAAATGGATCTACATAATGACGTGTGGCCTTAAGGGAGGTAGAATATAGCACTCCATCTTACATTGTTTAAAATTAAAATATGAGTCTGGTATATAATGAATTATAAAGGTTATTACTGGTAATTTGGGCTTAAGTATTTTTATTCATATGACAGACTCACCAAATTACTGTACTAATAGGCTACTTATGTGTGATACCACCCCTAAGAGAAAATTCTGGCTCAGCTAGAGCCTCTGTGTAGATAGTCTTTTTCTTAACTCGTGTTGGTGTTCACTCACTCCCATACTAGTTGGATATTTCAAGGGCCCGCCCACATTGTATGATAAATTGTCCGATGAAAGGAAAAAAATAAATGAACATTTCTAAACAATCAAGAAAATCTTCATAAATAGAACTCTAGCAATCACCCCTATAACAGCCTGTGTCTGTCATGGCCGATCTACAGTTGAAAGTGGACAGACAATCAATAGTGGGGACGCACTAAATGATGAATATATGAGTGTCATTAACTAGATGTCTAGAAGATTATATAGATTCCCACTACAAAGGAGGGAGAAGAAGAAACCAGATGAATGGAGGGCGGCGGCTTTCATGATTTTGACTGATTAGACGGATGAGGTGAATTACATCAATATGTTAAGAAAGTTTATCATGGCTAGGCACATTCATGCACGTCATTCACATCCACCTGCTTTAAAACCGACGATGGAATCTGTTTTACTGTAGAAATATTAGATCATGGGGAACAAGTTAGATATGTGAATCGGCAATCTTTTCATGTCGTATCAAAGTTTTGTGTCTTCAATTTCGAGGTTATAAAATCTCTCCGATTCAGTTTAATTCGATCCAATTGCTATGTTCTGTTGGCCCTGATTTATTATTAATTTTTTAAATTTGAAACTACAATTACACTTATAGAATGTAGGAAAAAAACAAAGGCAAAAGATGATCAAAGGTAGTGTAATATACTATGTTCTTAAGACAAAATTAATCCTCGCAGTGGTGCTTACGAGTTTTTGTATCATCTATTTCCAGAAAACAATGATTTCACTTCACACAATAAAAGCACTTCAAACTAAATGATTAGCAAATCAAACTTATTGCAAACTCTCTCTTGACACAATATGTAGGAATTCGAATTTTACTAACTGAATGGAATGAATTGAATGCCCAAATGCAGTAGTGCATTGACTATTTAAAGAGAAAAATGACTCTTCACAACAGTTACCAGCCAAAGAGATACAACTGTTGAATCAATCACATCTACTCAAATTGGTTACTTTGGTAACAAAGAAACACATCCTTTTACTGGATAGTGACTAACCAAAAAGATGTAATAATTGAATCAATCACATTTATTCAAATCGGTCATTTTGATAACAAAGGAACACATCCTTTCACCCAGGCCTAGGACTGACCTGACCCAGTGCGTGCCTAGGCCCATGTTTTATTCAAAACCAATGTGGGATTCAACTTTTCCACAAGCTTAAATTTCCATGTGTTACCACGTTTAAGTAGTGATGTTTGGAGTTAATTTCTCATTTACTCCTTAATAGATTTGAGCAACCCAATATATAATCTTAATCTACTCATTGTGTAAATCACATCAATGGGGCCCACTTTTATTTTGGCCCAAACTTGACCAAAATAAGGATGCTTAATCCATTTTTCCAACATGTTCTATCTATTTACTGGAAACACCATGGAATTGATAACTACTAAGAATGGTGCCATCTGATAAAAAATGATTTTTCCAACCTTAGCTAAGGGATCTGGACTCATAAGAACCCATGCTCGTGGGAAGAAAAACAAGTCCTGGGATCGATCCCATGATGGCTTGGTGAGATGAAGGCTTGCTGTAAGGATTCTTTTGCTGGCTAATTTATAGGTTAGACAAAATTTGGGTCCATTAGTGTTGTATTTTACATATCCTTGAGTATAGACAATAGTTTGAGTCACCAAATATACTGAAGTGAAGAAATAGAAGAAAAAGCGACAAATTGAAGTGATTTTCTGTGGACAACATGGATAAGAAAAAGTCATATCTCACAAACTACAAGTTGGATATGAGCAAGCAACCTACTGTTGAAAAGCTCGTTTCGAGTAGATATCCGTAGAGCTTAAGATTGCTTCAATCGGAGTTAAAACAAAAAAGTTATGGTCTCCGAAAGTTTACAGAAAATGTGTTGAAATTTCACCTAAACTGAAGTTTAATCTGACTGATATAACCATTAATCCGACTGATCAGACAGGTGTAGAAAGTTCACTAGCTTATGATTTTTTAGTCTGATTTGAAGAGAAACTTGCTTGTGTCATACCAACTTCTTTCCTGATTGAAATATATTTATAAGGCACGAATTTGAAACTATAAAAAAGGGTTCTCTCTTAACCTTAAAGTGTGAAACATGGATCTCATTGTTCTAAGAGAGATTGCTTAGTGAAGATTACATTCGAGATTGCTTATTGAAGATTACATTCATTAGAGTTCTT
The DNA here is from genome assembly GCA_037013555.1 of Sextonia rubra. Taxonomy (NCBI): domain Eukaryota; kingdom Viridiplantae; phylum Streptophyta; class Magnoliopsida; order Laurales; family Lauraceae; genus Sextonia; species Sextonia rubra. The sequence continues at coordinate 10,291,497 of JASUAD010000001.1, read as the reverse complement.
TCATTGGAAAGTTAAAGATCTGAAGTTTTGCTCTAGAGATCCTTGTCTTTTACTTTTCTGAGTGTAGAAGATTGTTGTGAGGAATCAAGTGCTATATCTAGAAAGCATTTAGATACTTGGATTTGTAACAGAGAACAGAGGCAGTTGTTGCAGCAGGCAGCTGTGCAAGGGAATCACAAAATCATTAGGTTGAGCAATAACTGGATAAGGGTTGTGAGTATTTTCTTGTAACTGTGGTATGATTCATAGTGCTTAATTCTTAGTTGTGGTTTTTTTTCAGTTTGGGTTTTTACGTAAAAACTGTGTCTTCTTATGGGTATGCTTTTGTTTAATTTATTTCCAGTGTTAAGTTGACTATTTGCACACATATTATTAAGATTAATTGTATTGATCAATTCTAAAGAATCTCTCTAAAAATCCTTCACTTGCCAATCAATTGAGCAATCCTCGTCATGAAATGCTCAGCGCTCACCTTATTGACATGTTAAGCTAGGTGTCTCAAGAAACAAATACAAATCTCACTGACTTTGGAATGGTCCAAATGTTTCGAGTGGGAACCATGAGAAATTCATGAAACTCCATAGTGGAGCCCACTAATGAAAATTTAAACATCTCAAAGTAAAAAGCCTTCTGTAGACAACAAAAAAGTGCCCTAAAAACCAAGCAAAGAACAAATAAAATTAGTAAGACATTACACCGCAGTAAAAGGTTCGAGTAAGGGCACTTGACCCAGAAGAAGTCAAATTGGAATCAGAGCCTTGATCTTTGAGATTTCATTCCCACACAAAGTATTAGCCCTTCCACAGCTCATCTCAGAATTCTTGATGATTCAGAGGCTACAAGCTCCCTTCGATCCAAAAGAACACTCATGCCTTTCATCATTTGTTATTGGGTTTGTAAATGGAACATCGGTTGAGGCTACAAGCTCCCTTCGATCCAAAAGAACACTCAAGCTTTCATCATTTGTTATTGGGTCTGTAAATGGAACATCGGTTATTGTTAGGTTAGTTGAGAATTTAGTGCCGATTCTGAATCTCCGGGCTGAAACCAAGATCACTTGGGCGATTAAATAAAATCAAATTTTGCTTCGAGCAATCAATCTTAGTGTCTTTACTTTTTCTAAATTGTTAACCGCAGACAGATCGACAGAAGTCTCAAGAAAAATATCCATTGTTAGTTTGTTGTTTAGATATTTGTTTGTTGTTATGTTCTTGACCTCGTTGGTGAAATCGTCATGCATGGTCATGAGACTGAATGCCAAACAGAAAATATTACCATAAACAAGAACTTGGAGCAGGTCCAACAGCCAATGCTTATGATGAAGAGATGAATCTAACGTTGGCCAAATTAAGGAAAGCCAAAAGAGTAAGCAATGGACAGGATAACTACAAATTCATCGATAGTTAATGCAAAGTTTATTGATGCGCTGTTGATGGATACAACTTCATCATTGATCAACAGTTAGTGCAAGTACGACACTATGTTCTTTTTTGCGTGAGGCTCGTGATTCATGTGTATTCTACGTAACGTGCAAAAATATTACAAGATTTATTGCTATGCACATGTTGTTTTATTTTGGCATAATGAATGAAATACAAGTCGATGCAATTAGATTGCAATTGTATTGCAACTCATCGCGTCAGGCTTGCTTTGATACTTGTATGCTTTTGTGTGTCCGTTAAAAGCGTTGCTGAAGTTCTGAATTGAATGTCACATAGTTGCTATACTGTTCAACACCTTTGACGAATTAGCCGAAATCGTGTGATATATATAGACAGGCCCGAATGAAATTTTTTAGAATCACCTATCATTCTCCAATCTCCACCATTCATTAGACTGGTGTTTTGTCTAATGGAATGACAAAGGGATGGATTTGAAGTAGATCTGAAAGAGTTTTTTTTTCCCCTTGGTTAAAGATTTCATTTAAATGGTTGGGCCATGGCCCTTTCCACTGAGTTTAATACTTTGATGGTTGGATAAAGGGGTTTTTCTTATTAGATAAAACTACACAATTGTCATTATTCAATGGTCATAAAATTCTTTGGGAGGCCTTCAAAATAAACACCAAGACCAATTCAATTAACTATTATTTTCCCTTTACTTGCCCGGGTATTGGTTCGGCAAAAGGCATTGGTCTACTCTTTACATCGTGTGCTTCATACCCCTAGAATTTTTACTTATGTACGTGTGGTCATACGTGCACCCAAAGATTAGTCTTATTTAGTCAAATATCATGGGGATAATCTGGTCAACAAATAAATAAGAAAATATAATTTTCATTTCTATGGGCAGTCAACCGTGTGGGTTTTTTTCTCTATTGCCATCGGTCTATTAATTAAATAATTAGTCACTCACATTGATCTTGTGGGGGGTGATGTTTTTGAACAGTTTCATCATTATTTATTATAGTAAATATAAAGAGGACTGCTTGTATGTCTCATCTACCAGAGACCTTTGATAAACTCATTTTACAACTTAACCCACGGTATCAGGTAACATCATCCATTGGTTCGCAATGTGGGTCAGCCCCATGAGCTGCCATAATTTGAAAATTGCACTAACATATCGAACCAAACTGACAATAACCTGGCATGATTTTCACAAAGTTTTGTTGGACCCAATCGGACTTGTTAGATTGGGTTGAGTTGACTCGGCAGAGTCAAATGGATTATAATTTTGCCAAGCAGGACTCTCAACACCGAAAATTCGTTCTAGGATGTCCCTACCATCAAGCTATGTTTGTGATTTGATCTAATGTCTTGCCTTTGAAGTGAGTCCTGTCGTGTAATCTTATTTCATTATATCACAAAGCAGCAGAGATCACACCCAATCAATTAGACCTCAATATTTCATATCGACATTCACTTAACCAGTATGGCCATGCCTAGTTGCTTGGCAGTGGGCATCAGTAACTCTACCCTTTGAGGATTGGACAAAGGGGACTTTGAGGATTGGGTATAACGAAAGAATGGTTGAAGTTGTCTCTTTGGGAGAGAACCCCTTTTCTTCCCTTATTAGTACTAGAGATTGATCCTTTAAAAACTGTTTGATAATTTTATCTTTAACTAAAATTAAAGTTATTTATCATTTCAAGACATAGTAAATTAAAATAGTGAAATCAAAATGCTATATTTCAAAAAAATTCCTCTAGATTTTTATATCGAAAGTTAAAAAGTTACTTTCTCATCTCCTTTTAACACAAAAAGTTAAAAAAATTACATTTTCTTTTCACTAGAAGACAAAATCTCATCATGGAATTAAATAAAATTTTTTTTAAAATTTTTTTTTTGAAATAACCATTCACCTTACGTCACTTTACTAATTAAACTAACAACAACCACAACCATTTAAAAACGAAGTCATTTTATCTCATAAATGAATCTTATATTAGGAGGGGATACAATATCTACTGCAGAAGCAAGTTTGATCTCTGGAAAGGAGTCTCTAATGCTCCCAACCCACTGAGCTGGGGTAAAAATAATTCTAAAAGTTGTCATTAAAAGGCCGGTCATTAAACTTTGCGGGAGCGCTAGAACAATTCATTAGCCATTGTTTCCATCAAATTTTAAATGGAAGGCCATTTAAAGACATTAAATTATTACTATATGACCAGCCGCGTTGCATGTTGTTGGCAGGCAGTGTCCCACAAAGTGGTTTGCCTGATAGTACTGTTGACTTGTCAGATCTAATTACTACAACTATGCACGAGTTTTGCTGCATGAGGCACCATACACTGGTACTTGCACCACACGCAAGCATCGACCACTGTTGGCCGTTGAGATAAGGCTGGTAGGAGCCCACCCCACTATCTCCGGTCGCCTTGGACGTATCTTCCTTTCTGGTTGTTGGAGGCTTGAAGGGGCCAGACGCCTGCTACTTATCAACCGTACAATGCAGTCCTCACTATCTCTACGTTTTGTTTCTGCACTTGAAAGGTGTGCGATCTTATCAAGGGTCCCACTGTCACTCTCTCTTTTATGCTGTAAAGTCAATGGCACACCACTAGAATCCACAATCCACGGCCAAAAGGGCTAATTCCATCTCCTTCCTCTCACCTTCTTCCACCAGGGTTCTTCGTACCATATGCCCATACCTACTTATTTTTCATTTTTTTTAAACTAAGAAAGCGGGCTGAAATACCCACCTTAAACTTATAAATGTAAGTGATGAGAGCTCACACATACAAGAAGATATAACTTACACATGCAAAGTAATGAAAACTCATATATGCAACACATAACTCACATATGTAATATAAAAACAACTCCCACATGCAAGGAGGGAAAGGCCAGCTTCGAGACTAAATGTCACAACCTGAGCCCAATAAATCGGATATTAGGAGAAAACCTAATCAGTGACATACGTACTCCCATATTTGTACCCCTAAACCTGATTTAAGAGCACATATAAAAGGGATCTATCACATGTGCAATCCTTATACGCGGAAGCTGTAAATAGTATCAGTGCACAAAAGAGCAGAACATGAAGGAATATCCAAGGCATACATATACGATAAAACACTAATATGAAGCAAAAAGGAATGTGAGAAATGCGAGACGCTCTGGAGTAGATTGAATACATCCACCCTCGCCCCACTGGGGTCTCAATGATCTCCTCCGAAGTCAGGTTGATCTTCGAGGAATCGGAAACTAACGTTGATCCTGAAACACCAAGAACAACGAGTGAGTACGACGACTCAACAAAGTATAAGCCACATAAAGGTAACACGTGCTGTGTCTAGAAAGAATCAGTAAATAGGTAATCATATCAGAAGTCAATGTCCGTATATTAGGCAAATCGTGCAATGAATGAAGCATGCAATACTAGTCAATAACAAAAATATTGTATTAGGTGGCTACTACACATGCCATCTTCTCCCTCTGTGGAGAGAGCATACATATAATGAGAACACTATGAGTCAGATGAGTCTTGGTTTCCTAGGGTCCAAAACCCCAAGACATAAACTCACTGTAACGAGGCCATATAAATTATGCCAAATTCAACTCCATCGAATATCATAAGGCTGAGGCTGAATAGTGCCGAACTATACCGAATCAAACAAATACTAGAACTTGAATAGATCATGCGTATCATATCATATCATATTAAACATGTAGCATACGTGCATATAATCAATTCATACGTGCAATGCTCAAGTCCCTGAAATAGATCGAATAATCGAACCAATAGAACAAGCGAATCAATCGAGCATACTATATCAAATGGGCATACGATTATGATGCGAACATGGGCATACTAATATGATGCGAATATGCAGAAGAATAAAGGTTACAAATGATCCATACAAGATGTCATTTGAGTAATGTTCGACGTTTATACAATTCAACAGTAGACAGATCATGCATTGTCTGTGTCTGGTTCCTGTTAAGACTACAATATCTAGAGCACCATAAAACGTGCCAAGACTTATCAACTCATATAAATCAGACAGGTAGTATCGAACATGGAAGTCAGCTATTTCCGCCCGGGATTAACCATGGACAGAGCCCTCAGGAAATATCCAATCATTGCCCCAACGCAGAATGCACCCCATGTGAATAAGAGGGCAAAACCGAAATCAATATGCCATGCAAGTCAGATTATTTTGTGAGAATCACAATCTTTTACTAGCCAACCCTAAACTAGTTATCCGTTGTTACTAACCGTGCATGATGATATAGTTTTAAGTTATCCGATACTCGGTTGTTCTTCCTCTGGTGTCTCATCATCCAAATAAGAGTATCGGAGTCCCTTAAACCAATATCCATGGGGAAGTGTTTAACAAATGGATAACACACATGAACAAGTCATAGCCCTAAAGACCCTTCATGTGATTCTTACATTCCATTGGGTATGTTCAGGTCACCTACATTCTAGCTTGAGGGCCTTACAAGGTCTTCTATTAATTTATCCTTTTTATTCATTTCTCTCAGGGGTTGTATGGCTTAGTAGTAGGTGAATGTACGGCTTAGCCGTAGGCATCTTACGGCTTAGCCATAATATGCGCTGCGGCTCAGCTGCAGTTTCCCTTACTGTTCATTCGCATTTATGGTTCAACTGTATTTTGTTCTACAGCCTAGCCTTGTTCTGTTCTACGGCTAAGACATGGCTTAGCCGTAGCACATCGCACGGTCTCCACATGGCTGGATCGTAAAAGGTCCTTTGCATTTTAATTCTGACTTACTGCTAGGTCACGGCTAGCCTACAACTTAGCCGTAATAGCCTGTATGGCTTAGCCGACCCTTAGCCGTAGTTCAAAATGTTGTGGTTCACCACTCTGGACTGTGAGCCGTAAACCTCACGGCTCAGGCGTAAGCTTAGCCATATGCTTCAGAACATCCTAAAACAAAGACTGTCCAGAAGCACTCGGTTTCTCTTTTAACAAATGGAAACAGTCTTACAAGGGGGCTGTTATGCACATACTAACATAAGAAATGAATCGAATCAAAACAATCACGGCATACCAACATATATTCAACCAATATGTGCTTATACTCGCCTTGACTGACGAAGAAGCAAACTTTACTCGTTGCTAGACCCAAAGCAAACAAATCCGGTGTGATAAATTGGAGCTTGACACCAGCCACAAGTGGAGCTGAAAGAAGAACAAGAGGGAGAGCGACACAGCAGAAACTTAACAAAGAAGAAAAATCAGAAGAAGATAAGAATGAAAAAGTCGGTGGCATATATATATATATTTTAGCCATTTGCAACCAGATCCAAAAGTTATACAATTTACTTAAACATTTCAAACGACTCCAGATGATTCTGAGCTAGTTACAGAAAGTAACAAACATTATGAAAGACACACGATGACATCAATATGACGCCAAAAAGACAAACTCAATCAAAATCGAGAATTACGAAAAAAGGCCCGAAGCTACCTAATTTAGGTAAAACTCAACCCAACTACCTAACCAAGACTCTAAACCTAACCCAACAAAAATTAAACATCTTGGCCCAAGAAAATCCTCCAACAATACGCTACCTACAGGAGTAATTTACAACTAAACCGGCTTATTAGGGTCGGGGTATTACACTAAATCTCTCATGAGAATTGTCACTCCTTACCATTAATAGGTAGGGCATGTTTGTGTACATGTTCCAAAAAAATAATTTTGATTTTTTTTCATAGAAAAAGAATATTAAACTCTAGAAAGTTGGTTGTAAGGGAATTTTTCTTTCTATAAGAAAAAAAATTTTCTAACTCCTTATAGAATTATTTTACTTTTTGAGGAAGTGTAGAAAATACAGTTTTCCACAAGAAGTGGTCACACACCAAACATAAATTCTACTATAACACGAGAAATCATTTTGCAATAAGCATTTTTAAAAAAAAACGATTACACAAATATATCATAAATATAAATTCTCCATTTGGACAATTCAATACCATCAACATCATTAGAAATTCTTCAGATGTAGGAAGTGCAAAAAAAGAGAACCCAATTCCCATTCTATCTACGGTATATTTTCTTTTATGTGACTTAGTTTTTGTATTAGCTTTTAGATTTAAAATGTGTTTGGAAGCAAGATAAGGGAGGATAAGTGGGGAATAAGTAATTTTTTGTATTCTATCCCATTTATCTCGTTTGTTTGCATATTTAGTACTTGGGATTATACTATCCTAGTCATGACGTGATAGTGAATTTAGACTTAAATAATCTCACCCGGGAGGTGGGATAACTTAGGTTAGCTTTGAGTGGGGGTATAATTATATTTTTTAAGTCTTTTTGTCCTTTAAGCCTTATTTATCCAGACGCAACCAAACATGAGACTGGATTTATTTCTTGGATAAATAGAATCACATCCCATATAATAATGCTATTAAATGAGTTTGGATAATATTAGCTATCCAATCTTACAAAAAAATTATCTCATTTTCAAATACATCATTAAAGTCATGTTTGGCAAAGGTATAGGATAAAGTAGAGTAAAGTTAAAATTTGAAAATTCAAAAATTTTTCTTTTTTTTGAAAAAATTCAAATTTTCCTTATATTTTTTCAAAAAAAGTTAAAAAATCATCATTAAACTACAAAAAAAATCTCTACTTTCTTTATAAAAAGCCAAAAAAATTGCATATCAAACAATGAAAAATAAAAGATTATCATAACTCAATCATATATTATTCTTTTTTATTTTGAATTTACTCTACTTTACTTGACGCTTCCCCTCTTTAAAACATGCGCTCAAAAAAACCCCTCGTCTCTTGACACAAGAGATGCACTTAAGAGTTGAGAATCTACAGTTATTAAGAGTACAAGTGCTTCTACGGTGGGGAGTGGAATGACAATCATTGTATGACGGTGGAATTGCGGAAATGTCTGGCACTTGATGATGGGTTAAACATGTTAAATAACCAAAGTGGTGCAGTGGGTTAGAAAGTAAGGAAAGAAATGATATATTTTTTATGATGGCCCATGGTATTGAGTAATGCGTGAAGCAACAGAGATTCCATTCGACATTAAGCAAATAATTTTCTACTAAAGTGGCAGCAGCCGCATGAGAAAGAGAGAGAGAGAGCATTGTTTTTGCCATATGCTTCAGTCAAAAAAGTGTAAAATGAATGGTTGAGATTTCTTAACTAGTTTGTCTATAAACTAAAATCAAAGATATAAAACACCCGTATGACCACTTATAAAAAAAACCTTTTATGAAAGTAAATGAAGGTGATTCTTTGTTTTAAAGAGAGACGATCTCTCTCTTTCTTTTTTATTGGGTTAAGATAAAGAGATATGATCTCAATTTTTTTAGTTGCAAATCTGAGACTCAAGAATGCCCACTATATACAACATATCTTTCATATATATATATATATATATAGAAAGACTACTATGCATCTATCCCTCACCTTGTAATGAGGGACAATTCCTTTTTTAGACAGTTAAAAAGGTGTCATAATATGTAATGATTTAATCTTTTTGCATATCAATACTTTTCAAAAATACACCTTCTGATGAGGGACAATTTCCTTTTTAGACAGTTAAAAAGTTATCATAATGTGTGATGATTTTGTCTTTTTGCATATTAATATTTTTAAAAAATGGAAGTATCCTTCACTATTGTTCTAAAATTCTACTCCAATCAAATTTACATACATTGTTTGATTAAGCTAGCTTGTGCTGTAAATTCAACTCTAATCAAGTTTATATACACTATTTAATTAATCAAGTCATGAGTACAGTAAGTTTTAATATCAGTTATTGGAGAGAATTTTGGCTAGTACCTATTAATCATGATATTGCTTGTAGACCTGGTAAACAGGTTGAGTTGGCTAAATTCAAGTCGCGTCAACTTGAACCCGAATTTATTGGTTTCAATCCTAACTTGACCTGTTTTTAAAATGGATTTGAAACCTTAACTCACACTCGTGGTGGGTTAACCCAACCCAACCTGCCTAACCCAAAGTTAATGCGGATTGGGTTCGGTTAACCCATACCTAACATATTTAATTCTCATTTTGTGTATCTTTTAACTCATATTATGTGACCCAATTTCATTTGCAAAGCTCTCCTTACATCTAGATTCATTTAAAATGTTGTTTTAAGTATGAATTTATAATTTATTAATTTTCAAGGTCTAAAAAATAGGGAATCTATAAATATTTTCTATCCCATTTTTTGAGAATTTGAGATAATCCTTTTTTAATTTTTGTTCAATTTTATAATTCCATATTTGAGTATAAGCATAGGACTCATCAACTATATTTTATTTCATTCATATCAATATTTTAAAGGTAAATTTATATGCCAACATAAGAATAAAAAACACATAACAAATTTTAATTACAAAAATATCATATTTTCAAATAAAAAAATAAGTTCTATATTCTAAATATTACAATTTTACATAACTCCTCTACAAAAGATTAAGAGTACATAGTTCCACATGAATAGAAAAAGTTACATGAAAATTAGAAAATCATGTGTAATTTAGTAAAATCTAAACAGGTTAAATGGATTAAGGCGAGTTAGGCAGGTCAACCTTAACACGACCTGTTTTTATAGGAGTTGGTAAACCATAACCCTAATCCAACCTGTATTTCAAACGGGTCAGATTAGGCTGGTAAAAAACGGGTCAGGTCAGGCTGGATTGGTAAGTCAAGCGGGATTTTACCAACTCTAATTGCCTGTGATATGAATTATTAAGGTCAAGTCAAGGTAGACCCTAAGTGGATAAGCAAAAGGTAACACCATAAATTAAAAGGTCCCGTATGCTCAACATTGATCATTTTTTCTCCATCTTCAATTGAAGTTTAATAGATCATTTTTTCCCCATCTTCAATTGAAGTTTAATAGCTGTAAACAAAATGCCAACATTTAGGGCCCTTTTGGATGCAATTTTTTTCTCTGGCAAAATGCTTTCTCCTATTTGAATCTTTTTTTTTTCTTTTGTGAGAAAAGGAATTCTCCACTAACTTTTATAAACAATAGAAAAGAAAGAATTTCTTTGCAAGAGGGCGGAGAAATCTTTTCTTTAAGAAAACTAGAATTTTAAGCAAAACTGTAATTTTAAGCACCTAGTAGTTAGTTTTTTTATTTACAAATTACTTTTAGCATAGCTTGGCCCTAAATAGTTTTCATCTTTCAAATTTGAATGCAGTAAAGAACTGCTAATACAAAAAAGTAGCAATTTTGGGTAAAGAGATTATCAACTCCTAATTTTCTCATTATTTATCTATTTAGTGAGGATTATCCACCTTTCATTTTTATATACAGGTCACATTTTAAAACCATACCTGTAGTATCTTGTAACGTTGAACTTTGTATATGGTTGCCTTCTCTTTTTGTTTTATATATGACGAGGGAATTTGCCAACCCTCCTTACAGTTGATCATTGATAATATTCTGGATACACACAACCACCCACTAATCATGTGTATCAGTTAAGGCCTTACAAAGATTCAAATTGGAACCTCCAATTCATTTTAGGATTTCCCCACCACTAAAATATTTTAAGCGTGGGTTGCCTTATTCATATCTAGCTAGCAAGTCTTTATCAGAGTTCATGTATTTGCACCATGGTTTTAAAAGGCAGTTTAGGATATAATTTGGTCCATATTTAAACCAAAAATTTGTGAGTCTTTATTCTTAATTGGTTTATAGTGTTATTAATTAAAATATATATTAAATGGAGAATATTCATGTGCATATGTCCCTCACCATTTTGGTGAGGGACACTCCCTTTTTAAAAAATATTAATATATAAGAGGACAAAACTTTACGCTTTTTTAAGCTTAAAAAGTCTAAAAAAAGAAGAGTCCTTCACCAAAATGGTGAAGGACATATGCATATGAAGACTCCTCATATTAAAGTATATAAGATTTAAAACAATATTTATACACCACAAAGTTGGTGGGAATATAGTTCCACATCAAATTTACTTTGTACTAAAACCATAGAAAAAGATTCAAAAACAAGTTCACATTTCTGGCATAAACTTTTACGTTTGGATCAATACGACTTGCTTTCAGCCGAGCTTTAAAACCAAAGTTGGTTGGTGGTCCTTGCCATCGTTTTCCATTCTTTAACAAGTTACTTGTATGTCGGTGGATTAAGTGCTAATAAGTCCGGTAAAGTTATCTGAAATTCTGTTCCTGTCTCCTTCAGGTTAGAACTTCAAATGAAAGTGCCAGGGGCTTTTCTTATCTCAATACCAATATGTACTTACCTGTGGTTTTTCTGAATATTCTCCCAGCTGCCAAAAAAAAAAAAAAAAGAGGAGTGTTGGGATGGTGTACTTCGTACTTTACATGTAAATCTTTACTTTTTGACTAAGTTATCATTCTTACGTAAGCAAGATACCAGCATTTTCTATTTACGTCTGATGTAAAGTTAGGTAAATCAAACAAGCAGGCAAAAAAAAAAAAAAAAAAACGAAAGGATATGTACAAATGCTCTCTACTCAACCGCTCTTGATTAATGTGTTACAATTAGAATAGAACAAAATCACTCTAACCCCTAGTCTAAACTCCAAACAGGAACTTCTATTCTTGAACGCTGTGCCACTAGGAAGAAGGTGGATGGGGCACCTGGACCACCTCAATTGTAATCTTTTCCGTTGGGAGAGGCCTAGTTGGTTCACAAGGCCATGCGATGTACGTTGGAATCTGATCCCCAGGCATTATCACTGGCAAGCTCTGGCTTTCCTTCTTTTTCATATCCTGAAGAAACAAATACAACAAATACATGGAAACGAAAACGTCATTTACATGTATCCAACGGTTAGGATTATTTAGTTTTAACGATTTTGTGAACTACTTATTGTCTTGTGAGTGAAAAAGAATTTTAAGTTAGAATTATAATTTTTATGTTTGATGCCGCCGCTTTTATATAAAATAAAAATTTTTTATAATTAGCGCAATTTCTTTTTATTAAAATAAAAAAAATGGAGAAGAAATACCATGTGAGGAGGCGTGGATTTTGGGGGCGACGATTGGATTGTATCGGTATCAGTATCAGGAACGGTATCAGAAGCGGAGGAGCGAGAAAATACGGGACGAAGGGCACGGAGCTTGTCCCAGTGGTAACAGCAGGAGAAGATGCCACTCAAGCAGAAGATGACAATGAGGAGGAGAGCCGTGCCGAGAGGGAAGCCAAGGGCCGGTCGAGATGCGTCCGCGTGGTGCGTCATCGTATCCTGATTGTCCATTCGATTTCCTCTTCCCCTTTCCTCATAAATGAGGAGTGGTAGTGATGGCTAATGAAGATGAGGAAATGAGAAGAATGTAGGTGGGAAGGGCAGAGGGGAGAGGGGTGACGGAACGGGGCTATTTATTTATTTATTTATGGGGAGCGTGCGAGATAGTGCGTGTAAAGGAGCGCACTTGCGTCTCTTGATAGGACTGTCCTTGAAACCGTACAAAGGATGGTGGGAATGGGGCCACGGCACGCCCAAGGATGATCAGTGTCTGTAAGATTACTGGGGAGGGAAGAGGAAAAAACACACAAGATTTGATGGATGACCAAAAAGATACGAATGGGGCCAACAAGCCAAGGTAAATGCCCTTCAGCTGGCATAAAACGCCACCCTTGGCTACGTTGCTCTCTTGGGGTCACCGGGTCATTGGGTTTGCCACGTTTTATCAGCACAAATAAATCATCAAGTTGGGATTCAAGTTGATTTAACTCCTGCCTGAATTTTACTGTTTAGGTTTGTCTGGAGTCTAAGAATGTTTTACTTTTATGGTTTTATTTAAGTTGAAAACTGGCCAATGTTTAGGGCATGTTATTTCAAACTAGTTTGAGTCAAGCCGCGGGGAAGGAATTTTCATTTCAGGGGTATAGATTCTAACCGGTAGTTTAGTTTTGGGGATAAATCGAGACTTTTCAAATGGATTTTGAAGTTGGATCCATAATTTTTATCAATTTTTTTAAATAAATAATTTTTTAATATAAATTTTAAAATTACACTGCAATTTGAACATTGCAACTGCACCCACGTGCTTGTGCCTCAGTCTGCGCCTTAGGTGAGCCAACACTTGACTTCCACGACCCTTGCACCACACTACACAGGCACCTAACTTGGTTCGCAAGTAAACTGAGGGTTATCACATCAACAGATTAAAAAAAGAATCTTTTTCCTTTTTTCATAACGGGATGCACATATGATGAAATGGACCTATACACGCTTTCCACTACTGCCCTGAGAAAGAACCAAATGCAATAGTGATCTAACCAGAATTGCTTTTCAGATTTAAACCCGATTGGTCTCTTTTTTCGATCCAATGAATTAGCGTTCAACAATAATTAAAATTAACAAAGTTCAGTGGGAGAAAACCATTAATCCCTGTGGATGCTCTACACATTGATTGTTTCAGTTTTATTATGATTTTCTTCTTTTGGCAGAGAGAGTGATCGTGAGAGGCCACTTTCTGTTGGCTCACATGTTAAAATAATATAACATGATCTTGGAACATAATTTGAAATTGTGTGTCTGCCACATGTAGGAACAAGTATCCTTATTTTATATCGAAGAAAGGGTTCAAACCAAGAGATGATTAATACTTTATACAACTCTTTCGGCCCAAAAACCTCCATTTTCGGCGCAGTTTTGAAAACAGTGTGGATCGAATGTGCCTGGCCATCAGCCTGTGCGATTGTAAGTGGAAGTTGGCATGTTTTTTCCCCTTTAGAGAGGATCATGGAGCTCGGACTATTCTTCTATTCCCTCTGATTGATTCCTAGTTGGTGATCAGTTGAAATCAGAAGATAGTAGAATAACAATGGCACGCGGGCTCCACACATATGGTGAACAGGTTGAACAACAAGTCTGAATCCTCCGAGGTAGTTTCTTGCTCATCCTTGTGCGTGGTGGGAGCCGAAATACGAAGTTCAATGGTGGGTAAAAATTCAAACTGGTCAAAACGAATGTTATCTGCTTGGATGCAATGAGATTTCTCAAAATTTGACTCTAATTGGAGTTAATCTCATCACGAATTCAGCATATGAATAAAAATAATAATTCTGAGACTGAGTCTAATGTTCCCTTTATTAGAATCATCATTATTAACATGTGAACGGGGGCGGTGGAGCTCTACCGTAGAAATCACCAAATGACAATTCAAATCACTTCAAATAAAACCTCTCTCCCCATGTGGAATGCCCTCAAAATTATAAAACAGTATTTGCCTTACATGCCATGGGTCCCATGTCAAATTAAGTATTGCAGTGGCCAATAAAAAAATTAGGATCCCACTAAAAACAAAAGATTTGATCTGGACCTACAAATAAGACTCTCCACTAAATTAGTAGAATGTGACCTTCTAGTGAAGAAGCGTTCAAAACTAATTTATATATAAGAGATATGAGAGCCCTAGAGCTAGTATTTATTCCATCCTATATATAAAGATAGAGGCAAAGAGATCCGCAAAGCTTTCCATTTGCCGGAATACATATGGGTCTTCGGCTGGATGTCAGAATTTCACACATCCAAATCCATAATTTTCTAGGACTGGGTTTTGAAGGATCCTAGTCTCTTTCTGATTTCCTACAAAAATATGGTTAATAATGTGTACAATACACTATGAAATGAGACACTAAAAAGATTCACACTCAAAATAAAATAGATTAGGATCCTGTGGATCTTTTCATTCGGTGAAGTACATGTTTTTAAGAAATAATAGTAATAAGAATCAGGGGGTGTTTGTTTGCTGGCAGATCGCAGTTAAAAGTTCTCTGTTGGGCACTTTGACAGGATTTCTCTGTGGTGGGCTGTTGTGGCATCAACGTCCATTGTTCTCTTTAAAATTCTTAGAATTCTTTGTTTGGTTTTTGAAATTTCGGAAATGCAAACTTTTGGAATCTTTCATTTAAGCTTTTGGGGAATTGCTTCAGCCATACAACTTCTATTTAGCCTCTTAAAAAGTAGTCTACTACTAGTTTCGGCCTCTTAAAATATACAAGACGCTTTTTAGACAATCAACTAAGAAACTTGGGTCTACTGAAACATACTAACTATAGAACCTCGAGCTACAAATTGTATCGTAAAAATAGAAATTGTGTCATCATTTCTTGGACACTACATTTGGTGACCATCTGGCAAATGTTATATATATATGGTAAGCACATCCTGTAAATATTGGTTAACAACAGCAAACGGACTAGATATTTTATAGATGGCTGATAGCAAACCTCTTGTTATAAGGATGATAGTAACCTGTTAAACCCACCACATGTTCTGTTTTTATTACAAAGTGCATAGGAGTGATGGGGCCAAAGGAAAATTCAAAGTTATCATCGCAAATATTCGAAACTACATGCACTACTGTGGACAAAATCATCACATCCATCCATAATATAGCCGTGGGCATCATTCCATGAGCCTCGCCATTTTTTGACCTATTTGATGATCCATTGATTGGCTCACCTCATACCTTGAATGTTGACCTCACTTCTACGCATTTGTACATAGTTGCCTTACTCTGGATATTGTTTTTGAGAAATCATGCTATAATGGTAGCAACTAACACCTGATTTCACACGAGTGAACTTTTACATAGATTTCTTGATTAAAGCCACTCCAAGCATTTACGTACCTTTCTATTTCTAGAAAGCAGCCCAAATTCCACTCCGTCCGGTAATTTCAACCATTAGAATATATGTCTATACAATATATGCTTTTTTACATATGATCCACCAATGACATCTCACTCAAGTCAAAAGTGAAGATTTAGACCAATTTCCACACAGAAGGGGCCATGTGATATGAACGCATAATACCTGTGTAAAACCAGGGTTCCACCAAGTTAATGAAGTAGTTAGCCATGGACCTTGGTGTCAGTAGTGCAAGATTATTTTTCATTTTATTGCAAGGGGGACAAGATTGCCGGATGATAACATCATTTCTTACTGTTTGCTACAAGGGGGCATTGCTTCACAATTCACATTAATTTCACACTTTAAACACTTTTCCAAATCCTATATTGTGTAGTTTTGTTGTCCGACAGTGGTTGTACTGTTCACATTGTTTGCATATTATAAAAGCTTACGCCATTTCATTGATTTCGCTTATATGCATGTATCTTCAGAGGCATAATAGCTCTCTTTTAAGGCACGTGGAGAAGGAGAGGCAGAGAGGACTGTTGCTTGAAAGGCAGATCTTTTTTTTCAATTCTTTTAGAGGAAAAGCCTTCATCGGAGACAAAGAGACAAAACAATTAAGATACACAATAGTTAAAGACCCACTCCCTACATAGAATCTAGCAAAATAAGCTGACTCATATGTATTTTTGACAAGTTTATAAGCAAAGTTATTAAGATTTCCAGGAATATGAGAAAAAGAAATGTCTTCAAACTCGGAACTTAAATCTCTAATATCCAGCAAAATGTGATAGATGGACCAATCCAACAACCCATTGATTACTCGAATCACCTCAAGGCCATCGAAAAAACGTGGATTTTGCGGGGGCCTATCAGTTTGGCTGCCTTAAGTGCACACAAAATAACTCTTGCCTTGGCTTTTTTTGACGAAGATACCTTGGCTCCATCATGCGAATCTGCATTCACCCAATCACCATCAAACTAAATAGCAAAGCCAAAACTTGTTCTTTCATCCTTAGCTTTAAAAAAAGCATCTGAAAACACTTGAGCATTGTCTCGAAAGATCCTTATGCTGAACTCCTTGAGTAAGCTTGGACCTCCTTGGTGATTTTTTTTTTAATTTGTCTAATTAAGAGTCTTGTACTATTTTCCTTAAACAATTAAGAGTGAGAAGGGGCATAATGTTTATCCTCCTAAAAATAAAGTTATTTCCTTTTTTCCACAAGGTCCACCAAAGAGCAAGGGCTAAGGGTTTGGCTTGACAATAGATTTGTGGCCTTGTTGAATTTGGGAGGGTCTATGAAGGTGGTCCACCAATCTCTAACATTGAGAGGAACTATACAACTCGTTAGCATTTCTAGGTCAAAGCCAAACCAAACAGCTCTTGCATGCTTATAGTGGAAGAGAGCATGCTCGACAGATTCTTCTATGTTTGTGCAAATAAGACAAATGGCATCCAGAGAGAGATTTTTAATGTAAAGAAGTTTACATATCACATTATTGAGATATTTCCGACCAAATAGGAGCACTCTTTGAGGAAGGTGGCATCGCCACATTTCCTTCCAGTCAATAGGAGGATTAGTGTTATCTTTACCTTTTTTAAGGATAGCTTTTTAAGCTAATCTTGAGGATAATTCCCACTTCTTAGAGTATGGCCAAATTTTCCTATTAACTCTATTGGTTTGAAGATATAGATTTTCAGTATACTGTCCACATCAGATTGGTTATTGAAAACTCTCCTAATTAACTGTTCATTCCAGGTTTTGTCTAGGTTCCAGAGGTCCTTTTACCATAAAATCATGATCTAGTATGTTAAACACTAGTTTCCTAAGGCCTTCCTCTGAAGGTATCCACTTATATTTCCTAATAGAGATTTGATCCCCGTTGCCTATTATCTATCCTACTCTCTCATTTCTAAATTAGTTGCTTCAACAAACCCCTTCCAAAACCAAGAGTTGCTCTTTCTATAATTTGCCTTTGAAGTTGGGTAGTTGCATATCGCATTAATTTCTTTTTTTCCAAAGTCACTTGATTTTGATATAATTACAAGCCAATGAAAGGGGGGGGGGGGGGGGGGGGGTGTTGATAGACTTGCTAACCCAATCAGAACTAGACTCAATTTTTCCGAGTTGGGGTATCCCTGCATGGGTCGAGTATGGTTTCATTTGATATATATATATATACATCCAATTTAATATTTTTATCTCACTTGAATCCGACCTAAACTGACCTGACCCAAAATTTTAGAATATATTATTTAGATGAAGAGAACAGTGGAGAAGCTACAAACAGTTCGAATTTGCAATGTGAATAATTTTCTCCACTAGTTTCCTAAACATCTAGAGTCTAGATGGACCAATGACATTTGGGTTTACATTTTCACCCACCTGCGGATGTTATCCTCAAAGGCTAATTGAGCCAAAATCCGACCTACTGTAACCCATTGGTTCTTTATTTATAAGACTTTCAGTTGTTTCTTCAAGTATCCGAGAATGTCCCAAACCGGTATTTCTACCATACCAATTTACTTATTACTGTTTACTGATTACTGCTACGTGTAAACCATCGATTGGGCTTTACTGCTAATATTCACTTGTCACTGTTTTTTAGGCATTACTGCTGCTAGCGCTTGTCATGGTCGTTTCAAGGAGTCCCTCTCAAGATATCTTGTTCATCTGGATTCTGGGTACATGAGCTGGCCGCCGTGGAATATATCTTGCCTAGTTCTATCCACAGTGTGTGTGAATGTGAGCAGTGATGTAGAAAGCCCTTTCTTATCTCTGGTACTTGGTCCTATCCTCTCACGGCGGCTCCCTCGTTACAACAGCGTCACTTTCATTTGAAATATAATATATATATATATATATAGGGAATATTTATGTGCATATACACATAAATACTCCTATATATACACTGGAGATATTTATATGTATATATTACTTACTAAAATGGTAAAAGACACTCTTTTTTTAAAAGTATTAATATACAAAATAATAAAATTATACACATCATAATACATTTTTAACTTTATTAGGTCTAAAAAAGAAAATATCATTCATTATGTATGCACATGAATATCCCCTATATATATATTCATATGCAAATGTCTCTCACCATTTTGATGAGATACACACCTTTTTTAAAAAGTACTAATGTGTAAAAGGATAAAATTATCACACCTCACACACTTTAGGTCTAAAAAATGAAAATTTCCTTACCAATATATATATGTGTGTATAGATATCTATGAGATAAATGGTTTAGCGAGATTGTACGGTATATGAGTTAACTTTTTAGGACCCACCGGAGTTGTGTCAACCATAAAAGACATAAGGGATTGAAAGATCATGATAATAATTACATAGGTGCAAAAAATCAGCCCACATTTGCAATAGTTAAAATAAATCACCTTATTTCACATATTAAACTACACTAGAGGAGGCTCATTTTTTGCACATAGCTAGTTCACATCATGATCTTTCAATCACTCATACCCTTTATAGTTGGCACAACTCTAGGTGGGACCTAAAAAGTTAGCTTGTATTCCGCACCATATCACTAAACCATTTCTCTATTCCTACATTATAAAATCTATATATCTAACTTTATAATATATATATGGAGAATATTTACGTGCATATGTTCCTCACTATTTTAATGAGTGAAACTCCTTTTTTTTATGGTATTAATGTATAAAAGGACAAAATCATCACACCTCATACACCTTTTTGACACTTTCTTTTTTAGACTTAACAAGGTTAAAAAGATGTTATAATGTATGATAGTTTTGTCCTTTTGTACATTAATACCTTTCAATTAATGAATGTCTCTCACTATTTTGAAGAGGGATGTATGCACTTAAATATTATCTCATATATATATATATGAGAAGTCTTCATGTGCATATAATTTGATAAGGGATACTTTTTTTTTTGGATATTCATGTGCATATGTCCCTCGCCAAGAGACCATGCATATTCCTCTATTGGGCCCATGGTGAACTCCACCAAGGGATGGGACCGGGGATATAGAAAGATCAAGCGGGACCACCCTAAATACCAAGTTTGGCCTCAATCACATGTCCCAAACCCCTTCATCCATGACCCATAAATTTATTCCATTTGAATGGGTGTATAGTTGATCCAATTGTCCAATAAATTCGAATTTGACCAAAAATTGATAAATGGGTTCAATTCAAGGGGGTCGTGTGTGTGGTCCATTTAGATGGACCATACAATAAGTCCCACCTAGAATTTTCATGAAAAAAATTGATAAAAGATATATATATATACATAAATATTCCCCACCTTTTTTAGACGCGTTATACCAGAAAAACTCTACATCTAACATTATATTCTGGAGTGCCCCATTACCTCTCACAACACTGTACCTTTTCAACAGAACTTTTGCCAATGTAGACCTAGAGGTGAAAGCAACAAGTACCAAACATGATCTGTAGCCGAGGATCCAAATATACCATCCCAAATTTAGAACTGGGAAGGATATCCTGTCAAGAAGACGCAACGTCTGTCGGTTTACTTTTTTCGCAATGAATGTTGCGAACTCCCGTACTACCGATGGAAGCACATGAAAGGAAGAGAAACTGAAGGAATTATGAAATGGCTTTTGCCTTTTGGGACTTGTGAGGAGCCACTGTAGAGATAAGGTCGGACCTCCGCACAAAAGTCACCTAAGTGGGGCCCATGATTCTGGTTCACACATTGCCCAAACAGGATTTGGTGGGTTTGAACAGGTGGGTCCATGGGAACAAGGCTGTTGACCACAATGGTAGTAGTTGAAAACTTGGATGAAGTCGCTGTTCGATTGAAATGTGTGATACAACAAGATGAAGTAAAAGGATGCATGTGAAAGATGAGTGTGAAATGAAGATGGAGGGAAAGTATAATAGATTGAGATGAAAGGAACTGGTGGGATACATTAATATGTCAGTGTCATGAAAACGTGTGGGACTTGACAAATTTTAGGGTATTGGTACCAAGTGGATCCATGTTTTATCGTGTAGGTGCGGATGCACGGGGTAAATTTTGAATTCTCCCTAAAAGGTCATTGTCCGTATGGCCACGCTCGATTTTAAATCCAATTACACCCCACTTTACATGTATATATATATGCTCCAAGTTATATGTTTTAAATATTTTTATTGTTTTGCATGTTTATTTTTTCTTATGATGACTGAATTAAATAGTAAAAAAACTTATTAGATTGTAAATTATTTATCTTATCATGGTTGCTAAAATGCTCATGTTAATTTAAGACCCCTTCGAAAATGATTGCTATTTAAGTTATCTTGATATTCCATTTGGTCTTTTTTTCTATTCGTTCTTTGTTATTTCAATATTGTTTATTGCGATTATATATGGATATCTTTAAAATGGTCATCATTTAATTCTAATTTGATAAACACCTCTAAGACAATAGTTTGTATTAGTTGGGTACCAAAATTATTTGTCTTTGCTATTCTATAGAAAGGTCTTACAGTTTGCCCACCTGTGGAACTTTTTTGTAAACTAAAATTCATATGGGTTTTAGTCTTTTAGGTACTTCAGCATTTTATCACTTTTGAACAATACTATCGTTTTGGTACCTCTTAGTTCATCATTGCTAATTGTCCTCTTTACTACATTATTAAAACTTACATGATAACTTTTATAGTAATATTGTCAGTGCCGTCCTACCCTCCATTCAAACTTTCCCTAAACATCAATTCTAAGAATTTCTGCTAGAATTTGGAATTCATGTCTGAATTTCTTAAGTCTCATGTTTAGAGAATTTCAAATTACTCAAAATGCTAGCCCCCACATGAAATTTCAAATCTCCATGGCCCATCTAGCATTGAGTTATGTGTTTCAATTAAGTTATGCATTCCAATGAAGTCATGCGTTCCAATTAAGTTATTATTTTTTTAAGCTGGATTGATTTTGATGAAGGTTTTTCCGTCTTTTAATTGATGTATAAAATTATTACAAAAACAAATCAAATTCTAACCTGTCACCTCCAAGAATGATAACAATGAGTCAATGCTACTATAAAATCCTAACCTACCATCTCCATTTTCTACCCCGCCTAAATAAAAATCCTAGATTCGCCACTGATTAATGCCTATATTGTTTACCAAATTTGTGACACCCCGTCACGATCTAATCTTGATTACTACTAATTAATTATAGAATTATGTTAAAGAATTGTGTTAATGTGAAATTCCATTGATTACTTGTGCCTTGCCTTAGGATGCTTAATTGGGCGAAGTTAGGGTCATGAATAGGTAGCCTCAGGTCGATTTGACCCTGATCAAATGAGGAAAAGCCCATTTTCATAATTATCAATTTCTTTGAAAATACATTTTGTGCTCTATCTTGTATTATCATATGTATCTTGTAAGGTATATCAATTCTAATTTTGGCCTTACCTCCTTAGATTTCATTGGAATTAATTAGGCCTTCAAACGACTTAAATCGAGATTCTGTAAGAAAAAATGGACTTATTCGTAATTAAGAGAAATTTTGTCTTTAAAAGGGGAACCGATCCTCATTGCAACGACCTCTCTTCTTCGTCTCCCTGTGAGCCTCATCCTCCTTCTTCCATCCCTTCGATTTCTTGGATCTCTGCCAGGAGGAGCTTGCATGCAAGCTTGGAAAGCTTCATCACCATTTCTCTCCTTCTCTCTACCTTCTTCTTGAGTGGAAGACCCAATTTTATTTCCTATCTCCTTTATGAAAACCCAAGGTAATTACATGTTGCATTAGATATATACTATAAGTTGAACTCCCTATTTTGTATGTATGAATGACAATCTGCTTTTCTCTAATTTGTGATGAATGGAAATGGGGTTCTTGAAAGGAAGGGCTATATGTAGGGCCGTCAAAGGGCTGGGCCCAGGCCGGGCTTAGGTAAGCCCTTATCCTACCCTCACATGTGCGGGCTGGACCTAATCGAGTAAAGGCCCTCGACTTTTACGGTGGGCCGATAATTTTTAGACCCTTACCCAACCCTCAAGGGCTAGGGCCGGGCCAGGGCCGAGCCAGGGGAATTTTTTTTCTTTAATGGAAATAAATCTTTTATATGCAACAGCCTATGCCACCACTACCAACCAACCTTATACAAACCCTCCTCCTTTACCTAGGCTGGAGATCGGCAATGCAATGCAAAAGGCAGCATGACGAAGTTAAAAACTTCTTTTTTAAGGCATTGGTGGTGGGATAAAATCATTTTTACAATATAAAACATAAGTTGGATAATAATAATTCTATAAATGATAATAAATATATAACAAATAACAATAATTCTTTATTTAATTATTTAATCTACTTTTAGAATATCTAAAAGATCATTGAATGTATTACTATCATTGTGTTGCTGCGTACATATCCAATCTTGTGTGCAAATTAAGACTCTACAGTCTCATATTTTAAACAACTCCTATATTGATCAAGTACTCTTCCTCCCATACTAAATGCTGATTTAGAAGCAATTGTAGAAACAGGAATTGCTAAAATGTCACAAGCCATTCTGGAGATAACTGGATATTTTTTTGAATTAACTTTCCACCAATCCAATATATTGAAATTTTCAAATTTATCCCTTTGCTCCTCCAAATAACAATCTAATTCCAATTTTTCCTCTACAACTGTCTGAGTCATTTGTTCCTCAAAAGCTAAAAAATTATCTTCAAACACATTAAATTTCTTTACCAAATCAACTCTATCCACATTTGACAATGTTTTGGTAGGTGCATCATATACCAAATCATCTTCAAACTCATTGTATATATTATATATTTTATATTAAAATTTAATAAACAACGGGCCAGGCTGAGCCCCTTTGGGCCTGATTAGTCAAGCCTAAGCTCAGCCCTCTAGATGCGGGCTTTTAAAAATAGAGCCCTACCCTACCCTCGGGCTTTAAATGAAAAAAATGAGCCCTCGTTTTGAGGGCTTTTGCAGGCCGGGCCGGGCCCCCTCTCTAAAGGGCCGGATTGACAACCCTAACTGTATGGCAAGGGAGAGTTGGTAAGAGTAATGATGTTACTCAACTGGTGTAGAGTAATAGAACCTTGAGTGGAACATGATGTTCCTTACAGAGGTGAAGTGGAAGATAGTAGGAGTGGAAGTTACAGAAACTACTGAATTCAAAGCACTCCGTGACCTACCTGACCGATCGGACCTGGAGTCTGATCGGTTGGACTATCATTCTGGAATAACCCCAATAGTCCATAATTTGCTTGACCAATCGAATTTAGGTTCTGACTGGTCGAACCACCTTTCTGGAATCAGCCCAACCGATTGGACCTTAATCCGACCGGTTAGCTGGGCCTTGGGACTAGCCTATGGTTTGGGTCCTGAAGTAAGCCCTAAAGCCTGTCTAACCTCATCACGGACAAAAATGGAATCGTGCAACACATGGACGCTCATGAGGACTTGAGAAACCTCATGAATGCCACCTAATCAATCTAGCAGCTAATTATTGGTGTGAGTTAAGGCATATCAATGTACTACCCATTTTGACAAAGTAACATCAATGATAGCCATACATCAGGTGTCTTAAACCACTCTTAAATGGAGGGCAAGAGATGATAGGTGAATAAGCTAGTATTAGTTAGTGAGCACCTTGAACATTTGACCATAATGTGAAACTATTCTCCCTTTAATTTTGATATGGTGATAGTATTAATATTCCTTGTTGTTATGATACCTAGAGATGGAATATGAACACAAGGGTCTTTGAATTAAATAAGAATTAAGAATTTAGGATTCCCGTTGGCCACTGCAGTGGATAATAGGAGTGTCTGGAACTTCAATCGGGTAATCAGTTGTATCTAGGCTTGGGACACTAAGTATTTCCCACACGATTTGTTTAAGCTCTCATGGAAGAACACCATTAAGCCACCTAAAGAATAAATGTCATATGATTCGTTTAAGCTCTCAAGGAAGAGCACAATAAGCCATCCTATGAATTCCAGCCAAAAATATCATCTAAGGTATGAGTTACATATGTTGAAATGTAAATATGTGGTTCTTATGTATTCATATAATGTGCATTACTTTATTTTGCTTCTATTTGGTAGAATTGTTGTATTCATATCTATTCAATTGATATTACAGGCTCAACTACTAGTTCTGGTTCGGCCAACGCTGAGAAGACTCCGAAAGAGATCCCAGAGGCTCCTACAGGACTAAAAGAGTAGATTGCCGAGGCTATCCTCTAATCAGTTGCACAGAACGCGTCATCCTTGATTTATTTTGAGAATTTAGATTGGATAATGTTGTACTATGCCATCTTGTTCTTCATAATTGGTCATATTCGGGATGGCATTAGTTTTCTTTTGTAGTCTGAACTTATGAATGATGTAAATAATTTTTGTAGCCAAGTAGTTTAGGTTCAAGTTCTTTTGGGTATAAATTGGTGTTTAAAAGTTAATAGTTTTAAACTGTTCAACTATGATACCTCGTGATTTTGAATTGTATAGGTAATAACTATGACATTTCGCTAAAGACACATTGATATATGTCGATTGAGGAGTCTTCCACTGCGTGAAGCTTATATAAGTATCCCTTGTGGATTCTGTCTTGACACCGAGTCGGGTGGAATTTCACGGGAGTACGCGTGTCACACCTCGCAAATTACCCTAACTCAGGGAAGCCTGGACTCGGGTTATGACAAAATTCAAGACTGTAATTTAAACAAGATTGACACAAAGGTCCATCTGCATATATCCTTTTATACATTTTTTAAAGATTACGTTAGCTTGTCCCGTCCATTTAAGTAAACTGTATGGCCCAATACGAACCCCACCAAATTGGAAATATCATCCCCAGGAAGTTAAAAAGGTTGTCGCCGTCTGGAATTGCCAGGTCAAATCTGGATTTGGGGTTGATAGGTCAGCATGCAGATTGGATTGGGTTGGAAGTTGGATTCAAGTCAATTTGGCAGGTTGAGTAGTGATTATTTTCTCAATCGAAACCAACTGAGTTTGTGAATTGGGTCTAATGTCAGCACTAACCCACCAGAAAGCAAAGAAGGTCAATGAGAACCCTTAAAGCCCAGCCAGAAGCCCTATATGCAGCCTAGATACAGCCAGAGGATACGTTTAGGCTGGCGAGTGCTGGACTGGCAAATGGCAATTGAACAGCCCTTTTTAGTAATGTAGGATAGGATCTCGCTGGGCCTGTGTTAAATTGTAACCAGTGTCATGAACAGTATAATCTAAATCAACGTCGAATGGTTTGTGCGGCTGCCCGAACCAATAACTTTTTGGACCAAACACTTTTAGCTGTTCTTTTCGATATCATTTACAAGACCGTCGCAGAATTGGTTCGGCCTCTCTATTGTCAATAAACAACTTTGTATATGTTGGCCATGTGGGTCCAGACCATGATTGGGTTCTATATCTGGGGTGGTTTCCTAATGATATTAGGAATTTCCTATTTTGTCAAATAGTAGTTTTCTAATATGTTAGGACTTTCCTTTTTTCTTGAGATAGAGTTCTTGGGGGATAAGGATGTACTGGTTATATATATGATGTAATCTGTAACCCTGGATAGTGAGTCGGTCAGAGAGGCTGAGAGTGGCTGAGATTCCAAGGCTGTGGTTTCACAGATTGGAGGAGAACCCAGTGGAAATTAGTTTCCCGTGGACGTAGGCATCTTTGCCGAACCACGTAAATCTTCTTATCTTCTTGTGTGGTGATTGGTTGATTTTGGTTGCGTTTGCACACACGGGCACAACAGTATAGTGGCATATATAGAATTTTAATAATCCCTGTGTTCCATAATTTCACCGTAAATATCTTGAGAGGAATTCCTCTCATTTATATGTTGAATAATAACAATATATTATTCAAAATTTGAACTAAACCTAAATTATCTAATAGAACAGTAATACTCAAATCTAATATCTAACATCCCCATCAGTCACATGATTCTCTCATCAAAGAATCTGTGATTGTCCCACATTAAAAATTAAAACCTTTTTGATCTCTAAAAAAAATACTTTGTAGAATGATCATGTTTTTCGGGAGATCACCGTCTGTCTGTGGATTTATCATTATCGCAATCAGCTCTTGATGAGTCTTTCGGTGCCCTTGTTCCACTAGATCAAGATCTATTGCAATCGCTTTCAAAATCTTTGACTATGCCAATTGATCAAGAGGAAGATTTGACGAGAATGGCGAGATTATAAAGTTTGAGTGAATGGATGGATAGGAGAGGATGCTGAATTTTTTTATTAAAATAGAAAAACTGACGGTGATAATTGCAGAAGCATAATCATATGCAGTTTGTTCACAAGATTATCACCAGGCTACATCTCTAATGCCATATAGAATTTTAATAATCCTTGTGTTCCATAATTTTACCGTAAATATCTTGAGGGGAAACCCTCTCATTTATGCATTGAATAACAATAATTTATTATTCAAACTTTGAACTAACCTAAATTATCTAATAAACCAATAATACTCAAATCTTATCTCAAGATATTTGATCTAATCCCTAACAACTTAGCAATTGGACAATCCCATGTCAAATATTACATTCAATCGATTTGTTGAGACCACTGTGTCTACCCTATGAGCTTTTCTATTTCTTTTACCTAGTTAAAGGGATTGGGACAAAAGCTGGCAAAATCCTGCCCGACCAACCAACCCTGCCCAACCCGACCCATTTCTAACCCACTAACCTGAACCATTTAAAAAATTGGTTGTTATAGGGTTTACCAACCCATATAAGAATGGGTCGGGTTAGGGTTGACCTCCCTAACCCGTTTTTGACCCATTTAGATTTTATTAATTTACCACGATTTTTTAATTTTTATGCAACTTTTCATATTCATGTGGGCTTAAACTGTATATTTTTAATCTTATATGGAAAAGTTATGCAAAATGTTGGTACTTAGAATATAAAACTTATTTTTTTATTTGATAATATGATGTTTTTGTAGTTAGAATATTTTAATGTTGGCATTGAAATTTACCTTTAAAATATGGATATAAATGGAATATAATAGAGTTGATAAGTCTTATATTCATACTCAAATATAGAATTATAAAATTGAATAGAAATTAAAAAAAAATTATCTCAATAAATTGGCTAGAAAATATTTATGGATTTTATCCCCATTTTTTATACTTTGAAAATTGATAAATTATACATTCATGCTTAATGAAACATTTTAAATGAATTTAAATGTAAGGAGAGCTTTAGAAATGAAATTGGGCCACATAAAATCAGTTAGATCATACATAAAATGGAAACTAAATAGGTTAGGTCGAGTCAACCTGACC
Organism: Sextonia rubra; assembly: GCA_037013555.1. Taxonomy (NCBI): domain Eukaryota; kingdom Viridiplantae; phylum Streptophyta; class Magnoliopsida; order Laurales; family Lauraceae; genus Sextonia; species Sextonia rubra. The sequence goes on along the minus strand of JASUAD010000001.1, from coordinate 10,263,158 downwards.
CACCCCGCATCAAATTTGAGTTAGGCGGGTTGGATTGGGTTGACCTGTCACGGGATATGGGTTAGGGTTGGAACCAATAAATTCATATTTTGAGTTGACCCGACCTAAATCTAGTCAACCCAACCATTTGCCAGGTCTAGGTGGGACCCGACAGAGAGCACATGAGCTTGAAAGGCACACCCTTTTTCTTAAGCAGGTCAAGTTCCGCTGTGAGAAGGGAATGTCCATATCTGATTTTTAGTTGGATCCATTGCCATCCTATTTTACGTAAAATGGGTAGGGTCTGAGACAAGTCAAATGGGGCCTGGTACTTGATATTTTCCTTCCGAGTTAGCCGATCTGGGTTAATTGGTAATTGGGGACCCATTGACACCTTAAACATGTACAATACGGTTGTCCATTCAACAGAAAACTGGGCCAAAAATGGTAGATTTCGCTCAATGTCCAATAAGTGGGTCCCTTTGGATCAATGGTTTGTATCTGTACCATGCCATTCAGCCTAAATGGTGAAGACAAAACTGACACACTGTCCAAGTCTTTGTTGCAAAGATGATCCAATCGCCCAAAGATATGCCGTGTTTTCTAGAGTACTCTTCTAATTTGGCAAATTACCCTTTTTTAGATTCTTAGATTTTCCTGATCCACTCTCGCTCCATTATTAAATTAATTACAAGGCAGGGTAGCATCCCCCCAATGGGACAGCGGGTATAATCTATAGATGCCTTCGTTGGTAGAAATTTGGAGCCCAGTTTCTTCCAAAGAGCAGTTGGGCTGCCGCAGTCCAAGGTGACACTTTCTGCCTGTAATACTCCGACTCGATTTGATCCAAATTAGCTGCTAATTTCTGATGATTTGGTTGCTAATTGTGTTTTATTCTTGTTTTTGTTTGGTTTCAGGTTATGGATAGGTAGTTGGGTTGTGTTTAACCTGGTTTAGGTCGATATAAGCCCTTTTTTGTAATATTCGATTTAGTTCGATGTCGTCCTTCATGCATCATCTTGGTATTAACGCGTGTCTTTTGTTATGCTTGTTGATTCCCGTAACTACGTCGTTTACCAAATATGTCACTTGTTTCCGTTAGACCCTCAATTGACTCGAACTGGAATTAAATTGGAATGATTCGACTTTATTGCAAATTGGCTTTGATATTTATCTTTATAAGTCTACCGACCTTTTTCTTCTTTTCTGTCACAGATCTCTCTCTCTCTCGAGTCTTCTTCTTTTTCTCGTTCCTCCTTGCTTTCTGTCGATCAAGTTAGGGAGAGCATCGGTGCATGTCCACGTCGAGTATCACTCGTGTGATTGGAGGTGAGCTTGAGTTTGTTGCTGTGCTTCTTCTCTTCCTTCTTCCTCTTGTTCTCATGATCGCTTGGTACTGTACTCAGAGTTCTCTTTTCTTCTTTCCTTGCATGCATGGCGATTAGAAGCTTGTTGGTAGTGTGAGAATTGAGCCCAAGGACAACAAGATCGTGTTTGAACTCATTTGAGACAAGTATAAGCATAACTTGGCTAAACCATGTGGGTATGTGTTTGATTAAGATTAAATTGTGTATTCTTACTTATGAATGATGTTTACAGCCCATCTTGTGATCATTTCCTATATTACATGTGATTTCGTCAGTTTGGATGTGTTTCAGTAATTCTATAATCAGTTCAGAAAATGCTTCCATGTGTACCCCGGTTAAGCCGTAAGTCACCTTCGGCTTAAAGTCCAGAGAGGGAAAAACCCAGTTTTCTTCTACGGCCAGGACAGGGCTAAGCCGTATATTGTCCTACGGTTAAGCCGTATCTCAGCCGTGACCCAACCATAGATCAGTACAGGGTGCCTTTTTCTGAATTAACTGAAAGCAAGCAATTGACAGACCTTCTACGGCCTAGCCACGGCTAAGCCGTATAACATTATACGGGTGAACCGTACTTGCGGATGAATAGTAAAATGAACTGTTGTGGAGCCGCAATGCAGATTACGGCTACTCCATAAGATGCCTACGGCTAAGCCGTAGGTTCACCTACAGCCAAGCCGTATCACCCCTGAAAAATGAATAACAAGGATAGGCGTAAGAAAGAGACTGATATGGCCTTCATGATAGAATGTAGATCACCTAGACTTACCCAATGGTCTGAATGTATGACATGAATGATCTCGAGGGCTGCGAATCATTCATGCACGTTATCCGGTTGTTTAGCACCTCCCCATGGGTGTTGGTTTAAGGGACTTCGGTGCACATTCCAAATACACTGCAACACTAGACAACGGTACATCGGACAACTTAAAACTACATCATCATGCACGGCTAGAAACACTGGATAACTAGAATAGGATTGGCTAGTGAAAACTTGTGATCCTTACAAGAAAATCTGATTGCATGGTATATTGACTTCTGTTCTTGCCCTCTTATACGCGTTCTGCGCTGGGGCAAACGATTGGATATATCCTGGCTCTGTCCATAATCAATCCCGGGTGGAACAGCGGTCTTACATGTTCGATATTACTATTTGATACTCATAATTAATTAATCTAATGCTTTCTACTCTGTTGATCTCCATTATATTGTTGATCTGCTAAAGTTGATGTGGCTGTTGATTAATTAAACTCGTATGATCTCTTGCATCTGCTTGATATATGCTTAACAAGACATGCACGTCACATTCTGATAAGATATACATGTTAAGCTATGCAAGTAATGATATGCACGGTATGATATGCATGTTCTTATATTGATTGACTCGATATGGTTCGGCACTACTGAGCTTCAGCCTTAGGATCCCGATGGGGTGACTTCGGTATAGTTTGTATTGCCTTACTGCAGAAGGATATGTCTTGGGGAATCTGGACCCCAGGAAACCGAGACCCATCTGGCCCATGGTGTTCTCATCACGGATATAAGATCCCTAATGGGGAGCATATGGCGTACGTAGTTGCCACCTAGTATATACATGTTATGTTACGTATACATTGATTCAAAGCGCATATGTTAATTTGAATGCACAACTGCCTAGACTACTACATTAACATGTTATGATTATTTATGTCTTTTATTTTATTAGAGACCATACGTGTTAACTTATTACTGCTTATACTTTGCTGAATCGTCGTATTCATGAGTTGTCCTTGGTGTTGCAGGCTCAGGTACCCTCGACCGTGTTCTTGTCGGTCGTCAGTTTGCAGAGGAGACTCCAGCTGTCTCTTCAGGATCGCAGAGTGTGCGTTATCACTCCACCAGAGTGCGACTGTTTTCTGCATGCATGCATATTGCTTTCTTTTCATGTCATTGATTGTACTCATGTTCTATACATCGTGATTAGTTCCCAATTTGTATGTTCCGACCTTTATGTCAGTTTTTGGATATCATTCATTTTGTTTCTTGTGTGTCTCGTGTCACATGTTGATATTTGTAGCTTCCGCATACTTGTGTTGCACGTGTGTTTTCCCTTATGCGTGTGCATTTAGACCGGGTCTAAGTGCATATGCACGGGAGTGCGTGTATCGCTGGTTAGGTTTTTGCTAACCCCCGATCTCCTGGGCTCGGGTTGTGACATACGTATAGTATGATATCAAAGCATTGTTGCTCTAGTGGATCAGCATATAGGCATGTAGGCACGTGGTGAGTAAACGTAATGCTAACAATTGGTCTTCAGTGCTAATTTGTTGGTAGGGTTGGTCGATATGTGTTCTTCTTGTCTCTTCTTAGGTGTTTCTTTCGCAGGTGTTCAATCAGTGTTTGTCGAGACCATCCGGCCGGAACCTACGCGTAGCGCATCGTGCCTTTGGTGGTAGAGCTCATGGCAGTGGACGGTTTTCAGGAACCTTACATTGATGTTCTCCGTTGGGAGTTAAGGCACCTCAGAGGCATTCCTTTTGTTGTCCGAACAATGGCATTGGTGGATCTACTGCAAGAAGCTGATCTGTCCCGAGACCGGTACACGTTAGAAGAGAGCATCAAGCATCTTCTCCCAGACGCTTATACGATTGCGTGTAGACGAAGGTGACTCCTGTTGTATGCATTTAGAGTACGAGAGATCCTCAGGATGCACTTCGGCTATCCATATACCATCTGGACGGACAGCAGTTACGTGACATTCGAAGTGTATTTCCACGCTTGTAGAAAAGCTTTGCTCGCGCAGCGGGATGAGTACGTCAACATGCTCCATGGAGTGATTGTTTGGTATGTGCTTTATCGAGGACCTCGCGCCTTCATCGCACCTTATTAGAGGCGACTCCTTTCTCGTGCTCGAGGGACTGGCTGTCCATGTTCTTTTGTGTTTTGTGTCTTCTCTTTTTGTGTCAGTTAGCAGGGTAGGTGTTCCTTGTGTGTTGAAATGGTAGGAAATGGAGAAACCCCTCTAGTTTGAGTCTTGAGCTGTATTAATCCCTAACTTTGTATTTCTCGTATCAGTGCATCTATCTACTTGTCTCTTGCTCTCATTCTGTGTGGATGTCGAGATTTTGGTCTCCTTTCGATGGTGTTGAGGTTGCTAGTGTGGTCGGGTAGTTATTGCCTGTGTGATCTTGTTCGAGAAGTGTAGTCATAACCCACCTTGTGTGAGGAGGCTGATCTGTTCTTTTAGGAGTTTGTAGAGGAGCAGCTGGTGGTTTGTGATCGTTAGCAGTGGGCTCGCGTTCCCTGGAGACGAAGTAGATCTCTTCTTGGGTTTTGTTGACCATTTGAGGAATGACCGTCTTGGCTTAGTTGGTGTTTTGGTGGAAAGCTTGTAGTCCCAATGTTAGTTGTATGCTGGTGAGGCTCAGATGATCCCTCCTAGGCTTTGCGTAGTAGTATAGACTTGTCGTTGTCTATTGTTGGTCGTTTCCCTTGAGGACAGTGCAGTGTCACCCTTCGAGTCGTAGAATCCCTATGATTCTTTTCCTCTATCGCTTGATGGACTCTCATTCTCTCTTTCTATCGAGTCCTCTCAGGTTAACTCCATTGTTTTGTATCGGGTTCGGTTGGCTGATTAGTTCTTTTCTGTTCGTGCCTATGCCTAGGTGACCGATGTCAAAGTTTTTCTCTCTGTTCGCTTACCCCTTTGTTTCCTTGCTATGTTATTCGAATGTTTTGTGGAACGTTACTTTTTTTTTATGTCACTGCTTGACCTGTTTACCTTCGCTCTTTGCCTAAGATGCTTCTGTGGGATCTTATTTTCTTGCCCTTAGAGACGGATCGTTGAAGTTCCATTCATCTTATGCAGTCGTAAATCCCCTCTGAGTTTTTCTGAGTTTAACTATCCTTGGTGTTCTCCAGGTAATTTTGATATCATTCATCGACTTTCCCGTGACCGTTTTTTATTGGACCCTATTCATTTCATTGTTTACCATAGCCACTATTCGATCTTCTTCTAGCTTTTCTCCAGCTTGTTCTGTTAATTTTTCCTCTTTTACTTGTCTGTGGACACATTTTTCTGGCTTGTTGTAGGCTGTCGATGTCACCATTCTTTTCTTTGGAGCACGCACTCACTCCTTGCCTTCCGTATCTAGCTGTTTTGTTTGGTTGTTTCCTCGGCTCTTAACCTGTGTTTCCTTAGTAGCTGTTCATAATGTAGGCTGTTGGGTGGATCACGTCAGTGGAATTCTTTCTTCGTGGACTTTTGCTAGCCGCTGCTGTGCTAGAAGTGACGTGAGCACCAGGTTAGTTTTTCAGAAGATGGAGGATGTCCTCGCCTGATAAGAGTTTGCCAACTCTCCTAGTGGAGTGATCGGTCGGGATGATCAGTCAGTATTGAGGAGGTGATCTGGTGGCCTAGTGCGTAGGTAGGTGCTGTTTTGGTCGTGTTAGAGAGTTGCTTCGCGTTGGGCTTCCTGTTGGAGTCTAGTTTGGCGAGACGACGTCAAGGTGAGAAGGGCTCTGCTATGGATTGAGGATACCTGGCGACCTCCCGTGTTAGGTTGAGCTTTTTGGTTGGGCAAAGATCTGGGAAGGCTATCAGCCGTCATGTCAGTTTCTTCGGGGAGCAGTCCATGCTTGAAGCCGCGTTCGTGACCTTCTCTTATTATTCGGAGTGCTGAGATGCTGTTTTGCCAAATGCCTTCGTAGTTGCTCGTTGCTCCTTCAGTCTGTACGAACTGTCAACTTCGCGCATGCAAACAGACGAATAAGTCGAGTGGATGCTTTAGACAGACACTTGTAGATCGCTTAGTCCAAAGAAGGCAGCCTTGCAGATTCGTAGATGGCCGTGGAATTGCCGACACAACGATTGAGTTTCGGAAGGTCTTGCTAATGCAGAATGCGATCCTTCTTACCAAGAAGACAAGTTAGCTCTGAGGCCTGTTGCACCATTCGAGATTGAGACTAGCTTCAGTGAGCTGGCGTGCAGTTGGGTTCTTTCATGGCTTTTTCTAGAAGCCTTGCTGTAGTTAATATCGAGTTACGTCATCGATGTGTTTGGAACTTTCTCTTGCGTGTTCGTTGCGACGACGTATGTGTGCTCTGTCGGGACGCTTTTGTATAGCGATTTTTCCAGCACGTGGGAACTTGAGAAACCGCCATGCCTATCAGAGTGAATCGAGAGATCAAGCATTTTGGAGACGTCGTTGTTCGGTGGGTTGTGCCTGCAAATGTGTGTTCATTCCGGGGACGGAATGTGTCTTTAGTGGGGGAAGATGTAACACCCCGACCCGATTTGATCTAGATTAGCAGCTAATTCCTAATGATTTGGTTGCTAATTGTGTTTTGTTCTTGTTTTTGTTTGGTTTCAGGTTATGGATAGGTAGTTGGGTTGCGTTTAACCTGGTTTAGGTCGACATAAGCCCTTTTTCATTTGCCCAATTGTCTGAATGAATGACATGAATGATCTCGAGGGCTGCGAATCATTCATGCACGTTATCCGGTTGTTTAGCACCTCCCCATGGGTGTTGGTTTAAGGGACTTCGGTGCACATTCTAGATACACTGCAACACTAGACAACGGTGCATCGGACAACTTAAAACTATATTATCATGCACGGTTAGAAACACTGGATAACTAGAATAGTATTGGCTAGTGAAAGCTTCTGATCCTTACAAGAAAATTTGATTCCATGGCATATTGACTTCGGTTCTTGCCGTCTTATACGCGTTCTGCGCTGGGGCAAACGATTGGATATATTCTGGCTCTGTCCATGGTCAATCCCGGGTGGAATAACGGTCTTACATGTTCTATATTACTATTTGATACTCATGATTGATTAATCTAATGCTTTCTACTCTGTTGGTCTCCATTATATTGTTGATCTGCTAAAGTTGATGTGGCTGTTAATTAATTAAACTCGTATGATCTCTTGCATCTGCTTGATATATGCTTAACAAGACATGCACGTCACATTCTGATAAAATATACATGTTAAGCTATGCAAGTAATGATATGCACTGTATGATATGCATGTTCTTATATTGATTGACTCGATATGGTCCGGCACTACTGAGCTTCAGCCTTAGGATCCCGATGGGGTGACTTTGGTATAGTTTGTATTGCCTTACTGCAGAAGAACATGTCTTGGGGAATCTGGACCCCAGGAAACCGAGACCCATCTGGCCCATGGTGTTCTCATCACGGATATAAGATCCCTAATGGGGAGCATATGGCGTACGTAGTTGCCACCTAGTATATACATGTTATGTTACGTATACATTGATTCAAAGCGCATATGTTAATTTGAATGCACAACTGCCTAGACTACTACATTAACATGTTATGATTATTTATGTCTTTTATTTTATTAGAGACCATACGTGTTAACTTGTTACTGCTTATACTTTGTTGAATTGTCGTATTCATGAGTTGTCCTTGGTGTTGCAGGCTCAGGTACCCTCGACCGTGTTCTTGTCGGTCGTCAGTTTGCAGAGGAGACTCCAGCTGTCTCTTCAAGATCGCGGAGTGTGCGTATCACTCCACCAGAGTGCAACTGTTTTCTGCATGCAAGCATATTGCTGTTTTTTCATGTCATGGATTGTACTCATGTTCTATACATCGTGATTGGATCCCAATTTGTATGTTCCGACCTTTATGTGAGTCTTTGGATATCATTCCTTTTGTTTCTTGTGTATCTCGTGTCACATGTTGATATTTGCAGCTTCTGCATACTTGTGTTGCACGTGTGTTTTCCCTTGTGCGTGTGCATCTAGACCGAGTCTAAGTGCATATGCACGGGAGTGCATGTGTCGTTGGTTAGGTTTTTGCTAACCCCCGATCTCCAAGGCTCGGGTTGTGACACTGCCCAAGGCTAGAATAGATTAATGTTTAAAGAATAAAACTTGATTGATGTTATAAGAGATATTATTATAGGTGAATGTCTACATTGAGGCCTACTTTATATTAAAAAAAAAGTAATTAAGATTAGAGTCATTTCATATTAAGTTGCTTGAGAGAAAAAAATTTTATTCTATAAATAAGATCTTCCTCCTTCCTTTATAATATACACCTTTCTTAGTTAATACAAAAAATTTCTCTTTTTTATTTGCTTCTTTTTTTTTATCACGTTATCAGCACGTTGAAAAGAAAAAAAAAACAGGGGAACCTTTTCGGGCATCCACCCTTGTGCACAAACAGAGAGATAGTAATTAGCCCCCTCCATATCTATTTTACTTCTCACGCCAAAGCCTCATTGCAAGTGCCCTTTTGTCCTATTGCCCTTCAATTAAAGTGCAGCAAAGGACCAAGGAACTATAGCAAGCCATTCTTTTTTAGCTTTTGCACTTCGGTCAACGTGCAAAAGTACATATAGTTTCTTATCGTTTTTTATTCCTTCACATCTGTCAACAAAGACGGCTCCTCCCTCTACTCCTTTTTCTCTTCGATAAACACCTGATCCAACCTGAGCTTAACCCGAACCCGACCTGATACAATCCTTGACATTAGCAAAGACGCAGCTTGAAGCACAGATTGCCGTCAAAGCTTCCAATCACCATATCTTGACTATCCGGAATCCGATCAATGATCCATTTGCACTTACAAAAAGCTTAGGAGCTGATCTACACATTGAAAAGTAAAAGGAGAAAAATCCAACAGTAAAATAACTTTTGTTATTTATAATCTTTTATTAGTTTAATAACTATATATAGATATGCTCTTATTCTTTTTACTCTTATTTGGAGATGAACGATTATTTATTTTTTCACAAAGGAATCAAAAATAGATCATAAATAAGAACCTGAAGTTCTATAGTAATATGAACTTCTAGTTCTGTACGAACCAGAAGTTCCTTCTAAATCCAGACCAGAAGATTTATGGATTATTCAAATCTGAAATCAAATGTTCTTAGATTCAAAATATGAACTCGATGATTCATATTCCTATTCAAACTTGAAGTTTGATATTTAGATCCAAAAATAAAACCAATAGGCCATAATATCAAGCTCGAAGCTTTGATAGAACTGATCGCACTTAAAAATGTAGGCGTGGAAATGAATTACGGAATCAAGGTCCGACATTCACGCACTTTAAGCGTTAAGAAGAATGGAAAATAATTATAGTTCATCATTAATTTCCCTTTTGTTTACATGGGTTCAAGTGCCCTGACCGCGGGGATGCAGGTTGTTTACATACATTTTGAAAGTTTACAACCCCTCCCTCAAGTCTTAGATGTGATCTCAATTTGGAAAATACAAGAAAATATATATAAGGTGGAAGAAAATGTGAAAAAGGGGAAAAAAATGGGGGGTGACCGTGACCCGCGGTCACTGCCCCATTCCAGTGACCGTGACTCACCCGCGGTCACTGGGGCCTTCCAGTGACCGTGACTCACCCGCGGTCACTGGGGCCTTCCAGTGACCATGACTCACCCGCGGTCACTGGGGCCTTCCAGTGACCGTGACTCACCCGCGGTCACTGGGGCCTTCCAGTGACCATGACTCACCCACGGTCACTGGAACCTGCCAGTGACCGTGGGTCACGGTCACTGATAGACAAGGGCCTTGTGCCTCCGTTTTTTTGTGCTGTTCGCGCTGGTTCTTTCTTGGAACTTCTTTCAAGTGTTGGAACTCCATTCTCATGACTTTGGAGCGGTGGACAACCATCAAGAAGATCACATTTAACTATGGAATTAATTGAAACCGCTGTAACTCATCATTCGTGCTTACGGACTACATTTTTGTTTCAAGTCCAAAATGGGCAAATTTGAAGCCGGAGTTATGTCATTTGAACCTATCATTTTCAAGGAACAAAATGAGGCCTAGAGAGACTTCTTTCACAACTCTTGTAATGGCTAAGAAGCCCTACGAATAAGAGAAACAGAGGTGACAATGTCATCCTCTCAAAAATTGGCGTCGGACGAACATAGTATGGACTTTGGCCATTCCACTTCCTTCTCTCCTTCTGAATTTTCTTGCTCACCTTCAAAACTAAGAAAAGAAGGTGGGAATGGTCGTGGAAGTGATGCTGGAGTTTGCTTCTTTGTTGCCTTAGGTGGTGACTTTCTTCAATTTCTTCACTTTTCTTCCTTATGTGTGTGTCTTCCTCTGTTTCTTCAAAATTTTCTCTTTTTATAGACTCCCAATCAGTTTTGTGCAGTTTTGGGGAGTTAATAGCAGTTGTGGGGAGTTGGATTTCGAAGAGGAGTGGAGGGAAACCACCCAAAATCGTGGGAAACATCCTTTGAAGGTCCGTGACCGTAGGCTGGGCCACGGACGAGGCCCAATTTCGAGTTTTCGCGTGTGTGGCCCATTTTCATCTGTTTTGGGCTCAATTGAAGTCCGATTGCCACCAAACTTGGAGGGATGCTTCTTAACAATATTTTATACATGTCATAAAAATTTCAGCCAGTTTTGACTTCAGGAAGTTGGTCAACTTTTTCATTAATTGGGCCCCGGTCACGGACAAGGCCCACTTTTGGAACATTGCATATGCGGTCTATTTTCCATTGTTTGAGACCCGAATGATGTCCAATCATCACGAAACTTGGAGAGATGTTGCTTGACACCATTTTAAGTGTTTCATAGAAGTTTCAGATCAGTTTGACCGCCTGAACTTGGTCAACTCCTTTTGTTTGTGGGCCCCGGTCACTCTCAAGGCCCATTCTTGAACTTTTGCATATGTGGCTTGTTTCCGCCTGTTTGGGGTCCAAACGACGTCCAATCGCCACGAAATTTGGAGGAACACTTCTTGATACTATTTTGAGTGTGTCACAAAAGTTTCAACTCTGTTTGACCACCTGAACTTGGTCAATTCCTTTTGTTTGTGGGCCCCGGTCACTCTCAAGGCCCATTCTTGAACTTTTGCATATGTGGCTTGTTTCCGCCTGTTTGGGGTCCAAACGACGTCCAATCGCCACGAAACTTGGAGGAACACTTCTTGACACTATTTTGAGTGTGTCACAGAAGTTTTAACTCTGTTTGACCATCTGAACTTGGTCAACTCCTTTTGTTTGTGGGCCCCGGTCACTCTCAAGACCCATTCTTGAACTTTTGCATATGTGGCTTGTTTCCGCCTGTTCGGGGTCCAAACGACGTCCAATCGCCACGAAACTTGGAGGAACACTTCTTGACACTATTTTGAGTGTGTCACAGAAGTTTCAACTTTGTTTGACCATCTGAACTTGTTCAACTCTCCAGTTGACTTTTTTATGACAGTGGGCCCTTGTTTCAGCTGTTTGAAGCCCAAATGACCCCGGTTTGATTTGAAACTTGGAGGGACTGACGTCAAGAACATCTTGGAGTATTCATCCAAATTTCATACAGTTTGGATTTGAGGAAGTAGGATTTCGAACAGTAACCTATTCATTACATGCGTTAGGTCACTATTCACTCCACATTGAGGTAGTTAGCCTTTTTTTTCTATCCGAACAGCCTCCCCTTGACTTGAAACTTTGGGAGAATAACTTGGGGCATTCTTTGAGCATTTGTTCCAAATTTTATCTGCTTTGGCCTTCTGGAAGTAAGATCTTAGCCGATGACCCCCAAATTCGGGATTACTGTCCTTTAAGCTGACATGTAATGAAATCTACGCCAAACAGAGTCTTTTCATCTTGAAAATTTGCAAATTATCTTCTGAGCATGACTGAAGCTTCGCGTCTAAATTTCATTAATTTTGGACATCGGGAAGCAGGACTTTGGTCAGTGACCCCCTGGCTTGGGGGGGAACTGACCTCAGGCTGACATGCTTGTGGCTTTTGAGTTCGATGATGTCTGTTCAACCCGAAATTTGAACTTCCTCTGAGAGTTCCAGCTATCTTGATTTTCATGGAATGCCGGTTCTCACAGTGATTTCCCAGGATCTGCAAATAACCTCTGTAGCCTAAATTAAGCTGAGATGATGTGTCTTCGCTGCAGTATTTGCAATTTTTATTGGTCAACAAGAACCTAAAGTTCTAATTAAAGAACCTGAAGTTTTAATTCACGAACCTGAAATTCTAAATCAAGACAGAAGCCTTACCAAAACCTGTTGTTTTGGATTATCAAAGTTGATAACATGATGTTTTTAATTTTAAATAGGCCAACTTGATCTGACATGGCTGATCCCTTGATTTATTTTAAATACTTTAAAATTTTATTGTTTATCTTTTATCTTTTTTTGCATATAAATAATCATATATATATATTAGCTCTTACATAATGTCGAATTTAGCCAAATTTGAATTTAAAGCCCTTAACATTACCGGAAGCAACTACTTATCCTGTATTTAGTTGCAAATTTACACTTGCAATCCAAGAAACTTGGAGGGACAATAGTAGAGGGTAATAAAGAGTTCCTGAAAATAGGGTGTTGGCACTTTTCTTGTTACATCATCATATACATGATGACCTCAAAAACAAATATCTTACTGAAGAAGACCCAGTCGGTCTTTGGAAATCCCTGAATGATAGATATGATCACCAGAAGATGGTCATATTACTAGCAGCTCAGAATGAATGGCTAAACCTTATATTTTAGGACTATAAATCAATATATGAGTACAACTTTGCTATTTTTAACGTTGTTTCCCGATTAAGATCGTGTGGGGAAAAAATCACGGAAGAGCAGATGTTATAGAAAAATTGTCCACTTTCCACACATTAAATGTAATCTTGCTGTAGCAGTACCGTGAACGGCGTTTTTCTAAATACTCAAAACTAATTTCTTATCTCTTTGTTGTTGAGCAAAATAGCAAAGTCATGATAAAGAATCATAACTCCAAACCAACTAGATTTATAGCAATGCCTGAAGCAAATGCCAATTTCAATTCCAGCAAAGGCAAAGAAAGGGGGCATGGGAGAAACAATCCCTCTAGAAGAAGTGGAAAAAATAACTCCTCCAAATGAGGAGGATTTGGAGGTCCCCACCCCCCTAAAAAAATAAAAAATAAAAACTACTAGAAGTGGTCTGATCCTTAGAAATAGCAAAATCAAGATCAACATCAGAATCCACCGCATAAATTTGCCCACCGTTCTAATGACCCTTACAACAGATGTGGAAGGAATGGGCATTGGTCACGCAATTGTTGTGCACCAAAAAAAAGTAGTGGAATAGTATAAAGCATACAAAGCCTTTATTCATTCTACATAATCAAATGATTTGTAAGATTGGAATTGGGAGACAGTCCTACAAAATGATAATTACCAATTGGATACCACAAATTTGGAGACTAGAGATTTTTCTTTAAGACGAGAATGGCCAATCTTTGAGTAATGAGACATTTAGTGTTAAGATTGAAACCCCTTCTGATATGATCTAGAAGACCAAACAAATTTTATTATTATTATTATTTTTGCAAAATCTCTATTTAGACTGATGTTTTCAAATATTTATTTTCATGGATATTTTTCTAATGAATGATTTATTATTATTCAGTTTATAAATTTGATGAAATTATTATGATTTTTTTATATATATTATGTGATTGCTTAGTTACATTTTTTTATTATCTTTTGTTTAAAAGTATAGACCACGAAAATTGAGATACTCATTGTCTTGTAGATAATGGTACAACATATACCATTCTGAAAAACTAGAAGGTTTTCTCAAAATTAGTATTTAATCCACGTAAAGTATCCACCATAGCTGAACTCGTGTAAATAATTAAAGCCTCTGGAAGAGCTCATATGGCATTATGTAACGGTACTCATTTGTTCATTAAAGATGCATTGTTTTCATACAGTTTCTAAAGAAACTTGATAAGTTTCAAAGACATCAGAATAAATGGATACCATATTGAGACTGATAATCAAGGTAACAAAGAAATGTTACTTATACATACTAGTATTCGAAGCTAAAAGTAAATACTATAAACATTAAGTGCACTCTCTACAGGGTTTTATTATATGACAATATCTATAGCTGAATCACATTCAATTTTGAGTAAAACGATACAATTAAGTCCAAAGCTTAGCACCCTCAGATTTTATTGCTTTGGCATGATAAGTTAGGACACCCCAGAGTTACCATGTTAAAGAAAATCGTTGATAACTCTGTTGGGCACTCTTTAGAAAACCATATATTGACATACCTAATAGGTATTTATGAATCCGATGTTCACAGAGAAAACTAATCACTCAAGTTTCATTCGCTAAAATTGCATTAGTCACCATCCTTTCTACAAAGGATACAAGGAGACATCTATGGACCAATAAATCCACCTAGTGGACCTTTTAGGTATTTTATGGTTTTTATTGATGCTTCAACCCATTAGTTGGATATTTGCCTTCTTTCAACTAGGAATATAGCCTTTGCCAGCCTATTGACCCAAATCATTAAACTTAGAGCCCATTTTCCTGATAATCCAATTAAGCTTATACGACTTGATAATGCGGGCAAATTTATATCACAAGCTTTCAATGATTATTGTTCATCTCTCGGCATTGTTGTTGAACATCCTGTCCCTCATATCCATACCCAAAATGGTTTAACCGAATCCTTAATTAAGTGTATTCAACTTATTTTTAGGACTATACTAATATTGTCCAAATTAATTACCAATTAATGCTTGGAGACATGCTGTGTTACATGCATCAATGCTCATTAGACTCCGACCTATAGCCTGCCGTTAATACTCTCTTACACAGCTTATATCTAGACATCAACCAATATCTCCCATTTGCACAAGTTTGGTTGCGCATTCTTGTCACTATACCACTCCCTCAGCATACTAAGATGAGACTATAATGTAAGTTGGGATTCGATATACGTAATGACTCTCCTTTAATTATTCAATTTTTAGAACCAATGAAAATAGATTTTTTACTGCTCATTTTGCTGATTGTCAATTTAATGAGATAAAATTCCCACCGTTAAGGGGAGATAAAGAATATATTATTCCTGTAGAACAATCGGTTCCTGAAGAATGGCGTGAACTAACATGGAATACTTTTACTTTATCTCATCTGGACCCATGTACTTCAGAATGTGAAAATGAAGTCCATAGAATTGTACACTTATAAGAAATTGTAAATAGATTAACTAATGCATTTAACAATATAGCAAAGGTAACCAAGCCACATGTGCTAACTATAAATGTACCTATTAGAATTAATGTGCCTGTAGGACAAAGCCAAAAGATGGCGACAAAGAGTCTGTAATACGCCAGAAGTACGGCAGACCTATAGGTTCAAAGGATATAACTCCGCGGAAAAGAAGAAATGTACAATCATCATCATATCCTCCCAAAGATACACATAACACTCTTGAAGAGGTTTATCCTGAAAAGGCAACATAACTCTCCCGAAGACGTTATGAAAAAATTTACTCTCTCTAGAATAGCAAATGTTCTTAATGAGACTATAAAAGCACCTGAAGAGGTACTGGTACTGGATAATGAAGATATCTATATAATTTACAATTATTCAAGAGAGAGATCGGATAGAAAGGAAATTTTCATCGATGGCACATTTACATATATGGTAGCTAGACAAATATTAAGGGAATATAAGGATGATGATTAGGATACATAACTACATACTATAATTTTGAGAATGTCATTACAGCAGAGTTAGAATCTCTCAATAAATGTGATGTATTCAGATCTATAGTACAAACCACAAAGGGTGTTAACTCTATAAGTTATAAGTGAGTGTTTATAAGGAAAATGAACGAAATGAATGAAATTGCTAGATATAAGGCAAGACTTGTGGCACAAAGTTTCTTATAGAAACCTAGAGTTGATTATAAGGAAATATACTCCCCCGTTAAAGATATAACAATATTTAGATATCTGATAAGTTTAGCGGTTTCTGAAAATTTGTATATGAGACTCATAGATGTTGTAACTACTTATTTGTATAGGGACTTAGACACAGAAATTCATATGAAAATCTCATAAGGATTTACGTTGTCTGATACAAAGCCCAAGAATATGAACTCAATATAACTGAGACGGTCATTGTATGGACTGAAACAATTCGGAAGAATGTGGTACAATCATCTCAGTAAATATTTATTTAAAAAAGGATATGAGAACAATCATATTTGCCCATGTATCTTCATAAGGATTTACTTTGCCTGATGCAAAGCCCAAAAGTACGTACTCAATATAACTGAGATGATCATTGTATGGACTGAAGCAATCTGGAAGAATGTGGTATAATCGACTCAGTAAATATTTGTTTAAAAAAAGATATGAGAACAATCTTATTTGCCCATATATCCTTATAAAGAAATCCTTAAAAGGATTTACAATAGCAGCAGTTTATATCAATGACATAAATTTGTCGGGGCTCTAGAGAAGCTCAAAATAACTGCTGATTATTTGAAAAGGGAGTTTGAAATGAAAGACCTTGGGAAAACGAAGTTTTGTCTCGATCTACAGATCAAAAGAAGTTCTAGTGGAATATTAGTCTATCAGTCTAATTATACCAACAATGTTTTGAAATGTTTTGGCATGGAGAAAGTACATCCACTAAGTACTCCCATGGTTGTTCGGTCTTTAGAAATAAACAAAAATCCATATCATCCAATTAAGGAAAATGAAAAGGTATTAAGCCCTGAAGTACCATACCTGAGTGCTGTTGGTGCTTTAATGTATTTAGCACAATACACTAAACTGAACATCTCATTTTCAGTGAATCTACTTGTTAGATATAGTTCTGCGCCAATGCAAAGGCATTGGACTGGTATCAAACATTTCTTATGCTATTTACGTAGTATAATTAATTTAGAACTCTTTTATTATAATGATTCCAAGTTTGTAGGGCATACAGATTCAGGATATCTCTCTGATCCTCATAAGGGCAATCACAAACAAATTATGTATTTCTTAGTGGTAATACTGCTATTTTTTGGTGTTCTACTAAACAGATTTTGGTTGTTATTTCTTCTAACCATGTTGAGATTTTAACTCTCTATGAAGCCAGTAGGGAATATGTGTGGTTAAAATCTTTAATTCAACATATTCGTAATTTTTGTCAATTGCCTCTTAGTACAGGAACTCCAAGCATTATCTACGAAAACAAAAAGGTATGTATTCAACAGATTAAAGAAGGACACATTAAAGGTGACAAGACAAGCACATTGCACCAAAGTTCTTCTTCACACATGAGCTTCAGAAAAATAATGAGATCAAAGTTGTCACATGTCACAACCTGAGCCCAGAAATCGGGGGTTAGAGAAGACCTAACCAATGACACACGTACTTCCGTGCACATACACCTTGACCTCGTTCAAGTGTACACACACATGGGATCAATCACACTGCAACAAATGTGCGCAGAAGCTGTAGGTATCATGGCATACCACAAGATAACACGAGATAAACAAAATAAAAGATGATTTCAAAAGATTAGACTAATTTACAACAATGTACAACAAAATAGAGTGAGTAGTCCACAAAATCAAAAGACAGGTATAAACCAAAACCCAAAATACAATCCACAGAAAAATCCCCCAGATAAGCTCAGACACAAATGGAGGGAAAAACAAAATGATGCAAACCACTTTCAGAAGAATAGATTAAGTCCACTCCTCTAGGCCGGAGGGGGCCTCACGAGCCTCTCCTGGAGTTGGGTCGACCGACGCAGGATCGGAAGAGGGATTTATGCCTGCAATACTAAGAACAACTCATACGTACAATGACGTAGCAAAATATAAGCCACAAGAAGATAACACGAATTGTGTCTAGTAATGAGCAAAAGTAGCAATGCAAAGATCTATAATGAGCATGTTCATATACTAGGCAAATCGTGCATATAAATACGTATGCTATCAGAATCATAAATAGTTAACTGTCAAAGTGGCTACTACATTTGCCATATTCTCCCTTTCGCGAGCAATCGATATGAGAACACCATCGACCGGGCCAAGGTACGAATGGGTCTCCAGTTCCCAGGGTCCGGAATCCTAGGACAAAAGCACTCTGCAGAGGCAATCACACACTCTAAGCTAAAGTCAACCCCGTCGGGTATCCTGAGGCTGAGGCTAAGTAGCGCCATATATAGACAATCTCAATCAAATCATATGATGCACATCATTCAATATCATATACAGATCTCATATCACAATCTATCACAATAAATGAAACAATAGTAAGTGCATCACATACTGATACTTAATGCAAATAACGAATACAAATAAGCACTGACAAATTGGTACAAATAACGAATGATCACTGAGCTCAAGTACTCCACAAGAACAATGACAAATACACAGTAGTGGATTGTCCCTGCCTGGGCTTCGTTCTGGGGATGCTACTAAATTTTCCACAGATTCGAGTGGTCCAGCGCAGAACACATAAGATGGCAAAACCGAAATCCATATGCTGTGCACTTCATATTTACCTTAAGGAATCAAGGTCAATTACAAGCCAATCCTAACCTAGTTGTCCAGTGTTTCTAACCGTGTATGCTGATGTAGTTTTAAGGTATTCGATACACAGTTGTTCAATCAAGAAGTGTTGCATCGTATCACAAAACTGTACCGAAGTCCCTTAAACCAACACCTGTGGAAAGGTGCTAAACAACTGGATAACATACATGAATGAGACGCAGCCTTCGAGATCATTCATGTCATTTTTACATTCCATTAGAAATGTTTAGGTTGCCTACATTCTAGCATGAGGGCCTTATCAGGTCACGTCTTTTCCTTAAACCTAATCCTTTTTATTCCTTTCTCAAAGTGGTACAGTTTAGCCGTCAGTAAGTATACGGCTTAGCCGTAGGCATCTTACGGCGTAGCCGTAATATGCGCTGTGGCGGAGCCGAAGTTCCCCGAACTATTCATCTACAATTACGGCTCAACCGTAATTTGCTCTACGGCTCAGCCGTATCTTGTTCTACGGCTTAGTAGTAGCACAATGGACGGCTTAGATCTGGCTGGGCCGCAGAAGAGCAGCAGATTTGCCAACTCTCAGTTATTTCAGATGTCACCCTATATTGATCTACGGCTAAGGTCACGGCTGGGTCACTGCTTAGCCGTAAGACATTTCACGGCTCGGCCGTAGTACAGTTCACGGTTTAGCCGTGAATGCGTAGGGTCGATTCTTCTGAAACAGTTACAGACTTACAGCAATGTCTAATTCTCAACTGAAGGAAGAACATACGAACACAACTTACTCCATATGGCTGTACATCAATGATCCATGCAAGAAGAGTAACATACTCACAATCAAAGCATTACCAATACTTGTTCAAGCTACTTGTGCTTATACTTGCCTCAAACCGAAATCAAGCATACACCAGTCATTGTCTTGGGCTCAATCCGTTGTCCAAACACAAGTCTACTCATCAGACACTCATCAAACACTCGAGAACTCAAAGGCATGTTGAATACATGACAGATGAGGAAAACAAACAGGAAAAACACAACGAAACGCAAGACATACCGTCGATGTCACGCGAAGATGATGGGTGCACCACTCCCTTTCTCACTTAAACAAGGCAAAAATGAAACAAAGAGAAAGAGAGATGAACGAGAGTGATGAGAGAACGGGAGAGAAAGATCGAACAAAGAAGGAAGAGTCGGTAGGTGAGATATTTATAAGATAAAAAGGAGTCAAATTTGCAAACAAGTCCACGAGTTGACTCTATTTACAATTCGAGTCAATTAACGATCCACCGAGAGCAAACGAAGTCATTTGGATCCAAAACAGTTACGAAGATTGATAAGCTCAACGAAATACACGTGTTGACATCAATTGATGATAAAATGACAAGGTCCACTAAAAACAGAAATTATGAAAAAGGGCTCGAACCTAGTAAAGCCAAGTCAAACACAACCCAATTACTTATTCCTAGCGCAAAACCATCCTAAAAGCAAAACCAAAACACACTTAACAACAACTAACCCGGATTACGTTGGTTCGGAGTGTTACATCATAACCCGAGCTCAGGATGTCGGGGGTTAAAGCAAAACCTAACCAGTGACACACGTACTCCCGTGCATATACACTTAGACCCTGTCTAAATGCACACGCACAAGAAAAATTCACACGTGCCAAAACATGTATACGGAAACTGTAGGTATCATTACATAACAAAAGAAGATAGATACTGAAACAAAAATAATATATATACAAAAGATTACATAACGTTCAGAGTCATACAAAATGGCCAACATACAAAGTATAAAGCTCATGAACAAACCCAAAATTCCACTGAGATCCCAACATAAGTGTAACACCCCGACTCGATTTGATCGGGATTAGCGGCTAATTCCTGATGATTTGGTTGCTAATCGTGTTTTGTTCTTGTTTTTGGTTGGTTTCAGGTTATGGATAGGTAGTTGGGTAGAGTTTGACCTGGTTTAGGTAGACATAAGCCCTTTTTCGTAATATTCGATTGTGTTCGATGTCGTCATTCACGCATCATCTTGGTATTAACACATGTCTTTTGTTATACTTATTGATTTCCGTAACTATGTTGTTTGCCAAATATGTTACTTATTTCCGTTCGATCCGCAATTGACTCGAACTGGAATTAAATTGGAACGATTGGACTTTATTGCAAATTGGCTTTATGTTTATCTTTATAAGCCACCAACCTTCTTCTTCTCCTTCTCTCTCTCACTGTTCTGTTTCTCTCTCTCAAGAGTCTTCTTCTGCTGCTCATTTCTCCTTCCTTTTCGTTGCTCTAGTTCGGGAAAAGAAGTTGTGCATATCCATGTTTGAGCATCCCTCGTGTGATTGGAGGTGAGCTTGAGTTTCTTGTTATGCTTCTTCTCTTCCTTCTTCCTCTTGTTCTCATGATCGCTTGATACTGTACTCATGGTTCTCTTTTCTTCTTTCCTTGCATGCATGGCGATTAGAAGCATGTGGTAGTGTGAATTGAGCCCAAGGACAACAGAGAGTGTGTTAGACCCCATTGAAGGCAAGTATAAGCATAACTTGGCTAAACCATGTGGGTATGTGTTTGGTTGTGATTAAGTTGAGTATTTTTGCTTATGAATGATGTTTACAGCCCATCTTGTGTTTGTTTCCCTCTATTACATGTGTTTGAGTCCGTTTGTCTACGTTTTAGTGTTTCTGTAATCAGTTCAAAAAAGGCTTCCGTGTGTACCACGGCTAAGTCGTAAGTCACCTTCGGCTTAAAGTCCAGAGAGGAAAAAACCCAGTTTTCCCCTACGGCCAGGACACGGTTAAGCCGTATATTGTCCTACGGGTAAGCCGTAGCTCAGCCGTAGATCAATACAAGGTGCCTTTTTTTGAATCAACTGAAAGCAAGCAATTGGCAGACCTTCTACGGCCCAGCCACGGCTAAGCCGTAGAACAGCACACGGCTAAGCCGTAGAACTAAATGCGGGTGAACCGCACTTGCGGATGAACAGTAAAGGGAACCGCGGTGGGGCCGCAGTGCAGATTACGGCTACGCCGTAAGATGCCTACGGCTAAGCCGTAAGTTCACCTACGGCTCAGTCGTATCACCCCTGAAACATGGATAACAAGCATAGGTGTAAGAAAAAGATTGATATGGCCTTCATAATAGAATGTAGATCACTTCGACTTGCCCAATGGTCTGAATGTATGACATGAATGATCTCGAGGGCTACGAATCATTCATGCACGTTATCTGATTGTTTAGCACCTCCCCATGGGTGTTGGTTTAAGGGACTTCGGTGCACATTCCAGATACACTGCAACACTAGACAATGGTGCATTGGACAACTTAAAACTACATCATCATGCACGGTTAGAAACATTGGATAACTAGCATAGGATTGGCTAGTAAAAGATTGTGATTCCTGAAAGATAATCTGAATTGCATTGCATTTTGGCTTCGGCCTTGCCCTCTCATACACGTTCTACGCTGGGGCACACGATTGGATATTTCTAGCTCTGTCCATGGTTAATCCCGGGTGGAACAGTAGTCTTGCATGTTCGATCCTACTATTTGATAAACAGGAGTTGATATGTCTTCATCCTTGGTTACCTTCATGCTTTCTACGCTGTTGGCATCCATTATATTGTTGTTTGCTCTGTTCAGTTTGATATATTTGATTGTTTCATTCATAGAACCTCTTGCATCTGTTCGATATAGGCTTAACAAGACATACACATCACGTTCTGATAAGAGATACATGTTATGCTATGCACACAGTATGATATGCATGTTATGATAAGTTATGCATGTTCTTAGGTTTGTTTGACTCCATATGGTCTGGCACTACTGAGCCTCAGCCTTAGGAGCCCGACGGGGTGACTTTGGTATAGTTTTTATGGCCTTGCTGCAGTAAGGAAATGTCTTGGGGAATCCGAACCCCAGGAACCCGAGACCCATCTAGCCCATGGTGTTCTCATCACGTTATAAGATCCCTACTTTGGGAGCATATGGCGTACATAGTAGCTACCTAGTATGTACGTACACATTGATTCACGGAGCATATGTTAATTTGAATGCACACTTGCCTAGACGACTACATTGACATGTTTTGATTATTTATGTCTTTTATTCTATTAGAGACCACACGTGTTAACTTGTTACTGTTTATATTTTGCTGAATCGTTGTATTCACATATTGTCCTTGGTGTTGTAGGCTCAGGTACCCTCGACTGTGTTCCTGTTGGTCATCAGTTTGCAGGGGAGACTCCAGCTGTCTCCTCAAGTTCGCGGAGTGTGTGTCATCAGTCCACCCGAGCGCGACTGTTTTCCTACATGCATGCATATTGCTTTCTTTTCATGTCATTGATTGTACTCATGTTCTATCCATTGTACTTGGATCCTCATTTGTATGTGCAGATCCTTTATGTCGGTCCTCGGATATCATTCCTTTTGTTTCTTGTGTGTCTTGTGTCACATATTGATACTTGTAGCTTCCGCATACTTGCTGTACGTGTGTTTTCCCTTGTGTGTGTGCATCTAGACTGGGTCTAAGTGCATATGCACGGGAGTGCGTATGTCGCTAGTTAGGTTTTTGCTAACCCCCGATCTCCTGGGCTTGGGTTGTGACAATAAGGAAGACCTATATGCATGTATGACATTGTCGCACTCCGATGGAGTGATCACATCCACTCCTCTAGTCCTGATGGGACATCGGGAGTCTCCCTTGGAGTTTGATTGACCGACGAGGGGCCGGTCAAGGGATCTAAGCATGTAACACCAAGGATAACTCATGAATACAATGATTCAGCAAAGTATAAGCAACGACAAGTTAACGCATGTTATCACTAATAGAATAAATAAACCCGAATAAATCATAGAGTTTCAATTTCGTATACTAGGCAGTCGTGCAGTCAAATAAACCATGCTATCAGAATCAATGTATACATGATGTGAACATAACTAGGTGGCTACTACATATGCTATATGCTTCCAAGAAAGAGATCTTACATATATACTGAGAACACCATCAACCGGGCCAGGGTACGAATGGGTCTCGGGTTCTAGGGTCCGGAAGCCTCAAGACATAAACTCACTGCAGCGGTACCATACATACTACGCCAAATTCAACCCCTTCGGGTATCCTAAGGCTGAGACTGAGTAGTGCCGGACTATGTAGAGTCAATCATATACTAAAACTTGAGTAAACCATGCGTATCATATCAAACATATATCATACGTTCCAACCATACGTGCAACTCATATGTACAAAACTCAAGGTATCGTACTAGACATGTCAAACGGATCAAACATAACGGAAACATAGTGAACATGTCAAACAAACCAAATTTATCATAGCAAATGGGCATATTGAACTAGACAAACTATACAAAAGAATGGAAGCCAATAAACGTAAATCAAGATGTCATGCAACTCATTCTTGCTCGAATAAAGAACATTTACTAACCAATTCTAATCTAGTCATCCAGTGTTATGATGATGTAGTGTTATGTTATCCAATAAACAGTTATCTTTCATAAGTGTTCCATGGTATTTAGGAAAGTGTATCAAAGTCCCTTAAACCAACACCCATGGGAAGGTGCTTAATATTGAACGACACACATAAATGAGTCACAGCCCTTAAGACCATTCATGTGATTCTCGTATTTCATTGGGCAAGTTAAGAGTACCAATACTCTACTGTGAAGGCCCTATCAGGTCTAATTTATACCTACCTTTTATTGGAGGTTTCTGGAAAGACTTCCTTACATAATTCATGAGCCACGGGGCCCAGGAATATAGCCTAAAAGGTTCCTTAGTTGGTGTGCAAAGTCGGAGAATAGAAATGAATACAAAATTTTTCAATGTACAGACTTAATCTCTTGAAGCAGACTACTTCAGGGCCGATCGGTCGGTCAGGAAACTCAACCAGTCGAATTTCGATTCTGGGAGTGTTCGATCGGTCAGCTCTGAAGCCCGATCGGTCGGACAGCCTACCATGTTACAGAACGGCTGAACTGAATTGAACACTCGTATTCACAAAAACAACAAATACGAAGACGATACAAAGGCAAAGGGCTGTAATTTACACCACACACATGCACAAGCGGAAACGAGATTAAGAGCAATCACCATATACCAACATGTGTTTAATCAAATCATGCTTATACTTGCCTCAAAAGAGTTCTAATACGCAAACGGTTATCCTTGGGCTCAAATTCGAAGTCTAAACACATTCCTATCATCATGCATGCAAAAGATGAAAGAAAGAGACATTGAGTACGTGCAGTAACTGACACGAAGAAGAAAAAACCAAAACTCAAGTTTACCTTAAGCCACACGAGAAAGAAACAAAGACAGAGTGCACGAAATCCCCCTTGTTTGACTTGATCAAGAAGAAGAGGAAAACAAGAAGAGAGGAAACGAAAAAAAGAGGGAAGAGAGAAACCAACGTGAGTAGAGAGGAAGGTTGGTGGAGACATTGGCTAATATAAGATAAGAATGAAGCAAAATTAGAGAAAAGTCCAATAGGTTATACAAATTACAGTTCGAGTCGAATAAGGGTCCAGCAGAAGTGAACAAAGTCATTCACATACGAGTCAATTACGAAAGTTAACAAGCTCGACAAAAGACACGTGTTGACTCCAAGATGATGCATAGTTGACAACGTCTTACAAAATCTAAAATTATGAAAAAGGGCTCATGCCTACCTAATATAGGTTAAACTCAATACAACTACATATCCATGACCTGAAACAAACAAAAACAAAGCCAACACATAATTAACAACTAATTTATCATTAATTAGTTGCTAAACCTGATTAAGTTGGGTCGGAGTATTACAGAAGTCAAGCAAGTTCGTTAAAGCAACAACTTGGCAGATTTGTTTACCAAGTCATTACCAAAGTCAATATTCTAGAAGCTTATGCATGAGATCGGCATGTGTAGAGTTTATCATCAAATAGTATAAAAGTTATTATTGTTAGGGAGAGTAACTGATTAGAGGTAAGCATCCTGAAGCATGCTACCCAGAACATATGTGCACTGTACTCTTTTTCCATTACTAGCTTTTATTCCACTGAGTTTTCCTAGTTAAGGTTTTAATGAGGCAGTATTATGCACAACCAACACCACTTCAATAATTTTTTAGAATGTTGTACTCTTTTTCTTTCACTTTGGTTTTCATCCCATTGGGTTTTTTCTTTGCAAGGTTTTAATGAGGCAACTGTTATTGAATAATGGTCATCTAAAGAGGTGCGTCAGAAGAGATATTATTACGAGTGGATGCCCACATTAGGGCCTACATTAGATAAAGAAAGCAATTAGGGTTAAAGTCTTTCCATATTAAGTTGCTTAGGGAGGAAGCAATTTTATTCTATAAATAAGATCTTCCTCCTCCTTTTATGATGCACACCTCTCTCAATCAATAAGAAGATCTCTCTCTTTCTCTCTCTACTTCTCTCTCTCTCTCTCTCTCTTATTCTCAATTTGCTAATTCAATCACTTCTAAGCTGCCTTTGGTTTCTCCATATAGTTGCAAGATCTTAGAATTTATCCTAGATGTTCGTACCATTTGACAATTTACTTGTAAAGTGAATTCAAAAATGAAGCTTCAAATCAAGAGAAAAAATATATATAAAGAAGTTTAATCATAATATCATAATATTTTCTCTTTAGTGGCTTGATAGTGAATTTTTAAAGTTTTATAAAAATATATAATGACTTATTGTTATTTAGTGGTTTGAAATTATTGCTTTTTTCTCTTTTTAAGAAGGGAGAAATTTTGAATTTATATATTTTGATACAACCCTTTATCTTTTCTTATATATTAAATAGAGGTATTACTTCATATTACTTTGCAAGTGAATTATCATGATGTTTGTTGGATGTTCTGATTGGTGGGAAAAAGCGACACTGTCTAAAGCCATCTCTCAAGCTCTCTATTTGTGGGTATAATTATTAAGTTTACTTAACTAATCATTCCTACCAAAAGATCGAAGCATTAGTCGAGGTAGCGGAATGTGCCAAGTCATTTCTCTTGGATTCAAACTTGGTACTGTATTTAGGTTTTTGAGCCAATCATTCCTACAAAGGGTTTGTGCACTTTAGCATACACATTTTTCTTTATTTTTTATTTTTCAATGCAAAGTCATTCCTCTCGGATTCTAACCTGAGAATATATTTAGTTTCTGAGATAATTATTCTTATCAAAACCTTAAAGCATTAGCATTAGTAGAGGCAGTAAAAATATTAAGAGAGAGATACCATATCAAAAGAATGATAATTTAAAATAAAAAGCAAAACTCGTCTAGAAGGTGGAGCTAATAGTACATTGTTTTGCGATGTCCGTTCGAATGTAGCAAACTCAACCACTTTGTTTGTATAAAAGAGTGGTGGCTATGGAAATGATAGGAAGAGTGCACCATTTGCCATCATAGTGGAGGATGAGTGATAGATGGGCTCCACCTAGAGTTCTTACCACTATTTTGTAAAAACTCTATATGGAACCCATCTATCACTCAATCCAAACATTACAATGCAAAGGCACCTCCTGATAGTCACACACCTTCAATCAAATCCTAATTGACTGAACCATTGGATCGACTGTGCATCAATACAAATAGATTAGATTTGTGAGCCACGGATGATGGGGTTAAGGACATGTGATTAGGGCCATACTTGATATTTTAAGTGGTCCCACATAGATCTTTCTATTCCTCCGAGTCCCATTCGCAAATGGGACCTACAAGTAGACGCCATAAAAAGTTTTCATTGTAGGTATTTGTGAACACTTCTCATAAGATTAAAGCCCTATAAATATATACTAGCAACGAAGGCCCATGCTAAGCATGGGCCCAACATTGAAATATATTAAAATTTTAAAGTTTTTTGAAATATAATTAATACAAAATAAGTGTAAAAGAAAAGTATATTATTTATAATTCTTAGATTTTATTTTACGCATGAAAAATTATGATAGAGAAAAAATGAAGTAAAGATTATAAATAATACTAAAATGGAAAGAGATATATTTATATATATATGCAAACTTCAAATGCACTTTTGAAAATTCACCTTAAATTGAAAAAACATTTTAGCCTCTGATTTAAAGACACGCATGCAACTATTTTATTGTTTGGCATAAGATATTAATTATTGATAAGAAAGAATACTTTGTTCTTATTAATAAGAAAAAATGCTTTCTTAAAATTATTAATGATAAGAAAATAAATTAAAAATAAATTTATTGTTTAGAAATGATGCCCGAGCTAAGCTTAGCCCAAAACCAAACTAATTTATTCATAATATTTAGATTGAAATACTAATGTTCCGTCGCTTTGGAAGAGGAATAAGAGATTTTTTTTTTAAAGAAACGAATAATAATGACAATTATTGAAGATTTTATGAAATGAAAATAAAAATAATATTTTGAAGAAACTCCTAAGTGTGTGCGGACACATCTATCATTCAAATTTGAGAAAATTGTAAAGACAAAAAAAATCGAATTTGTACTAAAGATTAAAAAATATAATTAAAAAGAAAGAATGACATCAATTATTAGCATATAAATATAGTTTGATGCATATGTATATAAAAAGAAAAAGATACAATCTTTGATCTTTGAAATCCATTCAACAACATAAATAATAATAATAACTAAACCAGATATAGAAAAGTAATTACATTCGTGATAATGTTTGCTATGGAGTAGATCCAAACAATGTGTTGAGACATCCAAAACACCATTGTATAGTGCAAATATATATAATATAAATCATTTAGTGCATTTTTTCCTCATTGCATCTACAACAACCAGCACTGTCCCTGCCAGCATATCATCAGCTTTAACACCACCAAGACCAAGATGATGCATACATCAGTCGTGTTACGGTAGATAGAAAGATATGTGCTTGTAATATTAGGGTACCTTTAGAAAGTGCGGTTTATCTTCAGTCCTAAAGCTAAGGAAGATATTGCTGGAGATAATAATTAACATGAGAAATCATAGGTAAGTAGAGATATTTTAGGGGATTATGCAGAAGGAATAGATAGAAGGTAGACCAGATCTTATCCAATGCCATTGGGATGCTGAAGTAGCGCTCTAGAAAAAAAGAAAAATAAGGGGTGCTGATCTAACACTCTTCAGAGGCCTCTATTCTAAGAGCGTTAATATACATATATAATATACATATATATATGGTAAACAAGCTATTTCCTCTTTTAGTTTGATTTAAATAAATATATGTGAATTCATTTTTAGGAAGATATACTAATTAATTGAGACTTTATCAAAATTGGATTTCCATAATGGGGAAGGCAATCTCTAATAAAAGTCAGTGTCATGAAGAAATTTTTATTTTTATTCCGAACTCTGATTTTAGGACGTGCTTGATTAGTGATTCGATGTCCAACCTACAAGCCCATGTGGGCCTGAATAAAACTTTGAGATTAATATGTATATATTATAATGTAGGTGTAATGGGAAATGAGCAGGACAATTTTAGGTGTGTTTACTACATTGGACTGTAAAGCTTTAAAAAACGTCCATCTACATATATCTTTTTCTATACTTCATGCTTACATTGGCTCTGGTCCAATTCATTTACCATTTATGGGCCAACAAGAGCCCACCAAGTTATGGACCGGTTAACACTCCTGATTAGAATTATTTGATTACTAAAGTGCAAGATAAAAAGATGACCAGAATAATAATGATGAGAGGCTGGATATTGCTGACATATGTGACCCAATCACTAAACGGAATGGACCTTCGTCAATTTTTGGCACAGCCCAGTCCAAATTCTAAACGGTGGAGCCTGGCATTTCTTTCACTCATAGTTATAAAATTTTCAGTATAGACAAATTTCGGATATCCCGACTGGGACCATTTATAACTTTTTTTGTTAATTTGAATGAGAATTTGATGACATTGAAATTTGGATGCTCAAGCTTCATTTAAAAATACGAAGGGCAGGATGTCCCACGTGAAAAGTGCTCTTTATAAGGATATGTCCAAGTACATGACAGCGAGTTGAATAGCACTAATAGCCAATTATGCCAATATAAAACTTAAAGTCCCAAACCCACAATTTAAAATCCTTATAAAAAAAATAAAGAAAAAAGTGCAGAGGGAATAAGAGATCAATAGATAAAAAATGATTATGAATATAATTCCAACAAATAAATTGTACAAATGTTGCTAGCCAATTTAAACAGCATTCATTTTTCTTAGACACGGCGATTTTTTAATGGTTCAGCTCTTGATGTATGGACACTTCCAAGAGCAATCGAATTCCAAGATCAATCCAAATATCCAATGATAATGAGGTTTTCACTTCCAAAATCAATCCAATGATAAAGAGGTTTTCAACAACTGTACCTTCAATCATTATAACCTAATTTTACCAAGATTGTTTTATGACATGAGGCTTGGTGATTTGAAAATTCTAGGTAAATCCTTAAATCCTCGACAAAGAAATATTTGGGTTTAGGGTTTGAAAAAAAGAGTTGGCACTGGAAGTGATTTTGGTGCATTCGCCAACACTCCTTCAAAAATGCATTCTTGAGCCACCGAAGAGATAGATCGTATTACTTGTGAAGTATTTTGTGTCAACATCTACTTAGGCGTGTACCAAAAATTCGTCGATCTGTAAAATTGATCCAATTCGATCTAGTCTGTGGTTTTTTAACCAATTCAATGGTTAATAATTTGGTAATAGATTGAAAAAATCCTAATTCGTAAATAATAACTTGTGACGGATTTTACCCTTAATCTGTAGATTTAAACCAATATGAGCTGTTAAAATAAAAATATATATACATTTATTTATTTATATATAAAAATATTAAAAGGTAATATTTTAACCATTCATCATCCAACTTTCAATATTAACCATTCACTCTCCATATAAAATAGTGAGAAAACAGTTGGTACTACCATTAATAAATTAAACGGTTTTAACTGAACAAAACCATTAATCCATAGTTTGATTTTTAATGGGCACCGGATTAATTACGGACTACAAAACTGTCTATTTGTTAACTACAAATTAGTGACGGATTAGGCTCAATCTAATCCAATTCGAACCATGTACACCATTACATCCACTATTACATCCACTAATAGTTTGAGATAAAAGAATCTTCTCAAATTTCAAGTTTGAACATGCAGTACTCTAGTCGAGAACACTCCTTCAAAATTGCGTTCTTGAGCCACCTAAGAGATATATCGTACTGCTGGTGAAGGTATTTCGTACTACCATCCACTAATAGTTTGAGATAAAAGAAACTTCGATCTCAAGTATCAAGTTTGAACATGCAGTAGTCGATCGAGTTTGTATATACAGTCCTCTCATCTGGATACGTTTCCTGCATCAGCGAATGGCAAATCCAGTTTGCAATTTGGACCATAACAAAATCTGATGGAATTGCAGTGTTCCGGAAATTTGGCATTGAATTATGGGCATGTGGAGATCTTGATTTTTGCTCACCATCCGATCAATGACATATTGTGCACACATGCAAGTGATCGTGGGGCCCACGTATAAACAACTGCAGTAGTGAGTGGAGGGGCCCATTTTGGCACTGGCCAAAACTTCATATACTTTAGGATTGCCTCAACACTTTGATGTCTGAAGTAGTTTGTTTTTGTACAAATCCCTTGTTGATCCTCGGCCTTTATACATTTGAATTGAATACATGGCATTGTTAAAAATCAAGGTGAAAGGTGAATTTCCAAAAATAGCATCTTTTGATTCTATTTCACAACATTTTTTATTTTTAAAATTCACGATTACTCTTCTTTTTGACCCCCTGTACGTTTTCAATTCATATGTATTCTAATGAAAATAAACAAGCACTCTAAAAAATGCATATAATTTCCAATTCACTCTTGTGTTGTAGTGGCATTAAATCAATCACTATGACTATTGTGTTCGTGATGAAAAATTCCTCAAAAAACATGCATATGCATGAAATTTGTTACTGATATGAATTTTGTATGCCCTTTTGATTATTGAACCAAATTGTGACTCATCAGAATGGCATGAATACATGACAATCAAGGAAAGTACTTCGACAAATTTAGAATGTTTTAACAAAAATGAAAAAGATGAAGCTGATTTAAGATAGAGTCTAATTTCTTCAATAAAAAAAAGATGGGGTCTAATTTCTTAAAAGTACAAATTTTAAATATACTTTTTTTTCCTATTCCACCTATTCTCGATAAAGATTTTATGACTGCAATTAAGAATATCTATTAATAAATACTTTTATAAATTATTTTGAGAATAACAAACTTAACATAGTTATGAAGCATGTTTAGCTGTAAAAAAGTAAAAAATCAAAACCACATCAATATTAATTGAACAAAAAAGGTAAGGTATAAGATTTATAGAGTCCAAAATTGGGTCGGAGAATCCAACACTCAATTCGAGTCTGCCTCTTTAGGACATGGTGCAACCTAAGTTCCCCTGATTTTAAGCTTATTTGTATACTTGGACATGGACCCAAGAGGATTGGAGTTGAACTTCATAAGAAATTATATTAATATTTGTTCCCTTACATATCACATTACAGTATATGATAATACTATTTTGTTTAGCATATATATAAACATGCATATAAAGTAGCAAAATTAAATAAAAGCAAACCCTCTGAAATGGAAACTGTCAAAGTCTTCATGAAGGCTTAGATATGCGCACAAGAAAACCTTGCCCAAGTCATCAAGTTAGTTGTGGAAAGTTTGATTAAAATGGAAGAGGATGCCCTAGACTCATGGATGATTGACAATTGTTATCTATTCAACTGGATGATTGACAATTGGTATCTATATAACTCATCATCATCATCATCATCATCATCATCATCATCATCATCAAAGCCTTATCCCGACCATGTTGGGGTCGGCTACATGAATTCTGTTTTTCCATTCCCTTCTATTTTGAGCCAAATATTTAGATAAGCTAAACTTCTTCAAATCAGATTCAAAAACCTCCATCAATATTTTCTTCGGCCTACCCCTACCTCTTGATGGGCCATCCACCTGTATAGCAAAGGTTTTTATCACCGGTGCCATTACCGGCCTATGCTTAACATGCTCAAACCATCTTAAACGAATTTCTCTAATTTTATCCCCTATGGATGCTACCCCTAAATGCTCTCGAAAATACTTATTTCTAATTTTATCATTTCTAGTTTTATCACATATCCATTTAAGCATTCTCATCTCCGCTACATTCATCTTATGTATATACATCTTCTTAATTATCCAACATTTTACTCCATATGTTATAGCTGGTTTAACTACTGTCCTATAAAATTTGCCTTTTAATTTCGTTAGCATTCGTCTGTCACAAAGTACTCCAGAAGCTAGTCTTCACTTCAGCCATCCAGCTTTTATCCTATGCTTTACATCTTTGTCAATCTCCCCATCCTTACTAATAATCGAGCCTAGGTACTGAAAAGAATCTCTACGTGGTATCTTATGGGTTTTAATTTTGACAAAGGTTTCAATACTTTATATATGTCCACTGAAGTTGCACTCCATATATTCTATTTTTGTACGACTTATTTTAAAACCTTTAGATTCTAATGCCCCCCGCCATCTCTCGAGTTTTACATTTACATAATCTCTTGATTCATCCACCAATACTATATCATCTACAAACAACATACACCATGGTACTTCTTCTTGGATATGCACAGTTAACTCATCCATAATTAATGCAAAGAGATAACGGTTTAACGCTGATCCCTAATACAAACCTATAGTTACGAGAAATTCACATATTTCTCTACATGTGGTTCTCACATTTGTTACTGCTCCTTTATACATATCTTTAAAATTTTCAATGTAACCACTAGGGGTATTCTTTTTCTCCAAAGCCCACCAAATTAAATCCCTCGGTACTCTATTTTAAGCTTTTTCTAAATCGATAAAGACTATGTATAGATTTTTTCTCTTTGCTCAATATTTTTCCATTAATTGCCTAAATGAAAAGATAGTTTCCATAGTTGACCTTTCTGACATAAAACCAAATTGATTTTCAGCGATCTTGGTCTTTCGTCTCAGCCGTTGCTCCATTATTCTCTCTCATAACTTCATAGTATGACTCATAAGTTTAATCCCTCGATAGTTGGTACAATTTTATATGTCGCCCTTATTCTTATATATAAGTACTACAATGCTTCTTCTCCATTCATCCGGTATTTTCTTTGTTATAAGTATCTTATTTAATAGCCTACATAACCAACTCACCTCAACCTCTCCTAAGCATTTCCATATCTCTATCGAAATATCATCTGATCCTGTAGCCTTTTCTATCTTCATTTGCTTCAATACTTCCTTCACTTCCACCCCTCTAATTCTAGAGAGAAAAGTATGCTCTGGTAATGGAGTATCCTTCTTAGCTCTTATATCCCCCATATATTCTCTATTTAAAAGTTTGCTAAAATATTCTTTCCACATTTCTTTAATATCGTTATCCTTCACCAGAACATTTTCCTCATTATCCTTGATACATTTGACATTATCTAAGTCCTTACTTTTCTTTTCTCTTATTTTTGCGAGCTTAAAAATATCTTTCTCTCCTTCTCTTGTTCCCAACATATTATAAAAGTCATCATATGCGGTATCTATACAACTGTCATTTAAAAAAAAATTAACATGAGACAAAAGATCAAAAGATAAAAGAATATCAACAAAAGATTAACAAATAGAATACTTCATTTTTTTTAGCAAAAATAAAAGGCAGGGAGTGTTGACCTATAAAAAATTGCAAATACTGCACCGAAGACACCTCATCCCAGCTTAATTTAGGCTACAGAGGTTATTTGCAGATCATGGGGAATCACTGTGAGAACCGGCATTCCATGAAGGTCAAGGTAGCTGGAACTCTCAGAAGAAGTTCAAATTTCGGGTCGAACAGAGATCATCAAACTCAAAAGCCACAAGCATGTCAGCCTGAAGTCAATTTCCCCCAAGCCAGGGGGTCACTGACCAAAGTCCTGCTTCCCGATGTCCAAAATTAGTGAAAATTTAGACGCGAAGCTTCAGTCATGCTCAGAAGATACTTTGCAAATTTTCAAAATGAAAAGACTCTGTTTGGCCTAAATTTCATTACATGTCAGCTTAGAGGACAGTAATCCTAAATTTGGGGATCATCGGCTAAGATCTTACTTCCAGAAGGCCAAAGCAAATAAAATTTGGAACAAATGCTCAAAGAATGCCCCAAGTTATTCTTCCAAAGTTTCAAGTCAAGGGGAGGCTGTTCGGATAGAAAACAGGCTAACTATCTCAATGTGGAGTGAATAGTGACCTAACACATGCAATAAATAGGTTACTGTTCGAAATCCTACTTCCTCGAATCCAAACTGCATGAAATTTGGATGAATACTCCAAGATGTTCTTGACGTCAGTCCCTCCGAGTTTCAAATCAAACCGGGGTCATTTGGGCTTCAAACAGCTGAAACAAGGGCCCACTGCCATAAAAAGTCAACTGGGGAGTTAACCATGTTCAGGTGGTCAAACAGAGCTGAAACTTCTGTGACACACTCAAAATAGTGTCAAGAAGCATCCCTCCAAGTTTCGTGGCGATTAAACACCGTTTGGGCCCCGAACAGGCGGAAACAAGCCACATATGCAAAATTCCAAGAATGGGCCTTGGGAGTGACCGAGGGCCCACAAACAAAAGGAGTTGACCATGTTCAGGTGGTCAAACAGAGCTAAAAATTCTGTGACACACTCAAAATAGTGTCAAGAAGCATCCCTCCAAGTTTCGTGGCGATTGGACACCGTTTGGGCCCCGAACAGGCGGAAACAAGCCACATATGCAAAATTCCAAGAATGGGCCTTGGGGGTGACCGGGGGCCCACAAAAAAAAGGAGTTGACCATGTTCAGGTGGTCAAACAGAGCTGAAACTTCTGTGACACACTCAAAATAGTGTCGAGAAGTATCCCTCCAAGTTTCGTGGGGATTGGACACCGTTTGGGCCCCGAACAGGCGGAAACAAGCCACATATGCAAAATTCCAAGAATGGGCCTTGGGAGTGACCGGGGGGCCACAAACAAAAGGAGTTGACCATGTTCAGGTGGTCAAACAGAGCTGAAACTTCTGTGACACACTCAAAATAGTGTCAAGAAGTATCCCTCCAAGTTTCGTGGCTATTGGACACCGTTTGGGCCCCGAACAGGCGGAAACAAGCCACATATGCAAAATTCCAAGAATGGGCCTTGGGAGTGACCGGGGGCCCACAGACAGAAGGAGTTGACCATGTTCAGGTGGTCAAACAGAGCTGAAACTTCTGTGACACACTCAAAATAGTGTCAAGAAGCATCCCTCCAAGTTTCGTGGCGATTGGACACTGTTTGGGCCCCGAACAGGCGGAAACAAGCCACATATGCAAAATTCCAAGAATGGGCCTTGGGAGTGACCGGGGGCCCACAGACAGAAGGAGTTGACCATGTTCAGGTGGTCAAACAGAGCTGAAACTTCTGTGACACACTCAAAATAGTGTCGAAAAGTATCCCTCCAAGTTTCGTGGCGATTGGACACCGTTTGGGCCCCAAACAGGCGGAAACAAGCCACATATGCAAAATTCCAAGAATGGGCCTTGGGAGTGACCGGGGGGCCACAAACAAAAGGAGTTGACCATGTTCAGGTGGTAAAACAGAGCTAAAACTTTTGTGACACACTCAAAATAGTGTCAAGAAGTATCCCTCCAAGTTTCGTGGCTATTGGACACCGTTTGGGCCCCGAACAGGCGGAAACAAGCCACATATGCAAAATTCCAAGAATGGGCCTTGGGAGTGACCGGGGCCCACAGACAGAAGGAGTTGACCATGTTCAGGTGGTCAAACAGAGTTGAAACTTCTGTGACACACTCAAAATAGTGTCAAGAAGTATCCCTCCAAGTTTCGTGGCTATTGGACACCGTTTGGGCCCCGAACAGGCGGAAACAAGCCACATATGCAAAATTCCAAGAATGGGCCTTGGGAGTGACCGGGGGCCCACAGACAGAAGGAGTTGACCATGTTCAGGTGGTCAAACAGAGCTGAAACTTCTATGAAACACTTAAGATGGTGTCAAGCAACATCTCTCCAAGTTTCGTGATGATTGGACATCATTCGGGCCTCAAACAATGGAAAATAGATCGCATATGCAATGTTCCAAAAGTGGGCCTTGTCCGTGACCGGGGCCCAATTAATGAAAAAGTTGACCAACTTCCTGCAGTCAAAATGGGCTGAAATTTTTATGAGATGTAGAAAATAGTGTTAAGAAGCATCCCTCCAAGTTTGGTGGCAATCGGACTTCTTTTGAGCCCAAAACAGATGAAAATGGGCCACATACGCGAAAAACCTGAAATTGGGCCTCGTCCGTGGCCCAGTCTGCGGTCACGGACCTTCAAAAGAGGTTTCCCACGATTTTGGGTGGTTTCCCTCCACTCCTCTTCGAAATCCAACTCCCCACAACTGCTATTAACTCCCCAAAACTGCACAAAACGGATTGGGGAGTCTATAAAAAGGGAGAATTTGGAAGAAACAAAAGACACACACACATAAGGAAGACAAGTGAAGAAATTGAAGAAAGGCACCACCTAAGGCAACAAGAAGCAAACTCTAGCAGCACTTCCACGACCATTCCCACCTTCTTTTCTTAGTTCTAAAGGTGAGCAAGAAAATTCAGAAGGAGAGAAGGAAGGGAAATGGCCAAAGTCCATACCATGTTCGTACGATGCCAATGTTTGAGAGGATGACATTGTCACCTCTGTTTCTCTCATTCGTAGGGCTTCTTAGCCATTACAAGAGTTGTGAAAGAAGCCTCTCTAGGCCTCATTTTGTTCCTTGAAAATGATAGGTTCAAATGACACAACTCCGGCTTCAAATTTGCCCATTTCGGACTTGAAACAAAAATGCAGTCCGTAAGCACGAATGATGAGTTACAGCGGTTTCAATTGATTCCATGATAAAATGTGATCTTCTTGATGGTTGTCCACCGCTCCAAAGTCATGAGAATGGAGTTCCAACACTTGAAAGAAGTTCCAAGAAAGAACCAGCGCGAACAGCACAAAAAAAAAAAAAAGGATGCACAGGGCCATTATCTGTCAGTGACCGTGATCCCCGGTCACTGGCAGGTTCCAGTGACCGCGGGTGAGTCACGGTCACTGGAAGGCCCCAGTGACCGCGGGTGAGTCACGGTCACTGGAAGGCCCCAGTGACCGCAGGTGAGTCACGGTCACTGGAAGGCCCGAGTGACCGCGGGTGAGTCACGGTCACTGGAAGGCCCGAGTGACCGCAGGTCACGGTTACCCCCCATTTTTTCCCCTTTTTCCACATTGTCTTCCACGGTCACTGGAAGGCCCCAGTGACCGCGGGTGAGTCACGGTCACTGGAAGGCCCCAGTGACCGCAGGTGAGTCACGGTCACTGGAAGGCCCGAGTGACCGCGGGTGAGTCACGGTCACTGGAAGGCCCGAGTGACCGCGGGTCACGGTCACCCCCCATTTTTTCCCCTTTTTCCACATTGTCTTCCACCTTATGTACATTTTCTTGTATTTTCCAAATTGAGATCACATCTGAGACTTGAGGGAGGGGTTGTAAACTTTCAAAATGTATGTAAACAACCTGCATCCCCGCGGTCAGGGCACTTGAACCCATGTAAACAAAAGGGAAATTAATGATGAACTGTAATTATTTTCCCATTCTTCTTAACGCTTAAAGTGCGTGAATGTCGGTCCTTGATTCCGTAATTCATTTCCACGCTTACATTTTTAAGCGCGATCAGAAGATTGGCGCCGTCTGTGGGGAGTTATAGGCCCTAATTTGTGATCGAATTTGGTGAAAAATGCATGAAAGCGCTGAAAATTGCTAGAAAGTGCTGCTGTTGCCCTGAAAACTGCCGCTGTTGCACTGTAACTGCTGCTGTTGCACTGAAAGTGCTGCTGTTGCCCTGAAAACTGCCGCTGTTGCACTGTAACTGCTGCTGTTGCACTGAAAGTGCCGCTGTTGCATTGTGACTGCTGCTGTTGCACTGTAACTGCTGCTATTGCACTAAAAGTGCTGCTGTTGTGTTAAAGAGTGCTGCTGTTTCACTGAAACTGCTGCTATTGCACTGGAAACTGCTGCTATTGTGCTGGAAACTGCTGCTGTTTCACTGAAAACTGCTGCTAAAAGCCTGTGACCGGGGCACACGGTCACTTACCTATTTTTATGATGATAAAGGCTTATTTAACCTCCAATTACACCCATACAAGACCTTTGATGTCTGCAATGGGTTTGAAAATATCATTAAAGGACTTTTGCACCTTGAAGTGCATATTGGGCACCTTGATGTGCGTACACTTGCCATTTAATTGGAAGAATTTGCACTTTGATGTGCATAACTTGATTGAAGAATTTGCACCTTGATGTGTATGAACCAAATCATCACCCTTTTCACTTTAGAAGAGTGATGATTCAGTTCAAAGGGCTTCTTACCCATATAAAAAGTTTATTAAATCAGTGATAAGACCAACGACATTGTAATTATGCATTGTCCGGCGTCAACCACTAATGGATCTTGTGTGGTCATTGTGATAGTGGTGCAGGCTTGATCCTGTGAGCCCTATCCCTTTGATTGATCCAACCCTCTCTTGCTTATAAGTCTGACACAGATAGTCTAGATATGCTGCTGAAATTTTGGTAGCAAGGACTAGTCAGCATAGCGTGCTTTTAAGCCTGACTCGATAAACCCGAAATGCTGCAGAAATTCTGACAGTAGGGATAGTCAGCAAAGCATAATGAGATGGGATTTATGCCTATATCTAACCATTTCGGTTCAAAAACCATGTTGGCCTAGATGGCATCTAAAAACCATTCCGGCTAGCCCAAGAGGCAGCCATGTTGGTTATACTACTAATATAGTCTCATCGGCTAACTTTTTACAGGAAACAACATGGGTTCTTTGATTATCACTTTTGACGAAGCTAAAGAGAGATTGTTCAAAATCTCCATGGCTCAGACCACAAGGGCACCCAAAAGGGGCCGAATGAACACCAATGCTCCTGCATCAAGGGTCTCGGTCTTTCAAAGGCTTTCTACTCCTTCAAGCTACATGACCTCAACCCACGATGGGTCATCAGAAACCTTGAAGCCCATCAAGAAGGTGAAGATTCCTCAAACTTGGGTCTCCAAATATGCCCAAAACCCCTTTGGAGTCTTTCACAAAGGTCACAATGACTTAAAACACAAAGTGAGGTTGGAAGGCAGTAATTTTCAGATCACCAAGCCTCGACTGGGGGCAAGGCAGGTTCGGTTTACGAACAACAAAACAGAGATACCCGTTGGTTCACAGCAGGAGGCTTTGCAAACTACTAAGTCCTCATTTATGCATCCTGAACAAAGGGTACATCTCAAAAAGCAAACCACTCGCAAGCAAGCCCTAGCCCATGAAAAGGGTCAGAAGGATGTTGTTATTCCAAATTACCGTATGTGGTCACCACAGCCACGTATGCAGAAGTCCAGAAAAGCTGAGGAGAAACCCTTGGCCCCACTTGAAAAGAATGTCTTTTACCCTTTGACCCAGAAGGAGGGACGGAGGTTCGGCAGGAGGCGCTTACCTTCTGTGATTGTGGC
The DNA here is from genome assembly GCA_037013555.1 of Sextonia rubra. NCBI lineage: Eukaryota > Viridiplantae > Streptophyta > Magnoliopsida > Laurales > Lauraceae > Sextonia > Sextonia rubra. Next base: position 10,222,924 of record JASUAD010000001.1, on the reverse strand, counting down.
ACCATCACCATCACTTTCAACCCAGCGCTCGTCACATGGCAGTAAAAACAAGAAATATGCTGAACGATTGGTCATCAAAAATTCGACCGATCTCGTTCAATTTAAAAATCTGCTTCAACAAAAGAAGGAGCAGAAAAAGAAAATTGAAAGAAATGCTGTTAACATCCTTTCATTTCCCACCTCCGACCCTATAGATTGGGAGCAAGTTGCTAGCACTTCTAGGCCATTAGTTGCTAGATTCAGATATCAAACTCTAGTAGCCAGATTGGCCCAGCAAATAAAGAATAGGGCTTTGTCTCGCTCCAAGAGACATGCTCGGAAGCAATTACAGCATAGAATCACTTAAAAATGGGTGATTAAAGAAGATGAGCCAAATCTAACCTCCTCATGTATGGTCGGACCTGGCTCAACCAGGAGAGTTACTCGGAGTATGGCTCGAACTCAGTCCCAAGATTCTGATTCGAACTCTCATTCAGATAGGACCTCTGACGATCATGGTTCTGATAAGGACTCAATAACTCTCCTGGATACCGAAGATAGTCAATCCACTCTTCCTACATCCTCTTACCCCCGTCAGTACACCGTATTTATGGCTGAAGGGAGTGGGACCGGTAATGAAGAGGATGCCGGTAGAGGCAAAGATGTTAGCGAAGAAAATGCTGATGAAAATCAAGAGAATGACGTCAGTGATGTTGTCAAGCAACAAGGAGCTAAAATTGACCACCTGACGGCTCAATTGAAAATCTTAGCAGACAAACTGGGTAGTCCAGCTGAAGCTCCTGTTAACTCCTTATTTGCTGATAGAAGAGAACAGGCAATGATCAGGAGGAATGCAACCAAAATTGACCTACTTACAGCACAAATCAAGGCACTAACAGATAAAGTAATCGCTTCGGGTTCAACTCGAGGTGATCACTCCTCAATCCTTGGTTTCCACGCAGATCCTGAAAAACCTATAACTTTTAAAGAAGTGGAGGAAATTTTAAACAAATCAAAAGTGGAAACCAGGATGAAGAAAAAGGGTATTACATCTAAATACCCTCCGGAGTTTGATTTGGTTCCATTTCCGCCAGATTACAAACTTCCGACTTTCCAGCCTTACCTTGGAAAAGGGTCAGCCTATCAGCATATAGTGCATTTTAAGTCGCTTCTTGGCAGTTTACCCGAATTGGATGCACTAAAAATAAGGCTGTTTGTTGGTACATTGAAGGGAGTTGCTTTCGATTGGTACAAACAATTGCCAGAACTCTCCTTCACTACATGGCCAGTTACAGAAGAAAAGTTTCTACTTCACTTTCAGGAAGAAGATCAAACGGTCACCTTCGCTATGCTCAGTAGTACAAAGCAAAGGGAAAATGAAACTGCACAAGCCTTTATTAATAGATGGAGAGCATTGTCTTACAGATGCCTAGAACAACCATCCCCAAAGGCGACAATTGAAATGTGCAAAACCAATTTACGGCCAGAGATTAAGGCTATCATACTTAGTCATAAAACTAAGTCTTTGGCCAGATTGGTTGAAGTAGCCACTGATGCGGAGTTAACCCTGAAAGAAATTAGCCAGAAGAAAGCAAGTTCCCGAAAAATGGAATCATCATCATCTTCTGCTCCAAAACCAACTGTGCCGAAACCCCAGAAGAAGCAGGAGGTATTCAATGTACAAGCCTCCAAACCAGTTCCTCAAAAACCACAGAATGGCAAGACGGAGCAAAATAAAAAGGAAGAATATGAAAAGAGGAAGCAAACTAAGTACCCTTTTGACGGGGACATTGAAGTCATCTTCCAAGCATTGATGGAGAACAACAGGCTCGAGCTTCCACCCATGAAAAAACCAGAGCAAGCGGGTCATGTTAATGATCCAAACTATTGTGCATACCATCGGATGGTATCTCATCCTTTGAAAGACTGCTTTATCTTAAAAGAAAAGGTCAATGAGATGTGGAAAAATGGAGTAATAACATTTGACCGAAAATATGATACGGCCCCAGTCAATATGATTTCCTTCGGACAATTTGCACCTGTGGCAATACCCGCTCCATCAAGGCCACCAATGGTCGAATTCCGGGTCATCAATGCACTACATAATGAACAGGGGTTGATACTTATCAAAGATTCTTCAGGGCAGGAAATGTGGGTTCACCCAGACTTAATAAATGATGAAGGATGGGAAAAAGTGAAAACTAAACCCATACCTGTGGAAAGAAGAAAGATCAAAAGGCAAATTAAAGGTCTCCAGAAAACTGCTCAAAAGAAACAAGAACAACAGTTTAAGCAGAAGAAAGACAAGGCGGTCGAGACCACAGTCTTAGAAAATCCTCCCAGATCAGCCAGAGGTCATTTTACTTTAGCCGCCTACATCATTCCAATTCCAAAAGATGAGGAAGAACCAGCAATATCCAGCTGCAATCGGATATCATGGGATGGTACACCCCCTAACTCCGATGATGAAAATCAATGGTCGGATTACTCTGATCTTGAAGACGATCAATGGATCGATGATTATTTTGCTGATGAATACCCTTCTGATGAGGATGAGGATTTCGAACAAGCCTTTGACCCCGAGACGGGAACGCTTAATATCAAGCACGGTCTAAATACACTATCAGTGACCTTGTATGACATACACAAGCCAAGTTCAAGTGGCTGGTCGAATGATCCTCCTCTTTTTCCACTACCTCCAGAAGTTCATCCGGATCCACTACCATTAGTCAGGCACGATGAAGTTCAGGATCAGCAGACGGTTTTTCCTCCTTCCACGCCAGATGCTTCTTCCACACCTAATTCAGAGTTGATCTTTTCAAATGAAAATTCTGAATTAAGTAATCAGTTTGTTGACTTTAACTTAGTCAGGAAACTTGGGTTACCGAGGAGACATAATAACCCTAGTATGAGTAATATTGTCGAGAATATCTCTGACTTTGAAGAGGAACTGTCAACGGCTCCTTCCCTGATGGTTTTGAATGCTGCCATAGAACCCCAAACATCGCAAGCTATTCTTAATGGTGTAAACCAAGAAGTAGGCTTGGAAGAGGTCAATCAGCTTTTCATCGAACCAGAAGAAGTCAATGCCATAAGAAGAGACGCACGACCAGAAATTGACCGAAGCAACATGCTTAATGATGGCACTCGCTCTGGTCGTAACTACAGGGTCAACTATGATAAATCCTCTGTTCCTTCCTCTTCTTATGTAAACCCTTCGGGAGGCAATACCAATGTAAATGTAACTTCTCCAGAAGTAAATGATAATGCAAGGCCACCGGAGCCATTCACGTATGATGTTGTTGAACACCTTAAGCACATACCTGCACGACTCCACATTTTTGATCTCTTGCAGATGTCCAAGGAAACTTGTGACAACTTCTTACGAGCACTACAAGCCTTGAATATTGAGAATCATACTCATATAACACAAGTGCATCAAATAGAAAAGAACTATTTGAAGGCAAAATCCAAGAAGCCTCAAAAGCAATGCAAGGAGTGTCTCTTAACTCACAATGCTTCTAAAGCTACTATCTCTTTCACCAAAGAGGATCTCCTCTTGGGAAATATGAAGCATACGAGGCCACTTTATTTCACGGCCTACATCAAAGATATGCCTGTTCCAAGAGTTCAAGTTGACCCAGGGTCAGCTCTAAATCTCATCACAATCACGGCCCTTCAAGAGCTCGGTATTCCAGTGAGCAAGCTGTCTGCTACAAAGACTTCTATTCAAGGTTATGATGGGGAAGTCCAGGATCTGGTTGGTAAAATCCGAATTCGATTCCAGTTGGGAGATTTAGTCTCAGAGGCTACTCTGCACGTAGTAAAAACTCGTGCTTGCTATAACATCCTCTTGGGGAGACGATGGCTTCATGATTATGCCATAGTACCTTCTACTCTTCATCAATGCCTTAAATACATTGACAATAAGGGGAAAGTACATCGAGTCTTTGCAGAGGAAAAGCCATTCAAAGGAAAGGAGGTTTATTTCACAGACGCAGCAATGTATCAAGAAAAGCCTACAAAATCCAACTCAGATACAAAGAATGCTCCTGTGAATGATAATCCTGCAGAACCTTTCACTATTTCAGCAAAGAAAGTTGGTCAAAAATCTAATCTCTCCATAAAGTTGGAATGTGCAGGAAAATCTGCTGCAAAATGCGTGGATATCAAAGCTCCTTTGATAATTAAGGTGAAATCTGAAATCAAAAAGCCAGATCCACCTTTAATCATATCCACAAAGCTATCAAAAGTAAAAGATGCTGAACATTAGAAGTTTTCATTTTCGGCCAACATGGTATCCTCGAGCTCTAATCAAGAAAGCAATGATATACCTCCCCCTAATAGGGGAATATCGCCTATAAAGCCTGATTCTCCTATCACTTTTAGTCAATTGATATTGACATCACAGTAGAGGGGAGAATTAGCCGACAGGTACATTGATAGATGGCTCCGTTTGGCTGAAAGATGTGAAAATCCTCCACACTGCTCCGCATGGATTCACTTGTGCTGGATAGGTTTTCGGCCAGCTCTCCGCAGCTTAACCATGGCAATGGAATTTCAAACCTTTGATGAGATGTCTCGAATTGTATCATCTCTCGAAGTGGCACTCCACCGGCTGCGCAGGAGGTCTAGAAGAATGCGTCCAATACATGTCATTTCAATGATCAGAGATACAGATTCTGAGTTGGATTCTGAAGACGCTGAAGAAATGAGCACCTTCGTGCATTCTATGGTAGACTGCAATCTTCCGCTTATGCCATGGCCCACTCCCTCTCACATTTATGAATTCGAAGGTTCTTGCTTTTTGGTACCTTCATCTAAGCAGTATAATCGTCCGATTATTTTTCATCGGGCTGAAGACACTTCTCCACCAGATATCATTGACAAAATCAGTAATGAGGGAAAAATCCGGCTCGATATTTATAATCCCGTGGTCTGTAACATGATGAAAAATATGGGGTACAATCTCAAGAAACCTATGGGTCTTGGATTAACTGCAAATGGCATACGGGCTCCTTTGGATGTCTTTACTCCAGAGATGAAAGAAGATCTCCAGACAGGGGACAGAATTGAGCTGCTGCGTCATTGCATAGGATATGTTCCTTACAGTAACATTCCTAAATTTAAACAAGGTGTTAAAACCAGATCGGTAGTCTTCACTGAAGAATATGACTCGGATGACTCTCATGAAATTCATGTGCTTCAAGATCCCGTTGATTGGGCCACTTTTCAGCATCCTGAGGGGGCAAGTGATGAAGATGATGCTGCATCACAAATCACTGACTATTGGCCACCTGAACTCAACGAGGAAATAAGCCCGTCCCAACATGTCCGCTGGGAATGCTTAGCCCTTGATGTAAAAGCCAAAGAGCCTAAAAAACCAAATCCTTGGAAAGGGATCAGGCCTTGGCTAAAACCCCCAACTGAAACCCCAGAGGGTTTCACAGAGTTAGAAACTTCCAATAACAATGTAGAAACACTTCCTCATAATCGTCCAACTGAGGACCAAGTACAAGAAATAAACTTGGGAACCCCAGAAAATCCCCGACCTACCTTTGTAAGCTCTCAAATTAAAGGAAGTGAACTTGATTTGTATGTGGGATTCTTGCGAGAGTTCATAGATTGCTTTGCATGGACTTATGCAGAAATGCCGGGCTTAGATCCAGAAATCTCCATACACAAATTAAATATAGCAGATGATGCTAAACCTGTAAAACAGGACCAAAGGAGGACTAAGCCTGAAATCATGGAGAAGATAGAAGCAGAAGTTCAGAAACTCAAAGGCGTTAATTTCATCCGTGAAGAACAGCATCCAGACTGTTGGCTAATATAGTCCCAGTTACTAAAAAGAATGGACAAATTAGAATCTGTATTGACTTCAGAGATCTGAATAAAGCCTGCCCCAAAGATGATTTTCCATTACCTATACCAGAAATAATGATTGACAATACTTTTGGGTTCGAAAGAATGTCATTCATGGATGGCTTCTCGGGGTATAATCAGATCAAAATGTTCAAAGAGGATGAGAAACACACTTCCTTTAGAACTCCATTCGGCATATACTGCTATACTGTCATGCCATTTGGTCTCAAAAATGCTGGAGCCACGTACCAAAGAGCAATGATGAAAATATTCAAGGACTTACAACATAAATCTGTTGAATGTTATGTTGATGATTTGGCAATCAAGAGCAAGCATAAATCAGACCATCTCGCCGATCTTCACACTATCTTTGAGAGATTACGAAAATTCAATCTTCGAATGAATCCCCTGAAATGTTTTTTCGGAGTTTCTTCCGGAAAGTTTCTAGGATTTGTGGTGCGAAAAGGGGGCATTGAAATAGATCCCGTCAAAATCAAAGCCATATTGGAAATGCCTTTGCCGAGAAATTTGAGAGAATTGAAAGGATTACAGGGAAGACTCGCCTACATCCGACGGTTCATTTCCAACTTGTCCGGAAAGTGCAAACCATTCTCCAAATTGATGAAGAAAGGAGTAGACTTTGTATGGGACAAAGCTTGTGAAAATGCTTTTCAGGATATCAAACAATATCTTACAAACCCGCCAGTTCTTTCAGCTCCAATTCCGGGCAAGCCTTTCATTCTTTATACAAGAGCTCTTGATCATTCCTTGGGAGCATTGTTAGCTCAAAAGAATGATGAAGGAAAGGAGGTGGCACTCTATTACCTGTCAAGGATGCTAGTTGGTGCTGAGCACAATTATCACCCAATAGAAAAAGAATGTCTAGCGCTTATGTTTGCAATACAAAAGCTGCGGCATTACATCCTCTCTAATGTGGTGTATCTGGTTTCCAATATTAATCCATTAAAGGTATTAGTGACAAAAGCCGGGGCGTTGAGTGAACGTCTGGCCAAATGGTCCATCCTTCTTTCTCAATATGACATCAGATACACTCCTGCGAAAGCAGTAAAAGGACAAGCTCTTGCAGATTTTCTAGCAGAACATCCACTGTCAGAAGATTCTCAATTCACAGACAATCTCCCTGATGAGTCAGTCTTCTTCACTGAACAAACACGGAAATCTACCATTGATTTAGATCTACATTGGACCATGCATTTTGATGGAGCTTCCAGAACTAATGAACGAGGAAAGCCAGTATCAGGGGTTGGAATTATTTTCTGCAGTCCAGAAAGATTTTATGTTCCTCACTCCTTTTCATTGATCAAACCATGCTCGAACAATGTGGCAGAATACACGGCATTAATTGTGGGGCTTGAGTTAGCTTTAGATGCTAGCATTAACATGCTAGGGGTCTATGGAGATTCACAACTTGTGATTAAGCAAATGAATCACGAGTATGAAGTAAAGAAGCCAGACCTAATTCCCCTTTTCAATAGGGCATATGAACTCAAACAGTGGTTTAAATCGATTGAGTTTCATCATGTTCCGAGATGCCAGAATGTCAAAGCAGACGCCTTAGCAAGCTTGGCAGCTTCAATGGCAATCCCTGAGAATGACAAGATGATATTGGAAGTTGTTGAGAGAAGACTTCTACCCCCACTCGATACTTACAAGGCAGTAGAAGATAGCTTCACTGTAATCAAAAATCGAATTTCATATTTCCAAAACTCATTCAGGGATTGGAGAGATCCTTTTATTGATTACATTCTGCATGGAGTATTACCAGAGAATCCTAAAGATAGAACCAGTATTCAAAGGCGAGCTCTCAAATTCCATTTTGATTTGCCCTCAAAAACTCTTTATCGCAAATCATACGATGGAGTTCTACTTCGATGTTTGTCCCCGAAAGAAGCTGAACAAGTTCTCAGAGAAGTTCATGCGGGCCTATGTGGTGCTCACCAAGCTGGACCAAAACTTCATGATCAAATTCGAAGATTAGGCTACTATTGGCCTACCATGGTGTCCGATGCTATTAATTTTGCTAAAAGATGCAATGAGTGCCAAATTCATGGTGATTACATCCACCAGCCTCCTGAACATTTGCACCCTACGACCACTTCTTGGCCGTTTGAATCTTGGGGAATGGATATAGTGGGGAAGATCAGTCCACCCTCAGAACGTGGACATCAATTCATTTTGGCTGCAACCGATTACTTCTCCAAATGGGCAGAAGCAGTACCTCTCACAGAAGTCAAAACTGATACAGTCCTTAGCTTCCTGAAAACTCATTTCATTTGCCATTTTGGGGTGCCCAAACGTCTGTATCATGACAATGGCCCGCAATTCAATAATAATAAATTTTACAGATTCTGTGACAAATACGGAATTCAGTGTTGTCCATCTACAGCGTATAACCCCGCGGCCAACGGACTTGCTGAAGCTTTTAACAAAACCATTTGCAAGATTTTGAAGAAAATGGTTTCTGACAACAAAAAGAGTTGGAGTACCAGGCTTCCTGAAGCGTTATGGGCTTACAGAACTACAGTTCGTGGTCCTACCAAATCAACACCGTTCTCCTTGGTCTATGGTTGTGAAGCTGTAATACCTTTGGAAATTCAACTTCCCTCTTTTCGGGTGGCTGTGATAAACAAATATACTGAAGAAAAGAATGCCAAACTCAGATTGCAAGAGCTAGAAAACCTTGATGAGAAAAGACTTGCCGCTCGACAAAGTATTGAATTGTATCAAGCTCGTATGGCTGCATCTTTCAACAAAAAGGTCAAATATAGAGCTTACAAGAAGGGAGATTTAGTCCTTGCGATTAGAAGACCTATGTTTTCCACGCACTTGTCAGGAGGCAAGTTCGAACCTAAATGGGAAGGACCTTTTGTTGTCGAAAAAGTTTACTCCAATGGCGCCTATGCGCTCCTCACACTTGAAGGGGAAAGATGCGTGATGCCTATCAATGGAAAACTTCTCAAGAAATACTATACCTGAATGTCATTGGTACACCCAAACCATGTACAATGTACCCAAACCATGTACAGTGTACATTCTCACTCCTAACCAAAATCAAAATTCTCTGGTTTCGAGCCTCACAACCTATGACTCCTAACCAAAATCCCTCAGATTTGTATAAAATGACTGCGAGGATCAAGTCCTTCGACCCCTCTAGTCAAACTTTCGTTACTTGGATAACGTCCTTACAAGACCCCTTGTAACATCCTGCTATATAGATTAAGTCTTTTTGCAGACCCTGTATAGCAAAACTCAGCTATGTGGAATAAGTCTTTTTGCAGACCCCATATAGCTAATCCTTAGTTATATAGAACAAGTCTTTTTGCAGACCCTATATGACTACCTTCGGTTATATAGAACAAGTCTTTTTGCAGACCCTGTATAACCAAAATCTAAACAAAAACCAAAACCAAATCTTTGTCCTAAGGAATAAGTCAAGGATTCCGGGAAAAGCCTCACACATGGGCACCGGATAACATCCACTTTGTTTGACTCATTTCGACACCAAAAGGATCAAGTCATGGACCCTGGAGAAAGCCTCACACATGGGCACCGGATAACGTCCACCTATATGACTCCCTCATTTTTGATTTGTGGATCCAACAGATAGCAAATCACACCTTTATACAAGTCTCAGAAAACCAAACCAAACAAACCATCCACATAAACCATATCAAACCTCCACAAAAAATCAACCCAAACACCCATACCAATGACAAAAATAGAAAGAAAAACCTTTTCCATTGATATCCATCTTAAAGTTTGAATACAAGCAGTGAAGTCAATGTACACATGGCCCTCAGGGCTAATCAGAAAAAGCAAAACCATCAAATGGAAGGTGCAGCAGAGAATCTCAGTCCAGGAACTTCTCCAGTTTCCCCTTGGCATTCAGTACTTCTGCTATGAGGATGTGCCCTTTGTAGCTTGCATAAGCTGGGATAGCAGTACTAATGTCAATCTCGTCCAGCTTACACCAATACAAATGCCAGTTTCTCGATGATAAAGCCTTAGCTCTCTGGAGCCACAAGTTGACATCAGATGCTTCATTTGGATCTTTCGGATCAGGCTCTCTTGTGGTCTTACCCTTGGCACGACTTTTTGGTGCCCCAGCTGTGGCAGTTGCAAGTGCTTTACCCTTCCTATCTGCAAAACAAATCAAAAGAAAGGAAAGATGGGTATCAGTGACAATGATAGGGAACTTCTTCTTAAAAAAAAAAAAAAAATTCGGCAGCATCTCTCCTTAGTATAAAGCCAAAAGGAGAAGGCAATACTCAGTTCTGAGACCAAGAATTGGCATCAAAGGCACACTTAAGTCTCAAAACCGAGGCTCCCGGTCCAAACAGATGTTCAAGCATCTTAAGACCTTTACAGGGGGCAGCAGGTTCGTGTTCAAGCACGAAAATGGCATTCTATAATTCCCACAGAGGCTCTGATCACAGAAAGTTAGATGCGTATTCAGTGGTGTGCATGTTACTACTCAAATACAGTGGTTTTGGCAGTGAGCTTGCTCGATGCTGACTTCACCAGAGAATGAAATTCAGGCATCACCATGCGCCAAGAAAAGTTCATATGGTCAGTAGATTGATGAGCTTGAGATGATTTCACAAAAGTCATCTTACATCAGTTCTTAAAAAAAAAAAAAAGGATGCATCCAGAAAGCCAGGCTTGGATTCAGTCATGAACAAACACAAGAGAAGATGAAAAGGAAATTCTTACCAGCCATAGTCTGTGCTTGAGATGATGAAAGAAACCCGAGTCCTGCTTGGTAACTGAGAGGAAGATGCACCCAGCACCTCTCTGCTTCCACCCTTTCTCTCGGTCTCTTCCAGTTTTCTCTCTCTCTCTTTCTCGGTTTCCCTCTGTTTCCCTCGAATTCTTTCTTTTTTTTCCTCTCCCGGTCACTCTCCCTCTTTCTCAGTTTTCCCTCTCTCAATTTCTCTTTTTCTCTCTCTCGGTCTCTCTCTCTTTTCTCTCTCTCTCGGTCTCTCTCCCTCTTTTTCTTTCTCTCTCTCTCTTAATTTCTCTCTCTCTCGGTCTCTCTCTCTTTTCTCTCTCTCTCCCGGTCTCTCTATTTTTTTCTCTCGGTCTCTTTCTCCCTCTTTTTCTCTTTCTTCTCTCTCTCCTAATTTCTCTCTCTCTCGGTCTCTCTCTCTTTTCTCTCTCTCCCAGTCTCTGTTTTTTTTTTCTCTCGGTCTCTATCCCTCTTTTTCTCTTTCTTCTCTCTCTCCCAATTTCTCTCTCTCGGTCTCTCTCTCTTTTCTCTCCCTCACGGTTTCTCTCTCTCCCAGTCTCTCTGTTTTCTCTTTCGGTTTCTCTCTCTCTCCCGCTCTTTTCTCTCTCTCTCCCAATTTCTCTCTCTCGGTCTCTCTCTCTTTTCTCTCTCTCTCGGTCTCTCTCTCACGGTTTCTCTCTCTCCCTCTCGGTTTCTCTCTCTCCCGCTCTTTTCTCTCTCCTCTCAGTTTCTCTTTTTCTCTCTCCTCTCGGTTTCTCTCTCTCTCCCGCTCTTTTCTATCTCCTCTTGGTTTCTCTCTCTCTCTCCCGCTCGGTTTCTCTCTCTCCCGCTCTTTTCTCTCTCCCGCTCTTCTCTCTCTCTCTTTTCTCTCTCCGCTCGGTTTCTCTCTTTTTCTCTCTCCCGCTCGGTTTCTCTCTCTCCCGCTCTTTTCTCTCTCCTCTTGGTTCCTCCTTTTCTCTCTCCTCTCGGTTCCTCCTTTTCTCTCTCCTCTCGGTCTCTCCTCTCCGCTCGGTTTCTCTCTCTCCCGCTCTTTTCTCTCTCCTCTCGGTTTCTCTTTTTCTCTCTCCTCTCGGTTTCTCTCTCTCTCCCGCTCTTTTCTATCTCCTCTCGGTTTCTCTCTCTCTCTCCCGCTCGGTTTCTCTTTCTCCCGCTCTTTTCTCTCTCCCGCTCTTCTCTCTCTCTTTTCTCTCTCCTCTCGGTTTCTCTCTTTTTCTCTCTCCCGCTCGGTTTCTCTCTCTCCCGCTCTTTTCTCTCTCCTCTCGGTTTCTCTTTTTCTCTCTCCTCTCGGTCTCTCCTCTCCGCTCGGTTTCTCTCTCCCCACTCTTTTCTCTCTCCCTCCCTCTTTCTCTCGGTCTCTCCCTCCTTCTCACAAATACAATTTGGTGAAAATCAGTGGAGTCTAAACCTTGATCAAGTCTCGATGGATTCGTCCCTCTTCATCTACGGTCTATTGATTTTAAGCAATGGAATCCATAACATGATCATCTTTTGTTTGAAATTCTTATGATGGGTCCACTTGGAGTAATTTACAAAAGAAATAATCCTATTTTTTTAGGGTATTTCGAGGGAAATTATACAAAAAAAAAAGGATGCTGAGTTTCTTTCCAAATCAACTTTAGGTCAAAATTTGATTTCAAACCAATGTCCCAAATTGTTTTTCATCAAAACTCATAAAAGCTAATCTCTTTCAAAATTACATCTCATTTTGTCAAAATTGCATCTCATTTTAAATCATGTCAAACCAAGTCAAAACTCAAACTTTGATTTTTGAAAATGAACCAAAAATCCATGAAGATCCAAACCCAAATTCATTTTCTCTAAAACTTTTGAATTTCTTAAAACCTCAGGGAATCCTTTTTGTGAGTGTTCCCCACATCCCTACAGAGATACCACTTTGGATATCTGTGAAAAATAGGTCAAAAGAAAATCAAACTCATTTCCAAAATCCAAACAAAATTCATAAACTTCTGAATTTTCTAAATACCTAAGGGATTCCTTTGTGGGTGTTTCCCACAGTCCCCACGGAGATGCTACTTTTGATATCCGTGAAAATAGGGCAAAGAAATTCGGATTTCTTATGTCTTTTCAAAATTCCGTCATCAAACCCTTCATGGTTTTTTATCAAAATTTTCAAATCCCAAAGTTTAGGCCTACAACCTACCTTGACAAACTGTCTTTTCATCAAGCCATCCATCATTCCCACAGAGTGGCTATTTCGAGGCACAATGATTATTATACCATAATCATTGCACCTCGAGGGGGCACTTGTTGACCTATAAAAAATTGCAAATACTGCAGCGAAGACACCTCATCCCAGCTTAATTTAGGCTACAGAGGTTATTTGCAGATCATGGGGAATCACTATGAGAACCGGCATTCCATGAAGGTCAAGGTAGCTGGAACTCTCAGAGGAAGTTCAAATTTCGGGTCGAACAGAGATCATCAAACTCAAAAGCCACAAGCATGTCAGCCTGAAGTCAATTTCCCCCAAGCCAGGGGGTCACTGACCAAAGTCCTGCTTCCCGATGTCCAAAATTAGTGAAAATTTAGACGCGAAGCTTCAGTCATGCTCAGAAGATACTTTGCAAATTTTCAAAATGAAAAGACTCTGTTTGGCCTAAATTTCATTACATGTCAGCTTAGAGGACAGTAATCCTAAATTTGGGGATCATCGGCTAAGATCTTACTTCCAGAAGGCCAAAGCAAATAAAATTTGGAACAAATGCTCAAAGAATGCCCCAAGTTATTCTTCCAAAGTTTCTAGTCAAGGGGAGGCTGTTCGGATAGAAAACAGGCTAACTATCTCAATGTGGAGTGAATAGTGACCTAACACATGCAATAAATAGGTTACTGTTCGAAATCCTACTTCCTCGAATCCAAACTGCATGAAATTTGGATGAATACTCCAAGATGTTCTTGACATCAGTCCCTCCGAGTTTCAAATCAAACCGGGGTCATTTGGGCTTCAAACAGCTGAAACAAGGGCCCACTGCCATAAAAAGTCAACTAGGGAGTTGACCATGTTCAGGTGGTCAAACAGAGCTGAAACTTCTGTGACACACTCAAAATAGTGTCAAGAAGCATCCCTCCAAGTTTCGTGGCGATTGAACACCGTTTGGGCCCCGAACAGGCGAAAACAAGCCACATATGCAAAATTCCAAGAATGGGCCTTGGGAGTGACCGAGGGCCCACAAACAAAAGGAGTTGACCATGTTCAGGTGGTCAAACAGAGCTGAAACTTCTGTGACACACTCAAAATAGTGTCAAGAAGCATCCCTCCAAGTTTCGTGGCGATTGGACACCGTTTGGGCCCCGAACAGGCGGAAACAAGCCACATATGCAAAATTCCAAGAATGGGCCTTGGGAGTGACCGGGGGGCCACAAACAAAAGGAGTTGACCATGTTTAGGTGGTCAAACAGAGCTGAAACTTCTGTGACACACTCAACATAGTGTCAAGAAGTATCACTCCAAGTTTCGTGGCTATTGGACACCGTTTGGGCCCCGAACAGGCGGAAACAAGCCACATATGCAAAATTCCAAGAATGGGCCTTGGGAGTGACCGGGGGCCCACAGACAGAAGGAGTTGACCATGTTCAGGTGGTCAAACAGAGCTGAAACTTCTGTGACACACTCAAAATAGTGTCAAGAAGCATCCCTCCAAGTTTCGTGGCGATTGGACACTGTTTGGGCCCCGAACAGGCGGAAACAAGCCACATATGCAAAATTCCAAGAATGGGCCTTGGGAGTGACCGGGGGCCCACAGATAGAAGGAGTTGACCATGTTCAGGTGGTCAAACAGAGCTGAAACTTCTGTGACACACTCAAAATAATGTCAAGAAGTATCCCTCCAAGTTTCGTGGCGATTGGACACCGTTTGGGCCCCGAACAGGCGGAAACAAGCCACATATGCAAAATTCCAAGAATGGACCTTGGGAGTGACCGGGGGCCCACAAGCAAAAGGAGTTGACCATGTTCAGGTGGTCAAACAGAGCTGAAACTTCTTTGACACACTCAAAATAGTGTCAAGAAGCATCCCTCCAAGTTTTGTGGCGATTGGACACCGTTTGGGCCCCGAACAGGCGGAAACAAGCCACATATGCAAAATTCCAAGAATGGACCTTGGGAGTGACCGGGGGCCCACAAGCAAAAGGAGTTGACCATGTTCAGGTGGTCAAACAGAGCTGAAACTTCTTTGACACACTCAAAATAGTGTCAAGAAGCATCCCTCCAAGTTTTGTGGCGATTGGACACCGTTTGGGCCCCGAACAGGCGGAAACAAGCCACATATGCAAAATTCCAAGAATGGACCTTGGGAGTGACCGGGGGCCCACAAGCAAAAGGAGTTGACCATGTTCAGGTGGTCAAACAGAGCTGAAACTTCTTTGACACACTCAAAATAGTGTCAAGAAGTATCCCTCCAAGTTTCGTGGCTATTGGACACCGTTTGGGCCCCGAACAGGCGGAAACAAGCCACATATGCAAAATTCCAAGAATGGGCCTTGGGAGTGACCGGGGGCCCACAGACAGAAGGAGTTGACCATGTTCAGGTGGTCAAACAGAGCTGAAACTTCTGTGACACACTCAAAATAGTGTCAAGAAGCATCCCTCCAAGTTTCGTGGCGATTGGACACCGTTTGGGCCCCGAACAGGCGGAAACAAGCCACATATGCAAAATTCCAAGAATGGACCTTGGGAGTGACCGGGGGCCCACAAGCAAAAGGAGTTGACCATGTTCAGGTGGTCAAACAGAGCTGAAACTTCTTTGACACACTCAAAATAGTGTCAAGAAGCATCCCTCCAAGTTTTGTGGCGATTGGACACCGTTTGGGCCCCGAACAGGCGGAAACAAGCCACATATGCAAAATTCCAAGAATGGACCTTGGGAGTGACCGGGGGCCCACAAGCAAAAGGAGTTGACCATGTTCAGGTGGTCAAACAGAGCTGAAACTTCTTTGACACACTCAAAATAGTGTCAAGAAGTATCCCTCCAAGTTTCGTGGCTATTGGACACCGTTTGGGCCCCGAACAGGCGGAAACAAGCCACATATGCAAAATTCCAAGAATGGGCCTTGGGAGTGACCGGGGGCCCACAGACAGAAGGAGTTGACCATGTTCAGGTGGTCAAACAGAGCTGAAACTTCTATGAAACACTTAAGATGGTGTCAAGCAACATCTCTCCAAGTTTCGTGATGATTGGACATCATTCGGGCCTCAAACAATGGAAAATAGATCGCATATGCAATGTTCCAAAAGTGGGCCTTGTCCGTGATCGGGGCCCAATTAATGAAAAAGTTGACCAACTTCCTGCAGTCAAAATGGGCTGAAATTTTTATGAGATGTAGAAAATAGTGTTAAGAAGCATCCCTCCAAGTTTGGTGGCAATCGGACTTCTTTTGTGCCCAAAACAGATGAAAATGGGCCACATACGCGAAAAACCTGAAATTGGGCCTCGTCCGTGGCCCAGTCTGCGGTCACGGACCTTCAAAAGAGGTTTCCCACGATTTTGGGTGGTTTCCCTCCACTCCTCTTCGAAATCCAACTCCCCACAACTGCTATTAACTCCCCAAAACTGCACAAAACGGATTGGGGAGTCTATAAAAAGGGAGAATTTGGAAGAAACAAAAGACACACGCACATAAGGAAGACAAGTGAAGAAATTGAAGAAAGGCACCACCTAAGGCAACAAGAAGCAAACTCCAGCAGCACTTCCACGACCATTCCCACCTTCTTTTCTTAGCTCTAAAGGTGAGCAAGAAAATTCAGAAGGAGAGAAGGAAGGGAAATGGCCAAAGTCTATACCATGTTCGTACGACGCCAATGTTTGAGAGGATGACTTTGTCACCTCTGTTTCTCTCATTCGTAGGGCTTCTTAGCCATTACAAGAGTTGTGAAAGAAGCCTCTCTAGGCCTCATTTTGTTCCTTGAAAATGATAGGTTCAAATGACACAACTCCGGCTTCAAATTTGCCCATTTCGGACTTGAAACAAAAATGCAGTCCGTAAGCACGAATGATGAGTTACAGCGGTTTCAATTAATTCCATGATAAAATGTGATCTTCTTGATGGTTGTCCACCGCTCCAAAGTCATGAGAATGGAGTTCCAACACTTGAAAGAAGTTCCAAGAAAGAACCAGCGCGAACAGCACAAAAAAAAAAGGATGCACAGGGCCATTGTCTGTCAGTGACTGTGATCCCCGGTCACTGGCAGGTTCCAGTGACCGCGGGTGAGTCACGGTCACTGGAAGGCCCCAGTGACCGCGGGTGAGTCACGGTCACTGGAAGGCCCCAGTGACCGCAGGTGAGTCACGGTCACTGGAAGGCCCGAGTGACCGCGGGTGAGTCACGGTCACTGGAAGGCCCGAGTGACCGCGGGTGAGTCACGGTCACTGGAAGGCCCGAGTGACCGCAGGTCACGGTCACCCCCCATTTTTTCCCCTTTTTCCACATTGTCTTCCACGGTCACTGGAAGGCCCCAGTGACCGCGGGTGAGTCACGGTCACTGGAAGGCCCCAGTGACCGCAGGTGAGTCACGGTCACTGGAAGGCCCGAGTGACCGCGGGTGAGTCACGGTCACTGGAAGGCCCGAGTGACCGCGGGTCACGGTCACCCCCCATTTTTTCCCCTTTTTCCACATTGTCTTCCACCTTATGTACATTTTCTTGCATTTTCCAAATTGAGATCACATCTGAAACTTGAGGGAGGGGTTGTAAACTTTCAAAATGTATGTAAACAACCTGCATCCCTGCGGTCAGGGCACTTGAACCCATGTAAACAAAAGGGAAATTAATGATGAACTGTAATTATTTTCCCATTCTTCTTAACGCTTAAAGTGCGTGAATGTCGGACCTTGATTCCGTAATTCATTTCCACGCTTACATTTTTAAGCGCGATCAGGGAGTTCAGGATATAATAAAAGCTTCTTGGGGAGTAGTTGAGATTAAACAACATAGAAGTACTTGGGGCTTTCATCCTTAGTTGGGAGATCAAAGAAGAGGACTTTTCAAAATGTTAAAGAGAGAGTATGAAAGAAGTCACAAGGTTGGAAGGAAAAGTTACTTTCTTAAGCCGACAATCCCTACTTATCCTATGAGTTGTTTTAGATTACCACTGGGGCTTTGCAAAGAGCTAGAAAGAATGATGGCCAAATTCTGGTGGGGTCAACGTAATGATGAAAGGAAAATTCACTAAGCCAAGAAGCTTTGTGAATCAAAACATGTGGGGGGCATAGAGTTTCGTAGTTTGGAAGATTTCAATTTAGCCCTCCTCACTAAACAAGATTGGAGGCTCATTCACAATCAACAATCCACTTTTTACAAAGTGTTCAAAGCAAAGCATTTTCCAGATGTTCCTTTTCTCCAATCTTCTACTTGCAGAAATCCATCTTTTGCATGGAAAGGAATTTTAAAGCAAAAAGAATTCTTTTGGAGGGATGTAGATAGAGGGTGGGTGACAGTCAATCTATTTGGATTTAGGAAAACAAATGGCTACCGACTCCCCTAAGCTGTAAGATTATCTCTCCTAGATGAGTTTTATTAGAGGATGCAGTATTAAAAGACATTATTAACCAAGACACTGGATGGTGGGATATGCAAAAGGTTCAAATATTTTCCTCCCTCATGAAGTTGATGTGGTCCTAAAGATCCCTCTGAAACCTGGCATGTCCGGTGATACGGATATGGGTTGAAAACAAATTGGGCAAGTTTTCTGTCAAGAGTGCTTATGAGGTCTTGCTTAATTTGCAAAAGAATTATAGTTTGGGTTAGAGTTCAAACACCAGTGCTCGAAGGAAGTTTTTGTTGCAGATATGGAATATAAAGGTCCCAAATAAAATTAAGACCTTTGCCTGGAGAGCTTACAAGGAGCTATTGCCAACAAAAAATAAATCTTGCAGAAAAAAAAGGTCCTTTTTATCATTACGTGTGATTTGTGCAGACATAAGTCTAAAGATTGTATGCATGCTCTATATTTGTGCGCTGATGTTTTCCAGGTGTGGAGGGCTTATTTTTAAAGAGCAGATCTACTGTCATAACTAAGTGTGTTTGTATGGGATTTGTCAAAAAATGAGTCAAAAGTTGACTTAGAAATTTTTTCTCTCTTTGGCTTGGGGCATTTTGCATGGAAAAAATCTCTTTATACATGAAAAGGAGCTACTTGATCCGTGGTTTGTCATTAATGGAGCTGTCACGACCCGAGCCCAGAAATCGGGGGTTAGCGAAAAGCTAAACCAGTGACACACGTACTCCCGTGCACGTGCACCCAAACCCAGTCCAGATGCACACGTACAAGGGATCTAACACGTGCGAACTAAGCGTACGCGGAAGCTGTACATATTATAGCAAGCAACAAAGGAAAAGCGGAAGCCAAAACAGATGCGGAATGGAAAAGACAAAGATAAATACACTGATATAAAATCCGAATACACACCCTATATCATGATATACAAATATACAAAGTGACAAAGTCCGAAATATCAAATACACAGTCCCATCCCAAAAACCAAAACCAAAAGCCCCTGAAGATATGCATGTACGCACTCGGCAGAGATGATCAGGCCCACTCTGCCAAACCGGAGGGTGCTTCTAAACTCGGCCCTGCAGCCTCCTCGACCGCCGGGGAGCTGGGCAAAGGATCTGTGCCTGCAACACCACAAACAACACAATGAATACAACGATCCAGCAAATACAAGTAACAAGGATGAAACACTCATAGTATCAAGTTAAATAATGACAGAATAAAAGTTACAGAGTTTCATCTTAGTATGCTAAGCAAATCGTGCATAGAAGTAAAGCATGATAAGTGAATCAAAACATAGAAATACTGAACTAAGTGGCTACTACGTTAACCATATTCTCTCCAATAGAGAGCAGAGCAGAGCAGATGAGAACACCACTGACCGAGCCAGGGTACAAGTGGGTCTCGGTTTCCTGGGTTCCGGGGTCCCAAGACAAAGCGACACTGCAGTGATACAGAGATACAGAGATCTACGCCAGAGGTAACCCCGTCGGGCATCCTAGGGCTGAGGCTGAGTAGAGCTAGACGAATACCAATCAAATCAAATCCAAAAGAAGGGAGATTATCCGCTTTGGACTCACCGATGACAAAGACCGGATCTTGTCCTCACGTATTAATCTCTGGGCAGAGCCACCAAGGAATACCCAAATAATCAAAGACACACAAAGCCAACAAAGCATATATTAAGCCAAAGCATAGCATAGATCAAAGCTTAGTGCGGAACGAAGAATAGAACAGATATACAGGACGAAAGCAAAATGACCTCGTAATGCATAGACATAGATTTGTAGAACAGAGGGCAAAACTGTAAACAATATGCCATGCAGCTCAGATTAATACGGAAATTAAGGTCAATTACAAACCAACCCTAATCGAGTTGTTCACTGTCCCTAACCGTGCATGTTGATGTAGTTTTAAGTTATTCGATGCACCGTTGCCATCCTAGTGTTGCAATGTAATCTTCACGTGCACCGAAGTCCCTTAAACCAACACCCATGGGGAGGTGCTTAACAGTAAATCAACGCTCACATGAATAAGTTACAACCTAACAAACTATTCATGCGATCCAACGAATCCATTGGGCCGGTTTAAGCGTATGGTTCCTTGTATATAAGCCCTACAAAGTCACACCATTATCCTAAGTTTAATTTCTGAGATTCCAAGTGTTACGGTTTAGCCATGGGTGACCTACGGCTTAGTTGTATGCATCTTACGCACTAACCGTAACATGCACTACGGCTGAACTGTGGCTCCCTTCAAAACACAGCTAAACTGGTCATCATCCACCTCTGATCTGATACCTCTTACGGCTGAGCTACGGTTCAATCTACGGCTTAGCCGTAGATCAATCCATGGCTTAGCCGTAGCCACACCGTAGGAGTCCTGTATCGAGAAAGTTTTGACTGATCAGAGATTTAATTCACGGCTTGGTCACGGTTGGGTCACGGCTAGCTTACGGCTCAGCCGTAGGACACTCTACGGTTTAGCCGTAGCCTAGCCGTAGAACAAAAGGAGAAATTTCAAGTCTCTGGAATCTAAGCCGTAGAATGTTACGGCTTAGCCGTACGATACAGAAACAAAAATCGGGTTGATTACAGAAACTGGAATTTGGTACAGAAACGTTTCAAAACAAGCTCAATTGATCTCTACATCTTAGAAGTTGGCTGTAACACCGTTTGTACAAAGATTAAGATGGAATCAAAGCAATCAAACAAAACACCCATATGTGTTAAACAAGCCTGTACTTATACTTGCCTCAATGTCTCAAAACTCTGTCAAGCCACCGAATCAAGCTTCAAATCAACTAAAATCAGAGCAAATCAAAGAAATAAACCATGCATGAGATGAAGACACAGCAACAGAGAAAGAGAGGTGCACTTGGAGATGAAGAAGAAAGAGACTTGGAGAGAACCCACTTACCAAAGCCACAGACAGAGAGGGAGAAGAGAAACAAAACCCAAATCAAGATGGGTGCAAGCTCCCAACACCAACCCAGAACGAAAAGAGGAGAGAAATGGAAAAGAAGGAACGTGGCTCTCTCTCCCTCCCAGAGCTGTGCATGCAACGTTGAGGAAGTGAAATGAGCAGGAGAGAGAGACACCTGGAGGATGACTCATATATATAGGTTTTTGGAGTTTAAAACAAGGTCCGAAGAGTTTAAGCTATTTACAGTTTAAGTCATACGAGGGTCTAACTTCTCCAATTGACTCCGAATGAGTCTGAGACAGTTATGGAAAATAACGAGCTCAACAAAATACACGTGCTGACACCAAGATGATGCAAATATGATGCACTCAAAGCAAAAGCGAAATTACGAAAAAGGACTTAGAACTACCTATCTCAGGTCAAAGGTTACTCAACTACCTATCCAAGACCAAAAACCCATTCCGAAAGAAGTAAACAAAACAAAACACACTAATGAGCCACTAATTCGGCTCAAAGGGGATCGGAGTGTTACAGGAGCTATGTCTTTAATTCAAGAGTTAAACGATCTCAGTTGCTTCGCAAGACCTGTGTCAAGGAGGTGGATACCTCTATCTACGGGTGTTTTAAAGCTTAATGTGGATGGAGTAGTGTTCGAGAAGACTCAGAAGGCGGGTGTGGGCGCGGTGCTTAAAAATAAGAGGGGTGAGGTATTGATGGCGATGAGTAAGATAGAAAATGAAGTTGAGGAAGTTGAGGATATTGAAGCTTTAGCAACTCTAAGGGGTCTTTAGACGATTTATCATATTTGGGTAAGTGATATTATTCTTAAAAGTGATTCTTTATGTACAGCAAATGCTTTGAAACAATCTTCTCCAATTTATCTAAACATGGCCCTTTGGTTGATGGGATAAATGTTTTGCTGAATTCTTTCAAGAGTTTCAAAGTTCTACATGTGGGTAGGGATAAAAATGTAGTAGCTCATTTGCTTGCAAGGCTTGCTCAATTTGTGAAAGAGATGTCAATCTAGTGGTTTACATCTTTAGATCTAATTAAACAATATATAATCATTGATTCCATGTTGATCTCTCATTAATAACATCTTTATTTTTCCTATCAAAAAACTAATAAAAAAAAGCCTATCCAACAAATGTCACTCATCGAAAGTATCACACACACAAAAAAAAAATTTTTTTGATAACAAGTGTCAAAAAAACCTATAGCTTAAAGATAAAGAGATAGAACCCTTTTGTGTGTGTGTGTGTGTGTGTGTGTGTGTGTGCGCGCACACGCCCCAACCAATAGATAAATTGAGTAGGTTAAACACTGCAGGATAGTACACATATACTCAAACTAAACTTTCCCTATTCATTTATCGAGTTAAAATTATCTACAGAAACCTAGCCTCAAAGTTAAAAGAGTCACTAATATACTTAAATTAATATGTCTCGATTACGTTGAATTGATGGGTCAAAGAATTATATAGAGAGAGATGCTCAAAACCTCCCTATTTTAAAAATTACTCCCCTACTTTTTTATGTCATTGAGCCCATCTCAAGCCAACCCAACCTTTTCATGTACACTATTTGCTCATAAATTGGCACAAGTCCAAATTTGATGCTTATCCAAGTTTTCTTATCAGGACTAGGTTTTTTAAAAGATTTTTTAAAGCTTTTTTTTTTATTTTGTTTTTTTGAAGAGTCCTCTCAGGTAGCTTGAAATCCTAAGGAAATGGTACCTCTGAAACCATAAACTTTATGGCTATAGATCAAAGTGTTTGAATGATCTAATGGAGTTAAAATTTTAAATATAGGCAGGCATTATACATATCCTTCCATCCAACAACATTCCCTGGGTCTCATGTATAATAGTGGTCCTAGTAGGATGGGCATTTTTGAAAAAAAAAATCCTTGGACGTTTTCTTATGTTCTTCACAAACACATATATGTATGACCAGTGCTGGAAAACACCCCATGCATTTTTTAGGAGAAAAATACAATTTTTAATAAGATCTACCGGGATGCATGATGAATATGAAATTAGAAGGAAAGATCTATACGAGATTTACCTATGTGCAAAATGTAAACTCCATAAAATCATGAGAAATTCTAAAAAATGCCCCCACTTTAAAACCGCCCCTTTTCTACCCCTCTTCCTTTTTGTCATCGGGCTCACATTAAATCAATTTAGCTTTTTCACAGAATAATCCCCCATTTATGGTAAAAAAATCATAATAAAATAATACCTCTAAACCTTTAAATTTTAAGGCCATTGATCAAAAGGTTAGAAAGATCTTACAGACTCAATATTTTGCATATATGTAGGCTTCATATAAATCTTTTCATCCAATGAACTTTCATGATAATCATGCATCCTAGTAAGCCCAACTAAAATCACTCCGCTAAGATCACCCTAGCCTTTTGATCAATAGCCCTAAATTTTAATATTCTTGGAGTCAATATTTTTTTAAAGATTTTTATCCACTAATGAGTTAAAGCTGGATAAGTGCCAAATTCTAACTTTGTGGGCTTCCTCATCCATCTTTTTCTAGGTTCTCCTTTTCACAGTGTGGACTTCCAATTTCTATTTGTGTGAACTCTTTTGGGTCCCATCCCCGAGGCTAGTAAAAAGAAGGACTATTACTTTCAATGTTTGGAAATTGCTCAATATTTCTAACATATTCTCAGATTATGTATTCGGCTATTTATAAGTGTCTCAAAAAATGGTAAAATTAAAACACAATGAAGCAGTAATTTGAGAACACTAAATAACAAAACAAAATAAATTCTAATCGTCTTTTATCCCTAAAATGTCATTTCAGTGTAAACCTCTCCTTATTCGTAAATCGCAACAAACCCTACCTCTCTTTATTCACGTTCATGCCAAAGTTAGTAGTGAAAAAGACATCAGATAAAGAAGGAAAGATGGAAATAAGAAAGGACAGAATAAAAAGCTCTAATGATGTGGGGAGGTTATGATCAAAGCCATGTGTTTTTCCACCTGTAAAAGAAGGAAACAGACGAAATCGAAACGGCTTAAGCTTTCAACAAAGAAACGAAAAGAAACACATTGAACTTTCTTGTAATCTTTTGTCACCCACTTTCTCATGAGTATGCTTCTTCAAATGGATGCTTCTTGGAAATCAACCATTTGATAAATGTTTACCTTGGCTGTAACATGGGCCCGGCAGGACCGAACCAATATTTTTGGCCTAGACTAGATGAAAATGGGCTTATTTGAGTTTGGGCTTTGACTAGGGCCAAGATTGTGAAAGCTTGAATGAAAATTAGGAGTGAATCATTTTCATATAATGCAAATTTTTTCATAGCATGCAATACTAGACAGCAACCCTGCCTTTTTTTTTAGCCTGTAATAAACATCCACCTCCTTTTGAGACAGGGATATGGCTTTGAATGTGGACAAGCGGTGTGTAGAATATTTGTATGATCAATAATGGGTCAAAGCCCCATTGAATTGGGCCTGCCATTTGATTTAACGTTATGTTTTCATGATAATAATTATAAAAGATTGTGAGGCCCATTAGAGTCCTAGAACAAAGAGAAATGTTGGATAGATTTGGATCTTTGTGAGATTCTTTGAAATTAAGAAAGATCGGACGGCTGAAATAATAGACCAGTCTAATTAAGACAGCCTAGTTAACCTTGTTCATCCATACTATTAGATCGAATGATTCCCTGTGAGGATCCACACGTGCACCTTTTGAAGTGGGCCACAGCGAGCGTTGACTCTCATTCCACGCCTGATCCAGTGTCAGGCATGCCACCTGATGGCTCCACGTGTAAGCATTAGAATGGCCCAATACTGCCAAGGAAATCAATCATGCATCCGTCCAAACGGGCTCCTGGGCCACTGCCAGAGTCAGGTCCCAGCCATCTAGCACCGGCACCAACTCTCTCACGTCCCAAGTCTAACCCAAGAGAGGTTTAATTTTAAGGAATAGGGTTTAATATCTTTCTCTATCAATCTGACTGTTGGTCAGAAGTGGAGAAAAACAAAGA
Organism: Sextonia rubra; assembly: GCA_037013555.1. Classification (NCBI taxonomy): domain Eukaryota; kingdom Viridiplantae; phylum Streptophyta; class Magnoliopsida; order Laurales; family Lauraceae; genus Sextonia; species Sextonia rubra. The sequence continues at coordinate 10,197,877 of JASUAD010000001.1, read as the reverse complement.
AGGACAGTAAAAAGAGAAAGAGTAGGGCCTACTTCTATTTTGCAGCATCCTTCATTATCTTATGCAGCATCCTACATTATCTTTGGGCATGACTTGATGAACCATTGCCCCATCTTGACATGACAGCGACGTATAATTATGTTCATCACGCGCCCAGGCGTTGGTCGTTAGGCACGGGATTGTAAATGGGTCGGAATTCTCTGCGTATCCGAATATTTTTATCTGTTAATAATTGAATTTGAGTTTTTGTTTAAAAATTGATAAGTAAATAGATTCAGGCCCACTTTTAGATTCGTAATCTAAATGATTTTGGATTTGGTTTTACCTTAGTTCCAGTCCGTAGACTCAAGACTTGATATATTACTCTTATTTTTTTTATTTTTTTTCTAAAACTTTGGTCCCGATCTATAAATCCGAGATATGATATATTACTTCAATTTTTTAATTTTTTTTAAAAGTTAGCTTTTTTTCTAAAGCATTCTTTATATAAATCCAAACTCGAACTCAAGCTCGCCCCATATATGGTTCTAATTTTGGATTGTTTTCAATCACAAAATTAATCCTAAAAAGCAATCAAGTTTAGAGTTTTCCTCCAAATATTATTAGAAAATGTTATAGTTTTCCTTCAGATATATATTATTAGGAAATCTTATCCTAAAAATTAGATTTTAAGTAATTGAATATTAAAACCTAGAAGATACATATATGTTGTCAATAAAATCATGTTCTATGACTTATAATATTTTATATAGAAAGTTTACTGTGGTTTCCTTGCTGAATTATGATTTACTGGATGATTTGATGATAGGAAAATATTCATTTTTTATGTGCGGTCCAGCTGGTGAAGCCCATCTAAATGTGAGTGTGTGGTTAAAGTACATAGAAAGATATTGTTACAAATAAAGATGAAAAGAAAAAAGAGGTTTTTATTATAAAAAAATCATCTAAGGGGACCACCAAATAGTAAAACTGACCCTAGGTGTGGGTGCACACGTGACCACTCCGATTCACTTTTTTCCATCTCAACTATATCGTTGCAGGTTTTTTACACCAGCACTAAAATAGATACTCTTCCATTTTCATTTAAACACAAGAAATCCCTATTTTTTCTTCTTCTTTCCTTCATGAAAGAGTAGTTGCAAGGCTTTTGAAGCTAAAAGTCAATAATTAGATTTAGTGCACTTAATGATCATTGCGAGACATTCAAATATTCTGCTCGAGCCCTTATTTCTTCTTCTTTTCTCTTAAAGTTCACTTCTTTTTGTTTTTTGTTTTTTTCCCCCTTGTTTTGATGATGTAAAGTGAGTAAGTTGGTGAAATTATTTTAGTTGTTCCGTTTAAAGGCTTTAGGGAGATTTGATGGAATGGGAGTTGAATGGGTTGGTGTGTATTTGGTTAGGAGGTTAGATGGGAAAGGTGATTAGTGAAGGTGGCTTTGGCTAGAGTGCAGTACAGTATCATTGATAGAAAAGAAGTTTGTGAGATAGGGTCTTTTATAATGGCTGAAAGAGATAAAGTCAATAAGAAAGGGTAAAGAAGAGAGTAACAGTGATGTAAAGAAATAGAAACATGTGCTTGATCAATGGCTTGGCATGGTAATGGAATTAGAAAGAAATAAAAGCGTTGGAAAGAGAGAAGGCTGAGAGAGGACCATGATGGTGTATAAAATTTTTAAGAGGACCTGCACATACTTAATCACATCCTGATATGCACGTAAGAAATATATGATGACGAGTACAAGATTTGAATTTTTTAAGTGGACCTACACATACTTAATCATATCATGAGATCCTCATCCGACGATTACTGGACTTTAAATTTCTTCATATTATTGGAAATCTCTCAATGAATAGGCTATGATGGTGAATGAATTTTTTGAAATATGAAAAGCTTTGAAGCCACTCTTCCATGGAAGGAAGAAGAAGGAAAAAGAAATAGAAATTTATTCTGTTTAAATGGAAATAAGGGGGTAGAAAAGCTGCGACAACATCACTGCTCGTCAATTAGATAAAAAAATAAATAAAAAGTGTGATCACTTCGATGCACCCACATCTAAGGTGGGTTTTATGGTTTTGTGATCCTCATAAATGATTTTTTTGATAAAATTCTGAAGAAATTTTTTTTTTTATCATCCTAATTCCCAATCTAAAGATGGTATAAAGATTTGGTGGGAGTAAAATGCAGCCACAGAACTGCATATGCTATAGGCAGCAGGACAAGGAGAGAGGAGGCCGTGGGAAGATATGTTATGGTAAGATGGGCATGGCATGTATAAACATGCATGGGTAACAAGGGGAGTTATTATAGTGTTGAAAAGAAGCGATGATGATGATGGCCGAAACGAAATGAGAAGGGCAAGTGTGAGAGAAGAAATGATGGCGCGTTTGAAAATGATGGGGTTGAGTTTGGCAGTTGTCCCGCTACCCACCCAACATTACCCCCTATTGCTGCTTTCATGTCCCCCTGAATTTGCTTCCACTGTTTTCTTCTGTCCCCCAACTGAAGCCCTCTCAATAAATTCCTCCCCAACCTGACATCAAAGCTCTTCTCATATTGCCCATATACCATTCTCCACTCGAGCCCCCACTGGGTCCTAGGTCCTTGGCCCTGCCCTGCATCCAAACCAAAGTCATAAATCCAACAAAGAAATTGGACTCTCTTTGAGTGAAATCACATCAGTTTTCACATGGTTAATCTGAAACTAGTGTATCTCTAAATATTTTAGTTTTTTTTTTTAAGGAAAAAAAAATCAGAGAAGCTAATTTATATAATGTCCAGTTCATAAATGACATTCATTTTTAGCAATTTCAATGGTATAAGTGCCCCCACTTATGTGTTCAAGCAGAATTCCTTCACTTCCTAACATTAAAAAAGATTCAAACTATTATGCAGAGAGTTAGGGCAGTTAGGACTGTTTTCTCTGATGACCATTGATCTGTTTTTACTTTTTGGTAAAATTGATCTATTTGTGTTTATGTTTTATCAATCACCCATTAACCAGAGATAGTAATGCATAGACTTGGATCCAGCTGTTGCCAATAATCTATGTCATTATCTCTGCAACCCATGTGTATAACATCCTTGATTAGCTAAACTTGATATCATCATGCCTAATAAGAATTCACTTATCATTCTTTAGGACTTTTTTTTTATTTTATATGTTTTCAATTTTTAAGTGTAATTATAGTGTATGTGAGATCAGTTGGATCAGTAAATACAATTTCTAGTTCTAAGTACGTGGCCATAATCAATGATATTAATTCATTAGGAGGCAAATGAGAGCATTCATAATTTTCTAATTAGTCAAGCTAAATTTAGGGTCCGTTTTTTTACTAGAATTTCAAGAATTCCTGTTTAGAGGAATTTCAAATTTTTCAAAAGTCGTGTCCCTAGGAATTTCAAATTTCTCCTTGTTGGAAAATATTTGAAATTCCAACCAAATGCATAAAAATAGAATTTCAAGAATTCCAAAAGGTCATTTAGAACCTTACATATGACTGGGATTTGAAATTCTTATTAAAAAAAAACAGAACACTAAATTTCAAATTTCAAGAGGATAAGATGTCACATAGTGTCAAAAAAATCCCAACATCCTAAATTCCTCTCAAGAATTCTAGTAAAGAAATAGGCCATTTAGTTCTTCTTTTGTTTATAAGTGGGGCCACAAATCCTGTTTGCTATGTTGGGCAACTAATCAATAGTGAGACTTCCAATTTCAAGGATAAATCCTTAGGATGTTTGTGTGAAACAACTGCCAAACGCCATGAATACGTTGGCAAGTGGAGCCACTAGTCAAGAAGAAGAAGAGTGTAATCCAAGTATTTGCCTTTCTTTTTCTTCTATTAATAAACCCTATATTATGCGGATGTTGCAACTGGAGCTGTAGAAGCATTGATCTTTAACCGACCAAAAATAGAAAGCTACGCGAAGAATTATCTTCCTTGAATGATTAGAGGAAATCTTGTCTGTCATGCCTTGTCAAGTTGGTGGACCATAAACTGAGAATAAACCAAATAAATTATCTTAATTGTTACAGCAAGCTTTAGACAAGTTTAAAAGGGCTTTAATTGCTAATGAAGACAATTTCCAAACAAGTAATGATTATTACGTGGGAACGTAAATTTGAATGCCCTGAGAATCTCACTCTTGCATACGGTGGGGATGAAGGGACTGCAACTCCACCGTGTGGTACACTTATTCAAAATCTGAATAGTTAAAAAAGAACATTCTCCCTTCAATGGAATATCTCCAAAGTTTGTTTTAATTAGAGTTCGTTGTACCCTAAGTTTAAGCATATGATTACCTATGGTACAATACAATCTCGTGCATTATTAGTCAAGTGTATTTATTAATGATATTGTTAGCCATATACTTAATCTTACTGTGGAATAAACTTCTGTTGAAATGAGATTTGGAAAAACAAGATTAAAACGGAGGGCATTTGTCTTCAATGACTTAGATTTTCTTCTATATGCCAAGGCAGTGTTGCGATCAATTTACTAATAGGACGCATGAGTGAGACGCTAGAGGATTTACACTCCAAAACCTCCAACAACATGAGTGTTCCAACCAGAACTCATTTCTTGGGCCACTCGTTCAAATTGACGGTATTATGTTTGCCTCAATTGGATGGTAGTGAAAAGGATTGTTGCACTTGTCGGTGTATAATTCGATGAACTATTATGGTTTATTTATTTATATAAAATACTTAAAAATTCATGGTTAAATGAGCTCATGGGATGATTATGAAATAGGTAAAGGTCAAGTAATTGAGGTGAGAGTTGAAAATTATATGGAAGCCATGCACAAAGGACCTTCTATCTTGCAATGATTTGAATTACTACCATGATAAGCGATGATTTGATGTTTATATCTCATCTTTCCTTTAATTCGATTTTTTACTATAAAAAATGTTATTTGACTGCTAGTTTTGGATATTCACATCTAACTCCTCAATTTTAATCATTTATCAAAATCAAAAGTCATCTGGCTCAGATCTGATTGTGTTGAGATCGGATTGTTCCGAAATTTAATTTTACAAAACTTGTTTGACAACATTATATTAAAATACTCTACTAAAAATATGTCAAAAGGAACTCGTTTGGTAATAGTTTAAATTTTTTTCTTATAGGATCTAAAACGTTGAACTCACCTTTTAATGTTTGCAACACTTTATTATTGGTGTACCTGGGAAGTAATAATGCAGTACCCACCTTTAAAAAATAGAACATGAGCCCCATATTCATAGGATTTATAAGGTCGGCCTACGTTTATATGAATTATAATGTGGGCCCACTTTTTTAGATGTAAGTATGAGACCCATCTTTATAAATTACAGCATAATACACAAATTTAGAAATTAGAATATGATATTCATAAAATTTATATTGTAGGCCCACCCTTTGTGATGGTAACTATGTGACCAAATTTAAAAATTACAAAATGGAACCACTTTTTTGTGATTTTGTACATAACACCCACATTTTGAAATTATAATATGGTACCTATTTTGAGAATTATAATGGATTATAATATGGGGCCATTCTATTTGTTGATTGTGAACACGCGACTTACTTTAAAAATTACATGATACCCACCTTTAGAAATTAGAACATGAGGTCACATTCATAAAAATTACAATGCGTCTCCACCTTTTGTGAATTTTTTAAAGATTAAATATTCTTTGAAGGATTCAATATTTTTTCGAAAGATTAATATTTTTTTGAAATATTAAATATTTTTTTGAAAGAATAAATATTTTTTGAAAGATTAAATATTTTTTTTGAAAAATCAAGTTTTTTTGAAGGACTAAATATTTTTTTTGAAAGATTAGATATTTTTTTAAGAGATAATTTTTTTCGAAGGATTGAATATATTTTTTTGAAATATTTATTAAAATTCTCAAAGATTAAATGTTTTTTTAAATATTAAATATTTTTTTGAAAGATAATATTTTTGGACCATATAACCCACATTTAAAATTAAAACATATGGCCTACATTCAAAGGATTTATAACGTGGTCCCAACATTATAATAAATTAGAAATTATAATACAAGCATATCTTTTGTGATGGTTACCATATGACCTACTTTAGGAATTTAGTAGAGTCATCTTTAGATAAATAGGAAATAATTATGCCAGCAAATTAATTTTTAAAAATAATAATTTTTTTAGAGTTTCTTATGCTAATAGGTTAAGAGTTTGAAATTCCTTTTTACGAGACCAAAATTGGAAACCGTGATTTGCATATAATAAACATAATTTCTGTAGGCTTATGGGAACATAGAAACATCTAAATGACACGATGTTAAATGCACCCCTAAAGCTGAATTATAAGAAACAAACAAGCCGTAGCTACACAAATAGCTATATTAAATTGAAAAGTAGTTACCACAATAATGTCATTTACTATTTTGAATGACAAAATGTTGGAAGAACTTGAAAGTTGTTGCATTGAGCATAATTTTCCATGCACGTGTAGCATGTTGGTGGGACCCATTGAACTCAAAAAATAAAGGGAATGAGCATCTAGAAATTGCTTCTATAAAGCATTGTATGAAATGTTTGTAGATTGATTTTAATTCTAACATTAATTTAAAGTCTTGGACTTGGGTTAAAAAGGTAATGTGATTACCTCTTTATTCCCAAGTGTCTCCCCTACACTTCTTATAAGACATAATATACCTATTGAAAGTTTGAGCCGCTCAAAATTATTCTCCTATCTCATTTACAATATATTAGTAAAACTTACCATAGTATAATTTAGTCTTACTGTAAGATAGATCATAAATTTCATAATATGATCAATGCATATGATTACAATCCAAAAGATTGTGCTATGACAATGATCCATAGCTATCAATCAAATCTTAATTCTACCGTTAATCTTAAAATCTTGAATCTGACGGCTAAAAAGGGACGATGATTGCCGGTATTAATTTATATATAGATGCACAGCCCACACTCTTTACTTGGTATTGTGCGTGTACATTGTAGGTCCCGCATACTGCCACATTGGAGTGAGTTTCAACAATTGGTTGCGACCTTATAGGCTAACACTAGCCTAGAAAGGAAAAAAGGACGTGGGCATAATGGCATTTTCGTAACACTACAGTAAGACACCTTAATTAAAATAAACATGATTTTTTGTATTTAGATGAAATCAGCTTTTGTATCTCTCAAATACAATCATAGCATTAATTAATGCATTCTGATGAACAAAATTTGGTGTAGAATACCAGCACACATCAATATCCTTCACAACATGTACTATGTAGTTAGGTTGTGAGCTACTTTATTACCTTTTCTTTGTACATAGGTGATCTCATAGCTATGAAAGCTCCGTCGTGAAGCTTTAATCTCATCAAATAATGGACTTTGTTGAGATAAAGTTGGGAAAGATTAATTGAGTGCTTCTATTGTCCCTCAGGAGTCTCCCTCAAACATGACATCGTGTATACAAGCACTATATACCATTTGAATAAGCCGCAATGCTACAATAGTTTAAATGTCCCCAACTTTATCAACACATAATTCCTTTTTACTCATAACTATAATAACATTACCCTTTTCATCCCGGAGTACACCCTTATTCCTACCCTTTGAACATTCATAAATAAAGCACCATCTACATTTAATTTCAGAGTACCCAATGGGAGAGGTTGCCAATACAAGACTTTGTCTAGCCTTATAATTCTTCTATTGGAATAAACTTGATGAAAATTTCTCAATAAAATTATTGTTTCTTCAATCACCTTCCTTACATCATTGAGTTTGCCATTATGTATAATGGAATCATGCCTATTTCAAAACCCGCATGTCATTACAAAGAACAACTCCAAATCCCCTTTGTGCTGTCTCTCCTTTAACTCCCATAGTAGCATTTCCAAGAATGTGTACCAATTGGGATTAAACTCCTAAGTGGAGGGGGCAATCACTCCACATTTGTTTCATACACAGGCAAAGATACAAGGCAGGTACAACATCTTCAATTTTAGTCAAATAAATTTGACAAGTGCTACAGTCCACTACTCTCCTTCAGGCAGGATTCTTCATAGTTGTTAGGACGACTTGACATGCCCTCCAAGTATTTAGCTACGGAATCCCATGATTAATGACAATAGAATGTGGAGCAGTTGGAATAACTCCATTCTTGTTTAAGCATTTGAATTCCTTTCGGCCTAGGAATCATTCCACTTCTGTAAGGAGTCTTAGATTAGTCTGTCTGGTGCATTTTGGGCCGTTCATCCAATAGGCCATGAATGAATTTGCCAAAGGCCGAGTGGATCCAACATTGCTATTTTAACAGGTTGATTAGTTCTAATAAACAACAAACTTAAAAAAAACGGCTTGATTAGATGATTTTTCCTTGTTAATTAGACAAGGGCGGTCCGCACATCATCAGGATTATATAAATATAGATAGAAATAGTTGCGTCTACCAATATGGACTTGCTGTGGGACCCACAAGGGGGCAAGGCTAAGATAATGGAACCTGACATCAATTAAAAGCCGTCAGATGACTTTTCTTTCGATTTTCGAACCCTCAATGTTAATTCGTGTGACGGCTTTGAAGGTGCTACTTTACTTGTGATTTAATTCACTTTAACCAGGTCAATGCATTAAGTTAAATTATGATTTTTCTTAGGAGGCTTTGGCTTGGAGAAATCATGAGTGATCCCACCGTACGATTTATAATTAAATAAAAAATGATGAATAATCTTTTGCATTACTTATAAAATATCGCTATTTAATTAAATGAAATTAGGACTAACTTCTGTTAAGGTAAATTAAAGAATACCCCAAACTCTGATCGTTTTTCAATCGGTAAAAAAGGTGATTATTTTGAATGTCTTAAATTTTCAATGGTTTGTCTCACCCTATGAACTTAGGAATTCTCTAAAAGTCAAAACGCAAGAGGGTCCCGACTCATGTGAAGTTTACTACAAGTTGACCCTAGGCAGTCCTTTGCCAAAAATATAAAACAAGCAGAAGAAGAATAAAAAACAGCCGAATTGAGAATGAACAGGTCCCAATTATGGACAAAACCTTCATTTTCATCTTTATACAGTGTAACATATGTTTAATTTAGTCCCTTTACAAGCATCAACCTCTCGTGAAACAGTCAAACAGTAAAGTCAATTCCTTATCTTTTTATACCGGAATGGCCGATAAGTTGGTCGGGTGAAGGGCTGGGTCAAACTAAGTTTGATTGTCCATTCCACAACATGAGAAAAAATAACAAATGTTTTCTAAACATTTTAAAAGGAATTGATGGTGAATTCACTCGGTTAAACCACCAGTTCTAACTCTTTTGTCCCAATGACCAGGTCAAGATATAGTTTTCAATTGAACCTGGCTTTCCCATTATTCGATTTTTAGTGGTATTAGCTAAACTCACACAAATGTACAGACACTAAATCTCGAGCAGTACCATTATAGAAAAGTATTTGATAATGTGATATTTGCTACCTGATCAGATGTGCCCATCTATTAGATCGTCATCCATCTTGGTGGGCCACACAGGTTGATCTGGTTAAAGATAAGACAAATCTCGGCCGTCCATACGTACCTAGAGTGAATTCGGCGGGGTACCGCTTACAAAAAGCCAAGACATCTGAAGTGGAAAATACAGACAGGAGACAGCAGCGATTTCGTTTCCTTGTTTCTCTCTCTCTCTCTCTCTCTCTCTCTCTCGTACTTTGGACTTTGGAGGGTTTGGGGTTTAGCTCATTTTATCAGTCGGCCGGTTCCTTTTCCTTCTCTCTCTCTCTCTCTCTCTCTTGAAAATGGATGGCCCTTAGCTCACTGTTTCCTCTTCTCTGCAACTCTCGCCCAAATCGCTTTCTGCTCCTCTTGTCTTGTCTAACTTGTCAGCTTTGATTCTCCAGAGTTCCTACAACTCGGCTTCGTGCGCCAACAATCTCAATCAAATCGACACGTTCTCGCCCTTTCATTTGAGAGTAAAATCACTGAAATCTGCTGCGAATTCATTCTGTTTCGTGTTGTTTATTTCCTCATCATAATCTCTCTGCAGCTTGTTAAGTTTTCTTCGTGTTTTTTAGATTAATGTGGCACTTATCTGTGTTCATTTGAGGTTTATGTTGGTCCTATTCTGCTTAATCTTGATATGGACTAATGTTAAAATGCTTTTTTTTTTTCATAATTTTGATTTTTTGCATTTCTCTGTTTTTGTTTTTCAACGAAGTTATGTTGTAATCGGATTCATTTCAATTCTATTACTGTATTTCCATTCAAGGCACACATCATTGAGTTTTGGTGCAATTATGATCTTTAGTGCTCTATCTGTTCTGTTAATCTTTTCATGAAATAGTGATTTTTTTCTTCCAATATTACAATATGTCAGTATCTTCTTTTATCCACTGTCAAGTGGGATGAATAGGATGCCTCTTTTATAGGAAGCATTGTCAATGTCCCTTGCATTTGGTTGGTCCTAATTGAATACAAGAAGTTATGGTTTGTGGCAGAAAGAGAAAGGTTGTAACGCCCCACCCCACACGCATGTCATGCATGCGGGTGGGGTGGGGCGTTGCACAGGTGCTCCTGTCCAGTGCTGTTGTTGTCTTCTGTGCAATCCCAAATGCTTAGAAGAATGAAGCACCGATAACATCACTGGCACGTGTGATGTGCAGTTTACCGATAAAAAATACGCTGTTCATGTCTCTTTAGTCTCTGCTTTGTTCCTGTTATTTGGGATTTGATATTTATTTTATGTTTAGCTCTGAACTTCGTTCTCGCTTATTGTTAGCCCTCGCATTTTATTGCTTTAAGGTTTTCCCTTGTTTGATTGCTTAGTTGTTTCAGGTCAATATGACTGAATTACATCAGTGTTTAATTGTATGCTGTCTTTATTTTTATTGATTTCTTGTTAATCTGAGGTTCACTAAAATCCTCTGCAGCTTATTTCTTTCTTCCCTCTTCCTTTAATTGACATACGTTTTAATTTGACACCGTCCAACTGTCATTCACAATTGGATTTAGTTAAAAAAAATATGCCTTTTAAATCTATAGTGATAATCTTTTGGTTGGGATAATTTGTTATTTCACCCTAATTCACTGTCTTCCACTCCCTTTGACCAGCATGCATCTAGGTGGGCCCCACAAGATGCAGTTCACTTGCAAAAACTGAATCTAGGTTTGTATAGATTCACTTACATGGGAAAATTTCCACCTTAATTAAATTTCTTCAGCTAACCATTCATATCAAAACCTTTAGGCATTAGTAGAGGTAGTATAAATACTTTTCAATGCTCCTCTCTTCTCCTCCTCCTCGGGTGGAGCCCGCTCCCCCTCAAGTGGAAACCGGTCAGCGCACTTTGGGAGACACATTTTTTTTTTACACTAAGTCGTTCCTCCTAGGATTCAAACTCACGGTTGACTTTGATACCATATTAAGATTCCTTAGCTAACCATTCCTACCAAAACTTCTAGGTTTTGATATGAATACAATGCCCATTAATCTAATCAAGGGGATAGGGTGAATGGCAGTTATACACATGGATGAGAGATGCCTTTGTAATCATCCTGAAAAGATCCCAATAGGCATCAATTTTAAGGCCTCAATATCAGTATCGAAAAGAAATGTAAAAAAGTGCTTCAACTTTCAACCACCCCCCCTCCCAACAAACCCCAAAAAAAAAAAAAGTCAAACTGTGAGTATTGATCTGATGGCTGCCAAATTGGAGTGACTTTTTTCCCCTTTTTTGCATTTATAATTTATTTATTTATTTATTTTGTGTGTGTGGGTGGGGGATAGTGCTTGTGTGAGAGGGAGTTGGGGTGATCATAGGGGTTGTCTCAATGTGCCCCACACGAGTGTGTTATTCATCGAGATCCCATGGATGACATCGCCCGTGTTGTCATTTTTATGCATGCAAAAAAAAAAAAAAAAAAAGAAACATTGGTTTTTTCTTTCTCACTCCAACAAGTTGGGTGCATATTTTAGCATCAAGTAGGGTTGGCCAAAATTGGTCCTTATTAGATCATTCTAATCCTTGATTTTGGGCCAAAGTTTAACAATCTTTAGCCCTTATGTAGAAACTTTTTTTTTTTTTGAGCTAAACTAGTGAACTCCAATAGTGAATGTCAGTCAAGTGAGCATCTGCATGAGCTTCATGCTAGTTCATTGAGGGAAAAGAAAGAGAGCAGGCGTGAAGCTGTCAGTTTGAGGGAGTTGGTTTGATTAAGGTGGTCCCACATGGGCATCTCTACACATGTCTATTCTCAAAGACAGGCTCCAATCTCACTGGGGTGGTGGGAGATTGGGGGCTCAAATAATAACGAGCGTGAAGGGTTGCATTGATCAAGGTGGGTCCAATATAAAAGTTTCTGCATGCAATTGATCCTCACTTGGATGTTTCACTCTGAATAAAGCAATTATATTTACCTGAAGTTAAACGACAAGATCTATTGGAATTTTAGCAATAGTTCTTTTATTTTTTTTCTCTAAAATTTTCTTTCTATAGTTTCCGGATTTGAAATGACTGAAATATGCTCCCATTTTTATCATATATTTTTTTAAAAATTTTTTGTAAGTATCTTAAAATGTTCTATTATATGGTTTTTTGTTCTCCTATCATTTGATTTGTTATACCTTTGTGGTTTCTTTTGTGATTTCTTGTTTAATTAGTCACACTGAGATTTGCAACACTTTCAATCAGCCTATTTGATTTGAGTTACCTTCACTGAAACTTGCTGTGATTTCATGAGTACATGTGTTTTATTGTTATTTTTCATTCTGTCTTGAATCAGTTCTAGATTCTGCTCCTTTATGTTGGAGACAACTTGAATTGTCTTATTTTTGGCCTTGTGATACCAGCCAAAGAGGGGCCTAGCTCAAGTTGGATTTTGGACCATGGGCCAAATTCAGCCCATGAGTCATCTTGTGGCTCAACTGGCTCATCAGTCTCAATTATATCATTCTTAAACAAAAGGTTTTTCAGAAGTTTTGTTAGGTTAAGAATTTGATTCGTTAGATTTTTAGTTGTTGTGGTTTTTTTTTAAATATTAGATTATGTGTTGTTAAGAGTTTCAATAGCACAAGTAATACAATTCTTGGTTGTTATTGGCTACAAAATAGAAAGTTGGTGTCCAATCTTGTATTTGTTTGGATGGGTCCAAGTTAGGTGTCAAATGGAATGAAATTAGGTCTGTTAGATAGGTATTCATTTAGTCATCCAACAAGTGATTCAGACTAGACAGCTATGGGCTGTGCCAATCGACTATGGATTCAATGTGACCATCTAATTGTTGAGTTAGACAATAGAACTTACGTAATTAGTAAACCAGCCAGAGGGACCTGTATGTAAATAGTAAAAACTTCAGGTTTTTTTTTTTTTGTAATTTCTACAAATAATGAAATAATCACATATCCAAATTTGTGCAAAATGAATTCTTAAAACTTGGAAACTGGTTAAAGCTTTTTCTCCTTAATCCCTCTTAAAAGAGGTACATTGTATTTAGTATTTAGACAGGATGAAGAGAGAAAAGAGGAAGGTTAGGGGAAACTAATTAACTTGTATGATTACAGATTTTATGCCTAAGGAGCAACTTGTGCCCAGATGGGGTAGTGAGCGGACCTGGGCCTGGTCTATAGGCCTTAACAGGGCTCGGTCAGGGACATGGTGTGCATTGAATCCATGATTTTGCGAGTTTAACATGATTTGGAGAATTTCTGACCTCTTTACTAAAGGGGTGTTGTCCAATTATTAGTCTAGGCATGTTTAGCCATAGAGTTGAAGTACAACTTGTGCACATCTTTAAAAGAGTGTAGTCCCATTAATTCTCAATAACTTTAATGTGATTGTGTGAAAGTCTGTGCTGACAAATTTGAGACTTATGTGCCATGTGCTTAGGTTTAGAATCCTAGATCATATTGGCTAAGGATTCGATCTTCAGATCAAATTCACCTCCATGCTTCATGAAAAATTGGTATAAGATTTTAGAGCCCTTTTCTTTTTTTTTGTGTCTGGCAGGTAGATAAGCATAGCCAGTAGCTGCCAATCCTCCATCACCTTGTTTGTGTTCTAGATTATTTATTTTATTTCTCCTTTGAACTCTTAATTCTTGATTTATTTAGGATAAAGTTTGCAGTATGCATTCCTCGTCTCGGGTCTTTTGCTTTATTCTTTGATTTATTCATTGAATATGTAGAACCATTGATAGTCTGAATCACTGTTGAATTTGAGCATCCAAAAGGTTAAGATCAAGCTTTCATATGTTTTGTTTTTAGTGGTGGCCTCATTGTTCTTAAGAATATTCCTTTTAGCTGAGTTTAATGGCTTAGGTTCCAAATAGGCCTTAACCTTTTTATGTTATTTTGAACTCATTATTCTCTTCTTCTTCTTCTTCTTCTTCTTCTTTTTTTTTTTTTTGAAAAATGTGCGGGGTTGGGGGCACTTCCAAGGGCATTGATTGTTCATTTGATCAATATCACCCTTTTGGTTTATTGTATTTTACAATGGTTGATGGATGGACGCCCTATTACCTTAAAGAATATGCATCAAAATGTGTAGATTTTCATTTTCCTTTCCTGTCTTTTTAAGGTATCATGCGTTATATGGAGATTCTTGCATCAACATGCTGCATTGAAAATTAAATTAAAGGCATCATATTGACCAATTAATATTTTAGAAAATACGTGAAGACGTCTATTTTTCAGAGTTTTAGAAGTACACATGCACATCTGTAGGCACATGTGAATGTGATTCAATGTGCCTCTGTAAATTTAGATTTTGTAATGCTTTTGATACGTGACCCTTTTTTTTTTTCTTCTTCTTCTAAATGCTATCTTGATGTGCTTTCCTGATGCTGATTTTTCTTGCTAATTAGTAGCTGGACATATGATAAAATGATGAAGAAATTCTTGAGAATCTTAAACATTGTACCACAAAGATCAGGATATGATTTTTCGCTATGTTTATCATGGATAATTGAACTTGGTTTTGGTGTTGTGGCAGGTTAAAAGAGAATATAGAAGTATCTGAATTCTAATGTCTCCACCACTCACTGTTAGAGATGAAGGGGAGGAGAGCAATGTTTCCTTAGTGGCTTCTTCTGCCTCTGCAAACAGTACATGCCAGAGAAGTCCAGGATTGAAAGAGCATAACTACCTGGGTCTATCTGATTGTTCCTCAGCTGAGAGCTATATAATCTCAAGCTTGCCCAAGGAAAAGGATATTAATCTGAATTTGAAGGCAACAGAGCTGAGGCTTGGGCTTCCAGGATCCCAATCTCCTGTTAGGGATCCTGAGATAAGCATGTCGAGCTCGGAACTTGCTGAGAAGCCTTTTTTCCCTTTACTTCCTGTAAAGGATGGCTTCTTCTCAACATTGCCAAAAACGCTTGTGTCTGGTAACAAAAGGGTTTTCTCTGATGCTATGGATGGGTTCTCTGAGTTGAAAAGTTCTGCATATGGAGAAGGAAATTGGACATTTTCAACAACTGGATCTGAGAAGGAAACTGCCAAGGTACAAGGGAAATTTTCTGCCAACCTGGGAGTAAATGCAATTCTATCATCTAGGTCATTGCCAAATTCAGCAGCAAAACCTGTTTCTATCAAAGAGCAACCTGTGGCTCCATCTACCCTGCTGAAAGAAATGATGCCCTCAAAGGTATTGCAGGACGGGCATCACACTACAAACAACACCAATCATGATCAGATGCCTACCAACAGCAATGGAAATGCACCTGCTGCCAAGTAAAGATGGATTTTTGGATCTAAATAGAAAACCCATTATCTTCTTGTTACATTGTATGAGACCATGCTAAAAGCAGGTGATTTTTCATTAATGACAGGGCGCAGGTTGTTGGTTGGCCACCTATAAGATCATTTAGGAAGAATACCTTGGCAACCACCTCAAAAAACAATGATGAGCTGGATGGAAAGCCGGGTTCAGTTCTGTTTGTCAAGGTCAGCATGGATGGTGCTCCGTACTTGAGGAAGGTAGACCTGAAAACTTACTGTAATTATCTTGAGCTCTCTTCTGCTCTCGAGAACATGTTCAGCTGTTTTACTATAGGTGAGTTATTTTGTACTTCAGAGTCTTAATTGTTAAATTATTCAAATATGAGGATCTGGCCATGGAGGGATTGTAGGTCCTGTTGTTCCAAGATGTGTGTTTGGCTGTGATTATGGGTTCAGATGCTAAAAAATCTTCCAGATTGAAGACCATGGGTATCTTATATTTATACTTTTTTGAATTGTTGATTTCCCCTTAATTGTCCAGTCTTAGTCCAAAGGTTCATTGAGTGGATGGTTAAGACTTTCAATATGGGGCAATGTATTATGTGTGTGAGATGTCACTCATGTCCTTATATGTCAAACTGTGTAGTTCCTCTTGATGATGTGGTTTATACTGAGGTGTGCTTTACTCTTCCATGGTCATTAATTGCGGAGCATACTCACTATTTTTAAAATGGTACAGTGGACTCTTTGTCCTAAAAAAAGGGCAGCCCAATGCACAAGACTCCGCAACCGCCAGCGGCGAGGTTATTTCTGCATTTTGAGCCTATGACACCCAGGTCACGACGGAGCAACCTTACCGTTGTGCCAAGTGGACTCTTTGTCCTCAGCAAAAAAACAAAAAAGGAAAAAAGAAAAGGTGGAGACCAGGAGAGAGGGAGAAAGGCAAATGGATGCTGATATAAAAATTAAAAATAAAGGGGTGTATTGGCATTGGTCCATTTACTGCTCTTTGCTTATTTTTTCAGGTCAATATGGCTCTCATGGAGCCCCAGGGAGGGATATACTGAGTGAGAGCAAACTGCAGGATCTTCTACATGGGTCAGAGTATGTGCTCACCTATGAGGATAAAGATGGTGACTGGATGCTTGTTGGAGATGTTCCTTGGGAGTAAGCTTTGTGCATGTTTTTCTGCCATTTCTGTGATTTCATCTGAATACAAAGCCCTAAATAAAAATTTCCTCTCCCTTTAGGTTAAGATTGTTTGCATCTGACTTTCCTATAAATTCTAGGAGATGCCAACTCATTTTGAATTTCCTGCCGCGACCGTATTCTGATATTGCTGATATCTGTTCATCCATAAAAAGGGAGCTTGTGATGGAAATATTTGGAACTTCTTCATGCACTAATTCTCCAATCTGTTGTTCCCTTGCACAACTTTTGGCACAATAAATCTCAGGAAATTCACTGAAAGAAACTTCTGTTTCAACTTTTGCCTTCATCTTCTCATGTTCTTAGATCCAATTATGAAATCATCCTACCACACCAGTTCATTCACACCTGAAAGTTTCATTTTGACCAGGTTGACTCTCTTCTTCCTCTCTTATACTCCCAAGGAAGTCTACTTAATCAGTTAACAAAATCATAGGCATTAAAGTTTCCCATGGAATACAAGAATTCAAATTCTTACTCCAGTCCTAGATCCCTTTGACCACACTACAACAACTAGAATATAGTTACTCAACTGAAATGGCCTTTATGAAATCCTCCATAACCAAATTGAGATACACTTGGAACACTGCATCACCCACAAACATCCCTGGCCTTATACAGACACTGTCCTGATAATCTCTTCAAAAGCATCATTTCAGTCACTCTAAATGATGCACCTTCAAAGTTGATTTCATTGACCATTTTATTCACTAAAGCACATCCATTTTCTCTTGCATTGAGCGTTTTATTAAGTAGAGACATTACTGAGTTTACTCCATTGTAGCTTGGTGTCAGGGACATCACTCCTATAGAAATTACGGAATATTAGGGTTCAAGCCCTTCTCATCCCACTGGAAATCATTGATGCCAGCCATTGTGGCAGCCAGGAGAACTTAAAAAAAAAAAAGAAAAGGTAAAATTGAAGGGTTAATACCTAGGAACTGTTCAAAAGAAGAAAAAGAGAAAGAAAGAAAAAACTACAGCTTACTAAATTTCATTTCATGATTTTATTTTTTATTTGATGAAAAAATCTTTTCATGCAGCCGACCTCAACATGGTTGGGATAAGGCTTTTATGATGATGATTTGATGAAAAAATCTTTTGTTTTCAGGGTGCATTTCATGTTCATAGGATGGTATACCCGAGCAAAGCATGATGATTTTGAGCACCTATTGCGTGATTGTTATTGTTTCTCTCTGTTTATTTGTTAGTTTATACTATATAGTTTATTTCTTTTGACGTACTTCTGTTATTGTATTATCATTTATCCAAGAGTGAAGCAGTGAAAGGAAGAAGAATAGTCAATGGGCTAATCTCCAATCCATAAGGCTTAAGGATAGAATGCCTAGGTGCTTCACCAAAGACAATCAACAACTCTCTCAATTGAGAACTAATCTCATAAGTTTATTGAAATCAATATTGTGTGTCCCATGAGGAGGGATTACATCTTTATTTATAGCTAAGATACTCTCTAATTAAGAAAATCACCTAATTCAATTCAAACAAGAAATCCTCAACTAAACATATGATGAACTTCTAAAAATAAATAAATCCTAGACAATTGAGAAAGCAACTACTAATAGGAATTAATCTTTTCTACTAGGCCTTATTGGTTTTTGGCCGAATGGGTTGGCTATATTCGGCTTGCATCAAAGAGTCATGTATTAGTGTACAAAAGTGTCCCCATGTCTCCATTCTTTAGAAAGCCATGCTGGTAAAAAAAAATTTTTTTTTTTGGTAACGATGAATTATATTAAAGAAAAAACAAGATACAAGCAACCCTACAGAAAAAAGGGCTAAAGGTATAAGAGCATTATACCAAGAGAAAACACAAATACAAACTACAAGGTAAAAGCTACCAAATCATTTTGACCTTTCCCAATGTTGGTAATTGACACTTGGCACACATTCCACACATCGAGGTACAGTAAGATGTGTTATTGAATATTAATTAGCTTTCTCATACCATTGAACGTTAATTAAATTTCTCATACTATTATAAGTTGAAGGGGCGGCTCGGCCCAACGGTAAAGGCTTACTGGTAACGTTCCGGAGGATGTGTGTTTAAGTCACGGAAATAGCCTCTTCAAAATGAAGGTAAGGCTACGTACATGTTGCACTCCTCAGACCCCACTATGTGGGAGCTTCATGCACTGGGCAGCCCTTTTTTTAATTGAATATTAAGTTGCTTTCTCATAAGGAGTGATAAAAATGCTCTTGATTAGTACCATGATGAAGGTTGAAATATCTAATTGGAGTTTGGAAGCAATAAAAGGTTTTCTTTTCACTGATTTTCTGTATAATTATTGCTATGTTAAATTCAATACCTGCTATTTGCGTGGGTTGCAAGATATTTATTTTCAGGTAGAATTATGCAAAGTTCTCTGTTAATCTTATTTTCATTTACAAAAGATAATTTATCATGAAAATGTAAAGGCCTATTTTCTATCATTTTAACTCCTGTTGTATGTGTTCCAGGATGTTTATTGATTCATGTAGAAGGTTGAGGATCATGAAGAGCTCAGACGCCATTGGTCTAGGTGATCTCGTTTTCTATTTTGGTATCCTCCTCTGTTAATAAGTGGTAAAAATGTCACAGTAACTAATGCCAGTGTTTGTGGTACGAGGCTCATGTCTCACACAGTCGCATGTCAGGCTTTGTGCCTCAAAGAAGCCTGTGTCCTTGCATTTGCATGTTGCTAGGTTTCTTCTAAATGGTCAGATTATTGTTGGACAAGTACAGATTCTGACACAACACGGATTCGGAAACTTTTTGCTCAGAAATCTGAAGATAACACAAATTCAGATTTACTGGGAGTTCCAGTGACTGTTTTCAGTAGAAATGTTTATGTTTCATGAAAACCATTTTGTTCTCCCATAGTCCCATTGTAGAAGCCATAATTCTCCAACCCGCTGGGTCAAGACTCAAGAAGGATTCTGCACAAGTCAACCCAAGTTGTCGCACTGGGTCACTAGATCATGTTAAGCTCATCTTTACGAGTCATGCCACCTGTCTGGTTGATACACAATTTGGCTTGACTTGTCCTGGTTTCGCTGACATGATCAAATTGACTTAAGGGCATTTTCATCATATTGAATTGTCCAATGAGAACCGTAAATGAGCCTCACACAGGTGCACCAAGGAATTTTTTCTTGTGGGGACCACTATCTAGCAAAAAGTTTTGGGAGGGCCACATATAAAAGATAAATATAGTTTTCAAAATATGTAGGGAGTTTTCTAAAAATTTTCGAGCAGCCATATGTAAAAATATTAAAAACTAAGAAGGGTTTTGTAAAATCTTGGAGGGCAATATGTAAAAAAAGTTAAAAATATTAAAAATTTGTAAGGGCATGTTTGTATAACCATTTTATGTGGAAAAGAAAATGGTTTTCTTCGGAAAACCCATTTTTAATGTGTTTGGTGCAGCACAATTCCTCGGAGTCACTTTTCTGCTATGTCACTGCCATGTCAGACTTTTCCTTGAAAAGATTGAAAATGAGATTCCCATGGGGGGGCATCGGATTTCCATTTCTACAGAAAAGTTGATGCCCCTTTATAATTTTATTTCCTAATTTATTTCCACACCAAACAAAAAAAAAAAAGTTTTCCATGAGAAACCCATAACCGCACCAGATAACATTTGCATCATTTCATCAAAGAAAACAAATTTGCACCACATATGAGTTTCATACTTATGCAGAACTCCTTTTTTGAGGTTTTCAATTATCATGAAAATTGCTAACGTGGCAATTGCCTCTTTTCATGGAAATGGTGTGTACACAAACGTGCCAAAGGGGCTTTGTGAAATCTAGACCTACATATTGGTCCGCCCTTGGCCTCACATCAGCGAAATGATAGAATTCAAAATATACTCAAATAACTACTAAAACGTGAAATCACATGTCATATAATTTATACTAGTTCTTTAAGTTTTGTTTGATTTAGATTGATATAATTGTTTAAATTTATAATAGGAGCACTTAAAATATTAACTTATGAGTCACACTATGAAGTTATGGGAGAGAATAATAGAGCAAAACTAAGAAAAAAGACTAAGATTTCGGAAAATCAATTTGGTTTTATGCCAGGGAGATCAACTATGGAAGCTATCTTTTCACTTAGGCAATTAATGGAAAAATACCGAGCAAAGAGGAAAAATTTACATGTGGTCTTTATCAATTTGGAAAAAGCCTATGATAGGGTACCGAGAAATTTAATTTGGTGGGTCTTTAAGAAAAGGAATGTCCCAAGATGTTACATTGAAATTTTAAAGGATATGTACGAAGGTGCAATAACAAATGTGAAAACCACATGTGGAAAAACGGGCGGATTTCCCGTGACTATAGGCTTACATCAGGGATCATCCTTAAGCCCTTATCTCTTTGCATTAATTATGGATGAGTTAACTATGCATATTCAAGAAGAAGTACCATGGTGTATGTTGTTCGCAGATGATATAGTATTGGTGGATGAATCAAGAGAGGGTGTAAATGTAAAGCTTGAGAGATGGCGGAGGGCATTAGAATCTACAGGCTTTAAAATAAGTCATACAAAGACAGAATATATGGATTGCAATTTCAGTGGACATATACAAAGTGTTGAAACCACTGTCAAAATTGAAATCCATGAGATACCACGTAAAGATTCTTTTCGGTACCTAGGCTCGATGATTAGTAAGGATGTGGAGATTGACGAAGATGTGGAGCATAGGATAAGAGCTGGATGGCTGAAGTGGAGACTAGCTTCGGGAGTATTTTGTGATAGACAAATGCCAACAAAATTGAAGGGGAAATTTTACAGGACAGTGGTTAGACCAGCTATGACATATGGAGCAGAATGTTGGCCAATTAAAAAGACACATATTCATAAGATGGATGTAGCGGAAATAAGAATGCTTAGGTGGATGTGTGGTAAAACTAGGGAAGATAAAATTAGAAATGAGCGCTTTCGAGAACATTTAGGGGTAGCACCAATAGGAGATAAGATTAGAGAAACTCGTTTAAGATGATTTGGGCATGTTGAGCGTAGGCCAGTAATGGCACTGGTGAGAAAAAGTTTGGATATACAGGTGGAGGATCTATCAAGAGATAGGGGTAGGCCGAAGAAAACATGGATGGAAGTCATTAATTCAGATTTGAAGAAGTTGCACTTATTGAAAGATTTAGCTCAAAATAGAATGGAATGGAGAAATGGAATTCATGTAGCCGACCCCAACATGGTTGGGATAAGGCTTGGATGATGATGATTGACCTACCTTGCCTCCTGTTGTCCTTCGGTTTGGCTGAATCCAGTCAGCCTACTGGGTTGGAAAACTATGGTCACAGCAGTCACTGTAATCTGGTTTAATTCTAAGAAGAAAATCTTAAAATGATTGTTTAGAACTGTTGAATTCCAAAACTTTTAACTACTGAGGCATTCAGTGGACACTGTACCAGTTGGTTCATGCATTTAAGAATTCATTCTAGTATTCCACACAACCAATGCTGAAAAATGACTTTTTGTGATGAATTGTCGCCTCCAAGACTATCACTATTGATGCAGTTTCTGCCATCCATTCCATTATCAACCAGATAAGAAGGGAATGAAAGAAAAATCTTCTGTAAGTATTTTAGGTTGTGAGCAGCTTGTTTGATCTCTAATACATTTTTATATTTGAACTACAGCACCAAGGGCCATGGAGAAATGCAGGAATCGGAACTAGCTGCTGTTTGAACAAGATAATTGCTTTCTAGATAATGTGTAAGGCAGGGGAATGGACTATAGCAATGGTTTAAAGCATTAGAACATTGCCTGAGATGGACTCCAAGCATGTGAATAGATTGCAATCAAGTAAAACCTTGCAAGGATATAGAAAGGCTGGAGTGCAGATCATGGTTCGATGTTCTATCTTTATTTTACAGCCACCTATTTTATGTGTTTGTTTTTTAGTTTCGCACCTACTTAAGACGAGTGGAGACTTTTTTTAGCTTATTTTAAGTGTGTGATGATTTTATGTTTCTGTAAGGATATTAATCTGTAAAGTGGTTTGCCTGTGGTGGTGAGTATTTGATCAAGCATGGCGGGGTCTCAAAAACTCATCCTGTTCTTTCCGGTTTCTTAGTATTGTCTGTAGTGAATGCAAGGAGGAACTAGGATTGGGTGGGCCCGTCTTGTCCATCTTTGGTTGGACAGGGGCTGCTCTATTTAACCCTATGGGATGGGCTTGGCCTCATGTGCCAAACAATTATTGGGCGGGGGCTGGACATGTGTACAGGAAGCTTAACTGATAGCCTAACGACCCTAGCCCAACCCAAGAAATGGACCTCATGATTTGCTAATAAACCGGGCCTGGGGCCAGGAGCCACGTAAAGGCTTTTGGCTATATCTTGATTTGAATATTAGGGCCAATCAGTGGCTGGGCTTGGCATGTTTTGTACCAGGTTGGTATGGTCTAGGGGCAACCCCAGTTAGAATTATTAATTAATTCCTGGGCCTCAGAGAATTTGGAGCACTGTCACAAATATATGCAATCTTTTCAAGATGTTATGATATAAAATGTTTTTTATTGAAAGTATGAGAGTATCTCTCATGTAATATTTGGGGATATTGCCAGAGAGTGAGAATATGTTAGTTTTAGTTTTATAGGAGTTCTCCATATTGTTTTTAACCCAGCCAAGGAGGTTGGGATCCATGATAGAGCCCAAACATTTAGGAAGAGGGCTGCAGACCCAGGGATTGAACCTTGCTTGATTAGGTGAGAGACGGATTTGCTAACCAAGCAACCCTTCTATTTTTTTTTTTTGTTTCATTAAAGCTACCCTGTCATGGCTGCCGATCCGTCAAATTACTTGTAAACATGTGATATTCACCGTTTGGATTGAATAATGTTCGATTATCTTCTTGGTAGTCATGCTCCAAAGCATGGCTTATCTTGCTGTGAATGTCATTCATGCACGGGCGGTACTGGCATGCATTTATCATTTCCTTTTTGTGTTTGGTTTTAATTGTTTGGTTGTCAGATCCTATTTCATATCCCAGGTAAAAGAACAGGTACTGAGCATGTGCAAACTGGAAATCCTTTGTGGGTCTTAGTCATTTCACTGAGTGGGGTCCCAATTGCTCGGATTTTGGTCTTTCTTCATCTTCCTTCCCATGTGTCAGCAGATTCATTACAATAGAAGCAAGGGGCTTGTGATTGGATCTTAATTTGATTTTAAAATCCCATGTGCCATGACCTAAAAATGCCCAAGGTATATTTTTTGAGAGAGAACACGAAACCCGGGTCGGGTTGAATTTGAATCCAACAAGGGTGGGTGGGACATTGACAACCCACTGTAGATGTTGGGTTTAAGCTCTTAAGAGGGGTTTTATTATCGGTAAATGCAACCACAGTTGGATGATTGCACCATCTGCCAGGCACTGCTACATATTGACGGGCCTGTAAACACAATGTTGAGTGATTGATCTTGAGCATTGTTTGCTGCTGTTAGAAATGGAACATTGGTAAACTCGTGCGGTGGGGCATTGAATACTGGATATATACATTCGGCTTGGCTCATTTAACAAGGTCCTGGTAATTGGTAGTTGGTGCAGAACAAAAAGAGAGCCCTCTCAAGCTGGTTAAAAGGGGACTCCATTAGGCCTCAGCTCATAAAACTTGCATTAGCGTATCTCCAATGTACCAGTTAAGAGAGTTAGTGTCAGATAGCATGCATGCCCGCATACTTTTAAGTGCTCCAGTGGATTTGTTAAGAAAACAGGCTATATTTTGTGGTTTTGTTGTGGCTTTGTTGGTCCCTTATTTTAAGGTATGTCTTTTTTTTATTTTTTTGAAATGAATGAATTCTCTTTAAAAAAAAAAAAAGAAGAAGAAGAAGAAAGCATGCTAAAGTGTCACTGTTGAGAGTGTTGCGAACTATGGCGTTGAGTTTAGAAGGTCAACATGCCACACAAGAAAGAAAAAAAGAGATTTTAACATTAAAGCTAACATGTCCATTGGATTCATACATGGTTGCTACCTGCTAAGTGCTGTTAACATCTCATAGCTAAGCTAAGTGGCACCCTTAAAAATATAGATAGCTAACAGTTACATTGGAGATGCCCTTAGGTTAACCCATTGCTACTGATTATTTTTGCACCAGTAGTTACCCACACTGCACTCTTCTTTTTCACTTATCAAGCTTCTGTGACGTTTTGGGACCAATAGGAGATTGGTTCTGATCAAACTTACCCATTTGAGGGGAGTAGAGGGCCGGTGCTAGTCCTGTAATCTGTTTAGGACGATAGAACTGAGTCCATCTCATCTGTGACTGTGATGGCAATGTTATTTCCGGCAGTCCACTTGCCTTTTCTCTTTCCAGCTTTGTATTCGGTATTCAATATCACATCTGGCAATTTTCTTTTGCTTGATTGACCTATTGGCCACGAGTCATACTGGGCAGCTACAGGGGCGGAACTAGTGGTTGGTTTTTTGGGGGGTTGTCGTACATATATAAGCTACAGCCCAAAGGCCCCTTTGGCCCATGGCCCAACCCCCCTACTTTCCTTTTTTTTTTTCCATTCCTTTCCCCCATTCCCTCTTCTCCCTTCTCTTTCAACCTCACGGTCAGCCACCAGCATGCCCTTATCCCGTGGACACCATTTTCCAAATTGCTCCTTCTTCCTTAAGGTTTAGGTAAACTCTCAACTTCGCTATTATTAGGTCTTTTGTGTTTTTAAATTAATAATAGTTTAGAAGCATTCTTTAGAGTATTTTTTCTCATTTTTTAAGTGAGTTTGGCTCAACTTTGAATTTTCTCTCCATTTGAGCACCATGGGTTTAGTCTTGAGTTAAGGTCTCTTCTCATTTCCATTTTCTCTCATTATAAGGCAAGTATGTAGCATTTTCATTTTTAATATGTTGATTTAATATTGATTTTAACATTTTAATATACTTGACATATTTTACCCGTTTTAATGGAAATGCATTAGTATCATTATGCCATTAGCATTGAGTATATAATTGTGAAAAGCAAACTTTTCTTTTTTGTTCAAATCATGTATTTTGATTTTTAAAATATTTTTAATATTTGTGTGATTACTGAATTAGATAATAAAAAAACTACTAAATTGTGATTTGTGAGTCACTCATTTTATCATAGTTGCTAAAATGTATTTATTATGAATTCAATTTAATTTTTAGATGGAAAAGAAAATTCCAATTGATGCATATTTTAAGAGAGAAAATAATGAAAAAAATCAAAAGTCGCCTACCTCCTCCAATGTTAAAATTTTAATTTCTAAAAATTATAAAAAACACTTAAAAATATAATAATTGCATAAAAAAATTTCTAGTTTGGCTCCCCCCGTGCAGAACCTGGCTTCCCCCCTTCATCAATTCCTAGGTAAAATCCCATCAAAAGTGGGAGTATAAGATATTTTCGTTTCTTGTAATCATTACTTCATCTTCACTGTCAAAAGGACATTTTTATTTTCTGTTCTGTGTTATTCTCTCTCTCTCTCTCTGTACGTATAGTATATAATAGTGGCAGCAATATCTATGTATCTTTGAGAACGGTTTCCATTTGATATCTGCTGTCCTAATACCTATATAACATTTAACATTGGCGTGTAATCGTATGAGAAGTATTTATATATCTACAGTGAAAACTTTTTATGAGATTTATTTGTGGATCTCATTTGGAGATAAGATCAGAAGTAATGGAAAGATCTTTGTGGGTTTAGCTTAAATATCAAGTTTAGTCTAAATCACATATCTTTACTCATTCATTAGTGGCCCATAAATTCAATCCAGTTGGATTGGTGTACAGTCGATATAATAGTCTACTAAATTCGAATTTGATCGATACTTGAGCCATATGACTATGGTGGAGTTCCTGTGTATTGAAAGATTTAAATTGTGTAATGGATGGGCCCTACCTAGGTTTCTCATAAAAAAATGGTAAAAATTAGTTTTTATTGAATTATTTCCCTTTTAACATATATATTGTGATAGTTTCTAGGGCTCATATATCGTTGCTACATCTCAGGCACAAATTTTTAGTTCTTTTGGATAATTCTAAGGATAATATTTCCTGTTATCTAATTAACTCTTGAGTTGAAATACTTAACGAGATAGGATAGACCGCATATCTGTGCAACTTGGGTGGGCCAAACTGGCACCCACATGGCACGATCTGACCAAAAGTAAGATTTAGGTTGGGCTCACACATGAAATTTGAAACCCATATATGGAATTTTAAGAGGGCTCGGGTGAGAGGGCTCGGGTATGGGTTCTGGCTTCATGTCATTGAATTAGACTCACTTATTTAGGGCAAACCGACATACATTTACGTGTGGGCAGATGCACCCATTTAATCTCGGTCCACTTCTAAAATTATAGTAAAAATTTTAATTTTTCTTCAAATTTTACATAAAAATTTTACGTCCACACTCAAAATCCATATAAAAATTCCATATTTATTCCCAAAACATAATTGTCTTTTTGGATCTACACCCCTTAAATGAAAACTTTACGTTTGCCATTGCACTTAGTTGATCTACCTATGTATCTATTTAGAGAAATTTTCATGTGCATTATACTTATGTGGCTTCCCTCTTTGCACATAAACATCCTCTTTTGCATATAATGCGTTGTTCTTCCACTTCTGTACATGAATATTTTCAGTTTATATTCCTCATGTGCAGTCTTATACCGTATTGTGAGAGAGAGATGAAAATGAACATTCCTTAGTAATGTATAACACATAGAATGTACACTTTACAGAGGAGGCATATGCATTTCCACAGACCCAGAAATAGGGTAGTGAATTTACAATACAGGTTCGGTATGTGTTCGGCTTTCGTTTGATCCAGGTGTGGGTTGACCTACATACAATTCAAGTTGCACTCTTGTTGATCTGACCAAGTTGCAGTTCACGAGACCTATATATGTCAATCGGATTGGGGCCATAGGTCAGCTTATCATCTGTAATCTGTGTTATACTATTTTAATTGAAAATTAAATAAATAGCATGTATGGGCCAGTATAAGACTATTATAAGTCCCTATTGGCCATTATTTGAGAACAGTGTAAATTGTGTGCATAGGCCATTATTTGAGAAGAGTGTAAATTGTGTGCACACCGAATTGGATATCTACTGATATTTAGAACCGTGGTTTAAATTACATAGGATTGTTCATGGCCTGGATCTTGCCGGAGCAATAGTTGATCCTAATAATCAGTCCCAGATCTTTTGCAAACTATGTGGCACGAATGTTGGGCCAGGCCTATGGTGTGGCCCGAAGCATAAATAGGCAGAGGCCAACCCTATTTAAAACCATGGATATCTACTGATATTTAAAACCATGGTTTAATTACATTCGATAGTTCGTGGGCTGGATCTTACAGGAGCAAACTTCACCAAACCCTTCCTGTTCTAGTGTTGATCCTGATAATCAGACCCAGATTTTATGCAAAATACGTGGTACATATGTTAGGCGACGCCTATGGTGTGGCCTGAAGCATAAATAGGCACAGGACAAACCCTATTTAACTTCAGGCCGACCCTGTTTAACCATCGAATCGGAAAATAGCCACAGCTCAATGACGGGTTTAAAACTACATCCTAATTCCAGCCCACCAAGGAATAGGTTCGGTCATTGGACCACTGAACATACCTGTTTGAACATGATGAAGTTACAAATTTGGGTATCTACTATCCCTGATGTATGTAGATTGACAATTCACATGTTATCACATTTTGATAACTTGATTGTGACAATTGATCTCTCGGCATGCTGCGCCTAGTACCAGCTATAAGCTGGTTGACTGCTTGTTTCAGCCTAGTAGCATTCAACTGGATCTCACAATATAGTGAACTGGTTCTCCCTTGCTCCTAGTGGCATACAGACTTTCAGAAAAAACTGGCCGACCAAACTGGAGATAAGTGCAATTATTTGAACTGCTGATGAGACTGTTTTTTGTTTTTTAGTGGACCAATATGGTAGAGCAATTCGCACCTTACACCTCTGAAAGCAAATAGTGGTTCTAGGCAAGCTAAGCTATCCCTAGAGGTTAAATTATTGAGATTGTTAAATCAAGAATTAGTTTAATTTTATGCCTAACCCTTATCCATGATAAGATCATTCATTTCCACTTAAACCCATTAATAGGCATGCATTTAAGTAGTACCCATAAGCTAGTCTCAATGAACAATTTGCAACTCATTATTATTGATCAGCTGTTTAGAGACATGTTGGCTATGATGTGCATGGAATATGGGTTCGAATCTCCCATTTTAAAAAGAAAGTGGATCAAATTTAGTATGAGTGTTTTGAGCATTGAGTGGTTGAGCAGACAAGTAGAAATCACAAACTCATTTTTAGGTAGATAAGTATGAGACGATGATGATTCATCTATTTGGCAAATGGACTGAAGGTAAGAGATGCCTCGCGAACTGCATGAACTGCTCAGAGATAAATCTCCAATTTACCAATGAAATGAAGCTAATGTTACAATTCTTGTCCAAATTGGAACTCAACTTCATGCACATGGTATGAATTCTCAACTCATTGTAGCTATCACATCAACAGGACGCTGACAATGTTGTATGAGTCCACCTGGACTATAACAAGTTATGGCCCTCGATGTGGTCTGTTAAGCTCACTTAGAAGCAGTGCACCCCCCATTTTAGTTTCAAGTGGGATGAAAAGGCCTCTACCATTTTAGTTTCAAGTGGGATTGAAAGGCCTCTACTTGAAATTAACTTACAAGATAAGAACCTCGGCTTCTTGATTGACCACGGTCTATTCAAACTTATGATGATACAATCAAACCTCTATAAGATCAAAAGTTGAACTAGTACCCAGACAGAAAGATAGATGGCTGTGGACCCCGCGATAGGCTGATAGTTTCAAGTTTCAACCATGTCATGATCATCACATCATCATCATTATTGTTATTTTATCTGTTGGATGGGAAAATGACGCTTGGACAGGTGTTTGCCTATGGAAAGATCTCAATAGTTCCTATTCATTGACTACGATTTGTCCTTGTTTTTATTTTATAATCCCATTACATTGAAATCAAATCTTCCAAGGATATCATCAAAGTTTAGAGGTCTCCCTTGAATGATAGACATCACATGTTTTCGGGGCCTGTGGAGTCTTCATCCAACTCTCTCTCTCTCTCTCTCTCTCTCTCTCTCTCTCACACACACACACACAGTCTCAGTTGTTAGCAACTGTATTTGTCATTATTATTATAGTTGATGGCATCTCTCTTTCTATATTAATAATTTTTAGGAATGGTAGCAGTTTTTATTAGTTTATGGTCTCTCTTTCTTCACACAATTATGTTTGGTAGGCACTTGGCAGTTACGGCATGTGGCCTAATGATGCCAATTACATCTCAACCAGCCCTTGGAAGAAAGAAGTCTCCATTTAAATCTCTTCAGGTCTTTCTTAAATCACTTAGGAATCATTGATTCCCATGTAACCATGTGATCTCACCTACCCCAAATGACAGTTTGAACCAATATGCCCATCACTAATGGCTAATCAGATTAAAGGATTTGGATTATTATTCACTCTCCTCCTCATATTTTGGACAATAGCGACACCACAATTTGAGGAATGTCTTGGAATATATTGACCAAATCTCACTAACCCTAAGCCTTAGCCCTTAAGCCTATTGGTAATTTATTTTCACAAATTTTCAACTATCTACCATGGTTGAAAAACTACACAAGCTAACTCCTGAATCTCTTGAGCCATCTCATTTTAACAAATGGATGAGCGAAAAATAGGAGAGACTGTGCTGGGATATCTCATTTTAATAATTTGTTTGCATTCCGAACCATTTAAAAAGGCAATCTAACTTTAAAAATTAAAGTTTATCTATAAGTACATATGTAGGGGGTTTGGAGTTAGTAATTTAAAAATAATTACTGGAATGTAATTTAAAACTTATATTTGATATTTTACATTCAATATTTGTACTAACAAATTATGTAATATCCAATATTTCTTCTTTTATTTTCCTTATTGTAGCAATTTTCTTGCATATATAAGGTTAATAAATTGAATTGATTATTATCAACACATATAAATAATTGTGTTTCTATTATTTTTAAGTAATGAGTTTATTTTTAAATACTTTTAAAATTATTTTTAAAAGGACATGACTCTCCCGAGTCTCCAAGTTGAATCTATCCAAATCAATTTTTCGCATTAGATGAGTCCAAGTCACAAGTTCTCTCACCTTTCTACGTGCATAGATTGGGTGACTTGAGCATTTAATGATTCATCATAAAATGAACGTGCATAAAACATGGCATTGAAACTACTATGGTGTTCTCTTCTTGTCTTTGATTTTTAAATTTGATTGTACAATTTTCTTTTCCAATTTTTAGATTTGATTATAGATCTATAATTTTGGGTCTTCAAGTCTTTGACAATTTTCTTCATCTAAAGAAAATATCGGGCCTACTTTTTTAATCCATGCAGCTTGAAAGCATGTATGTTCTCACATATTGACACTAACCAAATTTTATTCATCGAAGGGGAGTCTATTCTTACACTGATCATATAGTTACTTGTTTTTTTATTTTAATCATTTATTTTACATGAGGTTAATTTACACTAACACAATTACTTGTGATAAGCACAGGCATGGCCTGCGTGGCGGTTCACTCTGCATCTAATTAGTCTTGACATCTTTTTTATAAATATATGTAAGTATTGTGGCTGCATTGGTTAGGTAATCAATCTTAAAGCAAAAGACAAAGGATCAATAGATCTAGAGTTCAAATCCCTTGTCTCTATATATTTATAATTTTTTTTATAAACGATCAGTTAAAAAAGTCAAAATTGAAAGAAATCTGCTAAAAAATTGAATTTATCAATTGAAAGTAGTTAGTGTATAGGATGATCAGCAGTTTGATTTCTGAGAAAGTGGGGTCAATGGACCTCCCACCCACAATATTGTAGAGTGTTTGCATCTCAACTAGGAGTTGAAAAATGAAAAATAAGCATAGGGATCCCTCCCATATAGGGTGCTCAATGATTTCATGTGCTATGTAGGGATTAAAAAGTGGCTCTTATAGTCTTATTGGGATATCCTCAATAATGATATCTTACATAGGCCAAGTGATTGATCCTCTTAACATATGAACATGGCATTTTTCTATTTCTTGTCCACTTGTTATGGGAGCCATCGGTCAAAGAGGTAGGTGGTAGGGTCTAGTCATGCTACTATTATTTTATGTAGCAGAGTCGCAAAACCTATTGTTGAGATCATTATTTTTTTCAAGGTCCTTGTACTACCCCATTGAGCATACATCAACAACAGCAGATGCATGTGTCCAGTGAGAGTAGAAAAGATTATTTCTACATTATTATGCACATGGATTATGCTACTATTAAACTGGAGAAATGGTCTCGTTCAACCTTACTGGACTAGAGAAGCAGTACTTTGTGGATCCCGTGTAACCACCTTGGTGGATGTTGTTTGGTAAATAGGATTGATCATGTTAATCACATATGGTCTAAATTCAACTAACCCAACTGTCAAAGCTACTGAACAAAAAATGAATAGAAATGAGAACTTGGATTAAATTGTTCTAACCATGTTATCCGGGGTACCTCTTACCAGATGGCTATGATCATCAATCAAATGAATTTTAACTTTTTGACCATAAACAATTCATGCAAAGCTCTCGTTAACCAATCATTAATTCAGATTAATTTATATTAGTGATCCCCATGAGGTCAGGTGGTTTGGAATTCTACTGTAGTCGTCATTTTTCATCCCATCTCTTTATTAGTTTCCTTACTTTTGCTCCATAAAAAGACAAGCATTAGATGGTAGACAGCCCTGAGAGTGCCCGGTGGCACCCCTCTAATCACAGGGCTGGGCACGTGATGTGATTGTGTTGGCTCTCCACTTTGTATTATTGACCATAAAATACAAGAAGCTAGGATATTTAAATTAGAATAATTATATGATATGGAGTGAAAGGACCTCTTTTGTTGGAAGCTTCTTTATTGCAAAACAGATATATCATTGTCTCTCTTTAACAAAGAATTTAGGTAGGTTTATACAAAGCCATCTACTACTTTTGATTTCATATTTGGAGCTCTTACATTTAAATATATATATATATGGAAAAAACTATTATTTTTCATCCTTTACCTTGTGATGAGGGATAATTTCGTTTTTAGACGTAAGAAGGTCAAAAAGATGCCATAATATGTGTTCTTTAACAATAGTCAATCTCCACAGTAATCCTTGAGAATAGGCTATGATAGTCTAAACTGGGAAAAAAAACATGAGGGTAGTTAGTAATCTAGAAACAGGATAATCACTTGGGATTTTGATTTAAATTACTCTGACTAGAACTTTCTTAAAGAATATGAATTATAGCTTATAAATGGGATGAAAAATAAACTGATAAGGTGGTCGCTCCATGCTGTCAAGGTACAGGCAATGTTATGCTAGAAAAATAAAAGATGTTATTTGTAAATAATAAGAAGAGGAGATTCTTTTATGCAAACGGAGAAAAAAAAAAGGAAATTTATAGGAGGTTGACTATATTATTAATTAACATCAACTGGGTTGATGATATTGACAACAATAATAATTGAGTCAAAGAAAACTATGAACAGTCAACTCATCATTTTATGAGTTTTCTTCATAAAACCATTTAATTAAAATTTAAGCTTAATTTCTTCATAAAAATATCAATTATTCATAGCCCTCTTAGAGAGTACTGAACGGCCGATTGATCCACCTTATTTTGGGTGGTGTACTGTGGGGAAATATATTTGACCGGTCTCGGCCTCATGGGACCATCAAGTCAGTAATCATTCTTTCAGGTGAAAGCAGCTAGATCACTTTATGACCCGCTTGTTCATGGGACCATCGCCCTTAATAGGGCATTTTGTTTGGGTCATTTCATATTCAGAATTTACTCTAAGGGTGCCAAAATCTGACCCGACGTGCTAACTCACCCCTATCCGACTCATAGACAACCTGTATGATAGAACCAACGTTATATATGGGTCGATCTCGGATTAGGTAAACTTAACCTCCCTATCGCAGAAAAAATCTCAAACTAAATGGAAATTGTGACATTGCCTTACAAAATCCACTTCCACTTGAGAAAAGGATATAGAAAAACTGAACATAGACCAGATGGAGAAAAAAAAAGGAAAAGAGAGGGGGTTTGGTTGGGGTTTAAAGTCCGAGAAGCAATTAATTAAGGGTATTGTGACAATGGGCTATTTATAGCTGTAGAAAGTACTGCAGTCATGACCCCTTTTGGATCTCCACCTTGTTCGATCATGACAACTGAAAGTGCTGCATCCATGGCTATGGTCCTTTTAAAACTCCACGTAACCTCCTCCTCTCCTTGTTTGATTATATGGGCCAGGTTGGATCGACCTGCAATGTGAGCAGGTTGGGCTTGCTTGAACTTCTTTTTTCTTCTTGGAAATGGGCTCATGGGCTTCAACTAGTGAACACTGCAGCTCAACTTGACTCATTTTTATCCGACCCAACGTGTTTGCTATTCCTAGTTATGCATTAACACAATTGTCTGTGCCCATTCCTGCATTACATATGTACATTTTGATGTGAAGATAGTTTATGAGGCCATTTTTAGACCAAAGTTTTTGGTCCTCTCTAGGTGTGCGATGGTTACACACGTACACCTTATACCTTAAAGAGGCTCTGGCAAGATTTTTACCCAAGAGAGGTTATCATATCCAACTCCATCATTGCCTTGTATTTTCTACAACTCCTGTGGGACCCATGTTTTTAATCTAAAGACATTAAGGACAAGCTTGTTTGTGTTTGAATGCATGCAAATTGAATATATAGAAAATGGTCAAATGAGGTTTATGCAAGGATTATATAAGAAGTGAAGTGTGAGATATGATGTGAGGAGTGAATGATATAGTAGATATAGAGATTAGACATTGACTTTTTTAAGTATTGAATTACTTGAGTGATGGATGAGTACTCGTTTTTCATTTCATCTTGATTTACTTTCCATTGAGGGAAGGTGTTATTTGATGGTGATTGTATATCCACCTTCATCCGCATTTTTCATCACCCTATGTGTTCAATAACGGTGTATTAAAAACAAATCCTTAGCTTCATATTCAGCCCATACCTCACTTCTCAAAGAGTCATTCATAACTTCAATGACCCAACATTTTAAATACTCGTAGATTTTGAGATATATAAAAAGTTTATATATGCAATTTGAAAGTTTCAACGTGTACGGATGATAGTGCGCTTAGAACCAAACACGATGACATATTTCCAATGTGTAAGTTTATCTATCCAAATCTCATTTTAAAACCACATACAAAAGTACAAACGGACTACAAAATGAGAGATTATTAAGAATGGAAAATAATTTTATGAAATAAATCTCACCAATTTTTTTTGTGAGAACTCTAAGTGGAGCATATCTATCATTCAATTCAAATCTTATAATACACAATGACTCCTTGATAGTCATTCTCCCAAAGTTTCAGTCACATCTGAATTTACTAAGCTGTTTAATCAACTGTGCACAAATTTAAATAAACGGAATTTGTGAGTTATGGATGAAAGGATTAGAGACATGTGATTGGAGTTAAATTTGATATGTGGAGTAGCCTCACATAGATTTTTTTGTCCTCCTAATCTCATCCCCAAATGTGATCCACAAGTCGGCTCCATAAAAAATTTTCACGGTAGGTGCTTGAAAACAATTCTCACAAGATCAACACTCATTAAGAATAGCCTCTTAACTCTAGTTGTAAATGCATCAACATGTACTTAAGTGTCAAGGATTAGGTATACCATCTTTTCTCACTTAAGGGCTCTCTTTATATTACCTATAATCTCATACCCTAAGGTCCTGGGTCCCCATCTTAGTGGCAAACGGAGAATTTTGTTCGAGGGGTGCATATCCAAGTAGGAAATTTTGTTTTGAAAGTAAATATGTAATTTTTTTTTGTGAATTTTGGTAGTGGATGTGGGATTCTAATATAAAATTTTTAAATAAAACTAAAAATTTCATAATGATTTTAGAAGCAAATCAATCTAATGGGGTGCATCCGCCCCCACATAGCTGTATATAGATTCGTCCAAATCTCTAAGCTTGGTCCCAAAAGGGAAGAAGAGATAGAAAGAGCGGGAGAAAGAGTTTTTGGTGGCCACTAACTTCTCTTCAGCTTTTATCTTTGCTAATTCAATTTAGCAAATTGCATGAATAAAATCATCTAAAAATTAGGAATTCAATTTTATGCAAAACAAGGAGCAGGAGGGTACCTGTTTCAAATGAGAACCATTGCTAGGATCAGAAAATGAATGGAGAGGAATGTTTTCTATGCTGTTCAGACTTCTAACCTCACTG
Organism: Sextonia rubra; assembly: GCA_037013555.1. Classification (NCBI taxonomy): domain Eukaryota; kingdom Viridiplantae; phylum Streptophyta; class Magnoliopsida; order Laurales; family Lauraceae; genus Sextonia; species Sextonia rubra. The sequence continues at coordinate 10,161,587 of JASUAD010000001.1, read as the reverse complement.
GGTCGCTGTTTGCAGTCCACTTCCATTGAATCCACTGTCCTAAATAGCCACGTGTCAGTAGGGCCACATCCACCACGTGGCTTGATTTAGGAGGAACCGAGTGTGCCGGTAACAAAAGCATCAAAACCGGCTACCTTGGGACTGACATTAACGTTCTGACGTGCATTAAATGCATCTCGAGGACCGAGCAAAGTGTCGATCTGGTTAAATCTTTCTAATGCCACATTGTATGGAAAGTCACCGGCTTGGCAAGTAAACCCGTCTCAGGCCTGAATAAAACAGAGTCAAACCGCGACGGAGAAAGAATCAAAATATCAAATCATTTGGACGTGACAACGCCACTTACGTAATTTCACCATTGCTTGGAGAACAATACTACATTTTTTGTACGTATATAAAATAGACTCTTCTTTCAAGACTAATGAGTGACCAAATAGTCAGTGAAAAATAAATAAATATCTAAACATAATATGATTAGGCACTATGTTAACCCCAGAAGTAGTCTCAAATGGGCTTTTTTCTCGAGAGTTAGCTCAAGTGGCTTAATACAATGATTTATAGGTATAATATCACATTACAGCTATAGCCTATGGGAAATTTCTCTGGCTCCTTTTAAATCAAAAGAATTAATCTAGTCGAAAAAGTTAGAGCACCTTCTACTGATTCACATAAAAATATATAAAAAGTGAAAATATGTAAATTTATAATTAAATAAACTCTATTACAAGGATTCATAGGTGATCTAAAAGTCTAATACCAGTTATAAAAATCATATCTAATTAGATGATTTTGGTTAAAAGGTTTGTGGATGATATAGAGTCGATCATAAGTAATAAAAAACATACATAAGCCTTTATATTTAATCAATTGGGCTAAGCTAAACTCATTAGATGAATACAATTTTCCAATATGATGCACGCGTTGCAAGCCTGCAGGGATTCACAATTTTAAGTGTACCCACCTCAAACCCCAATACGAAGAATGATTAAAATTTTGCTTGTTCGAAGAAAGATTAAATTACAGTACGGTCATTATTAAATAATTACGACTGGAGTTGACGTCCGGCACAGTTTCCAAGGAGCAGAGACGTCATCAGTGGCCTAACTAACAGCGTTACTAACGCCTCCATGGCCACGTGAGTGTGGGAATTATTGACCTGTTACCACTGCACCCACCGTCATATCAGCCTGCTCCGTAACTCTCTTCAGGAATGTACTATCCAATCCGTAAGCCGTCGTGGGACCCACATCTGCCCTAAAACAGACTTGGCTGGGCCCACTGCCCACCTGTTGCGATTGTTTAGTAATTGCAGACCAGCCACAGGGCACATCGATTGGAACGGGCATTGAGCTTTGAATGCAGAGACTGACTACACGATGGGGTATTGGCCTTGAAATTGACTAAAAATGGAAATGGGAGGGGTTACGTTTTATCTGCTGCCGGTTAGCGGTCACTGTGCCTAATCACTTGCTGGTGACCTGTGTGAGAGAGATCTTGGGTGGGTGATTGTGGAATTCTTTTGTGATTCGGTGGGGACTCACACATGCATATGCACCATTGCTGTCATGTGACCCACCGAAGAAAATTCCGTTCTGGTGTCAACTATCAAATGGGTTGGTCCCTCCTTCCAATGGTCGTTGCCAAGTGATGATGCAAGGTAAGGCCCACTCTTACTGGTCCAACACACTATTCTCACCCATCTTTAGAACAGGGTACCTTTGGGCAACTACAAATCTGTGGGAAAATAGCAGTGTAAGGCCTTGATTTTTCTCCACCTATTTCTTTTCCATTATTTAGTGCAAAAGTACTTCATGGAAAATCTATTTGCTTCTTGTGAGTTAGATGTGTGAGATTTCATCATGGGCCCCACTCATTGTTAATATGAACTGTTAAAAAATTAAATGACAACTCCTCCAATAATGCATTTCTCAATGTTTACTATAATAAGATTTGATCCCACTGTAAGATCGATCAGAAAGTTGATAATGTGATTTTGCACATCTTATGCGTTATAAGTCACATATTAAATCTCATTGTGAGACAAATTCACAATAAAGTAAAATTTGAGGGCATACCACTGGACTGGACGGGATGACATTCAATTTTAACAATAAAGATTATCAATATGTGATCGTGCTAGCCCCACTCATGAGAAGTGTTTAGCAGACCACCGGGCTCTTCAAATATGATACCACAAGTTTGCTTCGTCTAGTTCAAGAGGAGATATTAAGGCAGTCTATTTGTAAAATGGTGTTAATTAATTGAAAGTATTTTATTTTCGCCATATTTATTAGATTCACCTGTATTTCAAATGAGATATAACTTGCCAAAGAGGATTTTTTATATACCCCCCCCCCCCCCCCCCCCCCCCCCCAAACCAAAGGTTTTAATAGGCTCCACTAGTTTTAATATTTGCATATAGCCACCACTAATACTTTTTATGTTTTAAAATCAGTAACCTCACAACCACCATAAGTTCTTAGAGTAAAATGATACTTTTACCCATTTTTTCATCTCTATATGTATAATTTCAAAGGCTAGAATTCATTTTTCACTCAAGTTTGTAACATGACCATTTGTAAACCACTTTTAGTAAAAGAGAGTAACCCCACATAAATCAATTTTTATCAATATGAGACTCATTTTGTTAAATTTCAACCGATCAAAACCTATACTTATTATTGGTTATAATTGACGTAATCCATGCATGATTCATTGTTGGATTGATGTATGTTTTGAAATACATAGTTTAGCTTTATGTGCATTAAAAAATTATTAAGAGAAAAACCATTAGATCTTGGGATAAAAAATAATAGTATATTTTTTATAAATAATATCACACTCATTTTTTTAATGGATGTAAGGGCAAAAGCAATCATTTCTATAAATTTTTCATATAGATCTCTTGGTGGTTGCTCATGCAGATTAGGATTGCTGATATTTGAGACATAGAAGATATTAATATGAAAAAGAATGGGATCTATATAAATATTGAAATATAGAAGCTTATTGACAAATTCTATAAAATGTAGGTGGTATATGTAAAAAATTCTAATGCAAGCCATGACATCATGTGGGTCAGGTCAATGAAAGAGCATCGAGCAGTCTTTTCGGGGGCAAATATTTGGGACGGTAATTTCATGGAGGCTTCCTTACCATTCACGGGGCTTTTCTTGTGAAAGGTAGGGCCCACAGGAATTAAATTTATATGTACAAGGCGTGTGTCATCTCAAGCATACTACCCAAGACACGCCATTGGTCAAGAGGCACTCCTTTCCGATTTTAAAATTTTTATTTGTTTATTTTGTTTCTGTTTTAAAATTGACAAGTACATCTACCTAACATGGGCTGCTCTCATCATTAAATAAAAAATTTCTTCCCCAAGATTACAGATGCACAGTGCACTCCCAACACAATGAGGCCCCAATACCCTCTATTGTAGAATTGAGATTATGTAAGGAAAAACCCTACGTGAAGGGACTTTTTTAGTTTCACCGCCCATCGGGTTTTTTATCAGAGGAATCCGGACTCCCTATTCTACTCAAGATCATTGAAGATCTAACATTAGATCCAAGTTGACAATCACCTATTCTTGAATCTCCAAAAATGTTGTTCAAAACTTGGAAACTGTTAATTTAGGTGTTGGGATAAACCTAGACCTATGGGTTTATCTTTGTCAATGTTAGAAAAATTTCATCCAAACATTGCTAGTTGTACGTCTTATGTGAGCCTTATAAGGTGACTATATGTGAAAATATTGTTATTCAGCTAAACTGCAGGGAAAATGGTAACTTAAAAGCATACTGCATTGCATTAATGGGAAGAGCCAAGCTGGAGCAGTGTTAATGGGTGGGGTGGGTCAGTGATGCTATAGTTAGATGAATCTGCACCATTTTTTGCAACCCGAAGATATAACAACCCCACTTTAGATGTAAATTAGGATTAGTAGTAATCTATCCTAGATAAAATCTCCAATATGAGTTCAAGATAGGATTTGTTGGTTTTTTTTAATCTTATTTTGCAAAAAAGATTAGAGAGAGTCCATGTGATAAAGAAACAAAGCATTAAGAGTAGTGGTGAAGTTATTAAAAAAAATGAAAAGAAAAGAAAAGAAAACATCTCTAAACAGAGAATCATACCCTTCCATTTCTTAGATAGTAGTCTATCTGTCCTTGTAAAATCTAAGTTTGAGATAACACTCCCTTAATGAAGGAAAAAAGGCAAAAGAAATAAACAAAATAAAATTCTGGCAACATTGTTGGGGCCCTAAAATTCCTAACATTGACATGTTCAAGTATTGGTTTCTCCATCAAGAAGTATATGCAAAATTCATAAGACAAATAGGGTGTCAAACGGGGCGGGCCACGGCACGGGAGTCATCGTGCAGGTTGCAGGCCAGCACGGTCAATAGCGTGGCTCGTGTCCTCGCACAGCACATTTTACCACACAATGGCCCATTTTATATATTTATATAGTCTATATTTTTTTAATTTATAAATATAAAAAATGAAAATCTGTCATAAATCAAAAAAGTTGGAAATTAGTTCAATCCCCATGAACAGTTGGATGATCCACACCTAAACCAAATCCTGAACACCAACAGAAGCTATGCAGCAATTAACTCAGAGTCCATTGCACATTTGTTTAAAAAACATTACTGTGTAGAAAGCATACTACTGATTCTATCCCCAGCTTAGAGAGCTCGATAGTGGCATGAAACTCGATATCCAACACTTCTCTGGTTGACAGCACGTTGATACGCCCATGCCCAGGCACAATACAAGTCATGCCATGCCAGTGGGCCGTATTGGGCTGAGCCTTGCAGGTAGCCAGCATGGCAGGGCACGACTCATTGAGCGTGCTATGTCTGCACAGCTGTGCTCAAAGTTTGTCACGTTTGACACCCCTAATGAAAACTATGACACTTTTGTCAAGAGGCTTATACGGTACCTTAGATTTACAATGTCTTTCGAGCTTGCAAGTTTGGTCTTTGCCTCGTTGTGCACAGTGCATTTTCTGACATAAATTGGGTTATTAGGTTTATGTCTTGTATTTTAGTTTTGCTAGATTGGTTCATTGGTCTAACCCATGACCAAGTTTAGAGTTATGGGTATTTTGGTCATTACATCGGGGTTATTTTGGAGGCCAAGAAAGTGAAGATTATATAGTCATGTAATATAACCTTAGACTTATGTAAGAGAAGTGAGAGCTCTCTTCCCTGTGATGACGAACCACTTATGGCCATTATAAGGTATGAGAGAGGTGGGAGCTCTCTCCCCCATGGTACTTAGAGTATAACCCACCACGTATAATAGGAAGGGTGTGAGAGTAAGATTGAGATCTATGAAGATTGAGAACTCTAAGGGTTAGAGAATTTGGAATCCTTTTAACAAGTTGTCCAATTTCTTCGTAATGAAATCACACAAATGCGCATAGCCCTTGGATGTAAGTAATTTCGACAAACCATGTGAAAATATGTGTCATGATTGCATACTTATCTTCTCTATTGTGTGTGGAGGATAGATTGATTGCTTGCCCTAACCCAATCTAATAGGTGGCATTAGAGACACAACAATTGGTATTAAAGAGTACAACAATTGGTATAACAAACACAACAATTGGGTTGTTACCTCGATGATTACAGCTCTACATTGTTGGGAAAAGCTATATAGTGGAAAATACTTGTGATTGATGGATCAACCACGATAAACAAATAAAAATATGCCATTAAGCAATCACACATATGAATACATCAATTTTACGTGGTTTGACAAGTTGCTTACATCCACAGGAAAGAGAAATATCGTCTATTGCTCTCCCCTCTCAATTCTTGAGCATTAGGGTTACAATACATGTTATTCTCTACAATGGGTTTTTGTCCTTGCACCATAACAAATTGGATCCCAATTGTCCTTCTCTTTTTAAGGATTGTCAGGTTTTGTTCTGTTTTCTAGTTTAGTCGCCATTTGCGTTAACCAAGATTGAGGGTCAGGGTCAAGGGTATTGTAGTCATTATCTTGGCCTCTAGCAAATTCCATATATAATTAATAAAATACCCCTACCTCTGAACCTCGGCCGTAGCGGGTATGGAGGCATACCTTTCAGCGAGTATGAGAAGACCAAGATATTGCCGGGTATCTTTAAGGCGGCACCGAGGAATTATTTCACACATGAACACAGAAATTTTACATGATTTGGCAAGATTGCCTACATCTACGGGGAATGGAAATATCTTCTATTGTTCTCAATTGTTGGAAGTTGGGGTTATAATACATCAATATATATAGTTTTCACTTGGCTTTCAAGAAAATCCATACATAATGACCCTTTTAACCCTGAATCTCAATCATAATTAACCCAGACAAACTGACCTAACTAAACCAAAATACAAGACAACACCCAACATACAAGTTGTATTCCTTGGCCCTAGTGTAGTCTCATAGAGTGCTCTAAATATAAGCTTGTAAGTTCATACCTATGAGGCCCCTACCAGGGACTCACATGCAGGGATTTGAAGGACTCCCAGAGGCCCTTTTCTGTATAATCAGCTCCAACCCTAATTTCTACCATCTTTATCTGGGCTCTAAACCTTTCATGGTCAATAATTTATTCGGATGGGTGTCAATCAATCCAATAGTCCAGTAAATTCGAATTTAACTGAAAATTGATGGACATGGAATTTAGAGGGCGTCATATGTTTTGTTCATTTGGATAGACCAAGGGTGGGCCCCACAAGCGTGAGCTTATGAAATTTATCCTAAGTTTGAACTTAGGAAAAGCCTCATGTATATATATTATGGAAAAGTTCTCCTAAGATCAAGCTTATATAAGAAATTTCGTAAGCCTGAGGCCTTGGTCCATCCAAATGGATCAAATATACAACCCTCCTAAATTTTACATGTCCACAAATTTTTGGTTATATATGAATTTACTAGACCGTTGGATCTACTGTGCACTGATCCAAATGGATTGTCAACTATTAAACTTTTGAGGCCTAGATGGGGATGATAAAAACTATGGTTGAGGTTGATTTTTTTACAGAGAAGAGGTTCCAACATAGTCCTTCAAATCCCCCTTATCCCCATCTCCATCCTCATGTGGGTCCCTAAGTGGGCCCCACCTTTATTAACCACGCAATTAAGCTTACTTTGCACTAAGCTTGAGCTTAGGGGACCCAGCCCCATTTCTCTCTCTATCTCTCTCTATATATATCTATTTAAGGAAACTCTAAAAAATGCCCCACTTTAAAAATGCACCATTTTCCACCCCTCTGTTTATTTTGTCATAGAGCTCATGTTGACTCAATCTAATCTTTTCATGCATACTACCCTCTAATGTACAGTCATATGTCTAAATTTGACACTCACCTAATTTTATTTCACCGTTGGATTGAAATCATAATAAAATGATACTTCTAAACCATTAAATTTTAGGCACATCGATTAATAAGTTAGGATGATCATATGGACTCTATATTTTTTATATAAATAGGCCTCATATGGATCTTCATATCAAATGGATTTCTATAATCATCATACATCTCAGTGGGCCTTAACAAAGATGGCTGTTTTTTCTTAAAAAATGCTCAGGTGCTGTGTAGCGTTCCCCCCATATATATACAAATATATATATATGAAAAAGAATTCTATGAGAATTAGTTCTCATTATTTTTTTATGAGAACTTTAGATGAGGCCTATCTATCATCCAATCAAAACCTTCAATACGGAGGGACCCCCGATAGTCACTCGCCCCAAGTTTCGGTCAGATACGAATTTATTGGGTCGTTGGATCAACTGTGTACTAATCCAAATGGATTGAATTTGTGGGTGATGGATGAAGGGATTAGTGATATGTAATTAGGGCCAAACTTGATATTTGGAGTGCCCCACATAGATATATTTCCATCCCCCTAGTCTCATCCCCAATGGGACCCACAAGTAGGCTTTATAAAAAATTTTCACAGCAGGTACATGAGAAAAGTTCTTACAGAACCAAAGCTTTATATAGCAATAGGAAGTAATCCCATGAGAACTAATTCTCACCACTTTTCTTATAAGAAGTCTAGATGGAGCCCATCTATCACCCAATCCAAATATTACAATACACAAGGACTCCCCAATAGTCAGATGCCTGAAATTCCGTTCTAATTCGAATTTACTGGACTACTAGATCGATTGTATACCAATTTAAATGGATTGAATTTATGTGTCATAGGGGGTTAGGGACATTTGATTTAGGGACATGTGATTAAAGCTAGATCTTTCTATCCCCCCAGTCTTATCTCCAAATGAGGCTAATAAGCGGGTTCCATAAAAATTCTCACGATAGGCGTGTGAGAATACTTTATATTGAATCTCAGTCCATCGTATAACCTAAATACCATAGATCAGCCATATGATATGGCGTGGATTCAATTACTTCTTCAAGAACTCAAGTTGTAGCATTTGGGTCTTCCAATATTATGTTTTGATAATAAGAGGGACAATTTATCTATTTCTAATCCTGAATTTCATTCTCGCACAAAACATATTCAATAGATTTTAATTTATACCATTTGAATGATCGTTTGCTAATATCTTTGTTAAGAGGATCAAAGTGCTATGTATTTTTTGTGGAAGCAGAAGAGTTTTTCATAAATTTTATTTTTGGTAGTTTGATGCCGCTGGACTATGCAGAAAATTCCTGTTTTATGGAAAGTTTTCTATCCTCAGAGAAGAAATCCATGTCTGACCCGCACCCTCGGATTTCCTTTCAATGGATGGAGTTACACAAACAAACACTGATAAAGGTTTCCGTTCTCAATGTTTTTGATATCTTCGAGGGCTAGCTACCGTCATAAACGAACAACTTGAATCGCGGCTCATATGGTAACCATTCCACTAAAATTCTCACAACCAATGATTTCCAATCTCTCAATCAATGATTCTTTAATCACCCCATCCTAATCTCTCAATCAATGATTCCTCAATCATCTCTCAATCAAAAAAATTGGATATTTTCTATTTTGTTGACACAGTCTAGCTGTGCAGAAGATGTATTAATTGTACAAGAAAATCGACCATAACAATGATGGCCAAGTCTATGTTTCAACCACTCCAGTTACTCTCATACGTCTGACATTCATAAAAAAAAAAAAAAAGAAGGATATCATTGAAAGCCAGAATAGATAGATAAAGACAAAAACCATCATATTCCACTAGACGAGAAAAGGGACGAAGGCAGCACAGACGATTAAAATTTGTTGTTTTCAAACATGGAAAACGTAATGCAGTATAAACCCACAACTTCAAAGCTGCAACTTTCTAACGAACAGGAAAATCAATTCAAAGATTATATATTACCCATAGTAGGACTGATCTTTAACACTATTCCATCAATGAACATTGAATTACTTATCATAATCTCTCCTGATTAACAATCCACAAGTTGTTGATCACACCATGGGATGATCAATCTGTATGATTTACAATTAGTTTGCGTTAAATTGGCTTAGTTTCAAGTAAGATTATTAGTGTCTTTTGATTTTAGCAGCCGGACCCAACACACGTTCCTTATTGGAAACCAATTGGACTTATAGAAGAATGAAAGGAATTCCCCCCCCCCCCCCCCACACAAAAAAAAAAAAGGGGCTAAGAATTTTTAATTATGAGGAACCTCCCATCCCCTCTTTCGAAAACCCCCGGATGCAAAAAACCACCCATAAAAAATAAAATGAGGCCCAACTCAATATCTTTGAGCCAAAGAGAGACTTTCAAATGCCAATCCAACTTGGATCATCCACATGTTCTCAATTTTGAATATCAGTATGTCATCAAGAGATATTCTAAGCTTGTATGATTTCTTGCTTCTAAGTGGACCACATGGACTAGACAATCCAGTTTTTAGAAATGAACAAATTCAACTTATCATCCTAGATATTACACAATGATTGTTTTAAAACAAATTCAACTTGTTATTCTAGATATTACACAATGATTGTTTTAAGTTCCCTAGTCTAAGTCCACTATTATTTTTTCTGAACTAACTATTTCTACCAAAATCTAAGCATTGGTAGAGGCTATCTAATACTTTTCAATACTTTTTTTGGGGCGGTCTAATCAGTGTACTTTTGGAGACATACTCTTTTTAAGTGTTGAGTTGTTCTTCAAAGATGCGAAGCTACAGCCAGTTGACTTTGATATCTTGTTAAATTTCTTCAACAACTCATTTTTTTAAAAATTATGAGATTTTATTAAATGCAATATAAATATTTTTTAATCTTTTTACAGTGGAATTCAATTAGTGGACTTTTGACGACATAATTTTTTTTTTTTTTTTGCACCGAGTCATTGATATGAATGAATTCATTCTAGATGCCGGTGGGTGGGCTGGTAACTAACATTCTTAGAATTGGAATTTGAGATTTAGTTAGTTTGAAAGAAAAAAAAATTCCAATCTTGCAAAGGTACTGTAACACTCCGACCCAAGTTGACCCGGATTAGTGGGTAATTGCGTGTGTTTTTATCGTTAAGTGTGTTTTGATTTTGTTTGTTTTTTGTTTGAGTTGTAGAGAGATCGTTTGGGTTGAGTTTGACTTGGTCTAAGGAGTTTGAGCCCTTTTTCGTAATTCTGGTTTTTGATTGACCTTGTCAGTTTTGCGTCATTCTGACGTCATCGCGTGTACTTCGTTGAGCTTGTCATTTCTCGTAACTGTCTTGGATCCGAATGAGTTCGTTTGCTCTCGTTGGACCGTCATTTGACTCAAACTGACATTTGTGTAAGTGACTTGGACTTATCCGTAATTCTGGACTCATTTTAGTATAAAAATCCCACCTACCCTTTGTTTCTCCCGATCGTCTCTCAGCTCACTCTCTCGTTCTCTCCAGTTCGTCTCTCTCTCGACAGCTCTCTTTCTCTCCTTCTCCATCTCTGTTCTACTGCTTGAGGGAGGAAGAAAGGAGCCATTCGCGTGTGTGTTCCAGCGGACTGAGCCAAGCAACGAGTGATTTCCATTTGTGAGGCAAGTATAAGCCCAAGATGTGTGAACACCGATTGATAGTGATTTGATTGTTGTGTTTCTATGCTTCATTGTGTTCTCAGTGTTAGACAGCCCTATTGAACTCATTTCACTGTTATCTTGCTGTTTCCAGCCGTTTTGCACAGTTTCTGTATGTCTGTAGTGATTTCAGGAAAATGACTCCGTGCACTCACGGCTACGCCGTGAAATGTGCTACGGCTAAGCCGTAAAATGGCTTACGGCTAAGCCGAGACCCAGCCGTAACCCAAACCGTAGAACAGCACAGACTGTTAGCTGAAAATAACTGGATGTTGGCAATTTGCCATTCTTCTACGGCCCAGCCTGATCTAAGCCGTACATTGTCTTACGGCTAAGCCGTGGACCAAGATACGGCTGAGCCGTAGAGCAAAATACGGTTGAGCCGTAAATCCGGATGGATATTTGGGGAACCTCAGCTCAGCCGCAGTGCATATTACGGCTAAGCCGTAAGATGCCACGGCTAAGCCGTAAGGTTACCTACGGCTGCACCGTGAGACCCTGAGAATTGAATGAAAAGGGACTAGGTTTAAGCAAAAGACCGTATATGACTTTCATGTTAGAATGTAACTAACCTGGACATGCCCAATGGAATGTTTGAATGACATGAATGATCTCAAGGGCTATGAATCATTCATGCTTGTTATCCAGCTGTTTAGCACCTCCCCATGGGTGTTGGTTTAAGGGACTTCGGTGCACACCCCTGACACTGCAACACTAGACAATGGTGCATCGAACAACTTAAAGCTACATCAACATGCACGGTTAGAAACACTGGATAATTAGTAAAGGATTGGCTTGTAATTGACCTTGATTCGTAAAGGTATCTTGATGTGTACAGCATATTGATTACGGTTATGCCCTCTTATGTGTTCTGCGCTGGACCTCTCGATTCTGTGGGACATGCAGCAACCCCAGAGCGAAGCCCGGGCGGAACCATTCTATTGTTCTATTGGTATCAGTGTTATCATCGCTCCATTGGAGTACTTGCATCAGTTATGAGTCAGTGATTGTGATTGATACTCATTGTCAGCACTTCCTGTAATTGCTTATGTACATTCCGTATCCGTATCAGTTTATGTACATTCAGTATCAGTATATGCGATGCACTTCCTATTGTTTGTTCAGCATGACATGTGAGATCTGTAAGTGATAAGTGATATGATATGATTGATTGATTGAGGTGCATCATCCGATTGATTGTGATTGGTCTTGGCACTACTGAGCCTCAGCCTTAGGATACCCGACGGGGTTAACTTTGGTTTAGTTTAAGTGTTTGCCTCTGCAGAGTGAATTGTCCTGGGACTCCGGACCCCGGGAACTAGAGACCCATGCGTGCCCTGGCCCGGTCGCTGGTGTTCTCATCCTGATTGCTCTCGTAAGGGAGAAAATGGCCAATGTAGTAGCCACTTGATTGTTATCTGTTTATGATTCTAATAGCATGCTTATTCATTGCATAATTGTTTGGTATACAATCATAATTTCTATGGATATTGCATTACGACTATTGTTCAGTATTCTTCAGTCTTAGACACAATTCGTGTTATCTTCTTGTTGGCTTATACTTTGCTAAGTCGTTGTACTTATGCGTTTGTCTTGTGTGTTGCAGGCTCAGATCCCTCTTCCGATCCTGCGTCGGTCGACCCGACTCCAGGAGAGGCTCGCGAGGCCCCCTCCGGCCTAGAGGAGTGGACTTGATCCATCCTCCAGAGTACGGTTTGCATCATTTGGTTTTCCCCATTCCTTGTGTTGGAGTCTATTGAGGGGACTTTTTCTGTAATTGTAATGTGGGCTTGTGTGATATCTGTATATTGATTTTTGGATCGTTGTAAGCCCACTATTTGGTCATACGTTCTTGTATTGGTTCTTATTGTCAGTTCATGTTATATTGTAATCTCCCATTGTCTTTTGGTATATTGTGGTATGCCTTGATACGTACAGCTTCCGCGTACAGTTGTTTGCACGTGTGAATGATCCCTTGTGTGTGTATGCTTGGACGGGGTCTAGGTGTGCATGCACGGGAGTACGTGTGTCATTGGTTAGACTTTCTCTGACCCTCGGTCCCTGGGCTCGGGTCGTGACAGGTACGACCAATTGACCCTGCAAATATTTCCGTACCCATAGATAACCTTAATTGGGGCTGATGAATGGTGACAAGGTACCACCCAAAGGACATCATGATGGCGATTATTTCACAAAATCAAAGGGAACGGATAACCTGCAAACTTGTTCTTTCATTTTTAGAGGAGAACATCATTAAGAGGTAAAAGTATTTGGAGTTTTGTTCTAGTTCCGGGTCCAGTTGCAATTATGCGGAGGCTTTATTGTATATAATTACAAACCAGCTAGAAAGGACTACTTTTTACTGCCAGAAAGGAGACTAGCAGGCATCATTGCTGTCTATTAAATTTCTGTTTGCTGAACTGAATTCGAGCAATTTAATTCAAGCAATTGAACGGTGAGCTGTGCGAGTCTGCCGATCTGAGAAAGATGTACCACTATAGTTATTCATTTCTTACCAAGCTATTATGGCAAAGTGGACCTATTGGAAATTAGAAGTCCATTCATCTAACAATTCCATACATTTATCTTTTTCTAGTTTTTTGGCCCTTTATCATTCAGGGCATCTGTTTGGAGGAATTGCTCACAGTTATTCCATGTTTTGAGCATATGGAATTCTCTGTTTAATTTGTGGTACTCGGTCTTATGGATTGTCCTTTCGGGGAGCCAAGATTTAATGAAAGTCTTAGTTAATATAAGAATTATCACATTAGATAAGCTATTGGCTATTGGGCCATTGCCTTCCCTGTTATTCCCACCATACAAAGAATATGAGTAGAATAAAATGATCAAGGACTAATGTTTATAAGGAATACCAGAGTATGGATGTGCTTAGGTTTGCTTGGATAGCTTGAATACCCAAAAGCCTTAACAAAAGAATTCAAATATGGGCATCGTTGACAACAGGGAGTAAGATACCAAGATTTAAAAAAGATAAGGTGAAGATGCAACGTAACCTGTAAATGAGACCTTAACTTTTCTAAAATTTTGTAATTATTGGGTATTCATTTCATATCTTTTTTTATTCACCTTTGTTGAAGGCAAGTCTATAAATTTATTTGCAATGAACATGACATAATCAAGTAAAAGAATTAGACCAGCAATTTTAAATATTCCCTTCCCATTTTTTATTTTTATTTAGAAAAAGGGGGAAAAGGAACTAAATAAATTATTTCGGGAACATATATCAGGTTGCCTCAAACGGTTTCAACTTTGATAGAAAGTTTTGACTTTGGAACAGTGTGGTAAGACTTTTAAAGTCCTAGCTCTAGACCCATGTCAGGGGCTGGTCCAAGTCTGAGTACATTGTTGACCAGATCACAAAATTCATCTAGCGTCACTTTCATGACCTGCAAGTAGGGGATCTGGTGTAGGGAAGATGAAGAAGGACCTAGATGAGGAGTGGGCTATCTAGTAGTATTAAAAAGGTGTCCCACAATTTAGGATGAGTTATGGGTACGAATCCTATGGGTATAGTTGTCCACGGATCGGAGCAGGGCTGGACCTCCTTTTGCTGGAGCTAGAGGGAGGTTGATAAAAATTAAGGTTTTGTTCTTTTGATAGAATTTCTAGAGTTTATATCTCAAAAAGTTTGAAATTTTAAGATACAATGAAATTCATGACGTTATCTCGTACTTGAGCATCAAAGAATTTTAGTAAAAGATTTTTGAAAATTTTAAAAGTTAAATAAGTCAATGCAAGTGGATGGAATTCAAAAATTCCTATAAATAAACATAGCGTTTGAAAATGCCCCTAAATAAGCCATCACATCATGTTCCACAAACTTTATGCAATTTTTAGTAGAAATTCTTATAAATGAACATGATCTAAAGGATGCAATTCCCAGTTTAAATCGAATACAAACACTAGTTTCAAGTCCAAACCTGCACAGTAGTAAATATAGAAGTCATGAGTTTGGCAATTGACGCCCGAAGCCCTATTGAGATTGGAATCTTGTTGAAGGCCCATGTGAAGGTGGAAAAAAGCTCTTTGTATCATGTATTTAAACACTTAATTTGTAGTAACGTGAGTTGGTACAATATGCATATACATATAAATACACACATATATTAAATATGAGGAATCCTCTGGAAGACTTTCTTATATAAGATACCATGCAAAGCAACTGTTGGAGCCCACCTGGGGCCCTACAAACCATGAGAGCGGTGGTGATTGAGAGTGTAAGCAGGGCCACTTGAAATGTGAAGTGCCAAATCAATCCAATTATCTTAATCCCTTTTTTTGCAGCTCATAAGTTTTAAGTTTTAAATATGAAAAATGAAGTTTATATAAAATAAAATGGTGGAGCCCACATGAATTGTTGATAACTCCATGAGATGTAAGACATGTAGGGGATTTTAGATGGTCCATTCCGAATTATCATATAAGTGAGCCCGACTACATATGCATAGGAGCAACTGCCCGATTTATATTGTTGGTTTGAAGCCCACATAATGTATAGAAGGATGTGGGCTGTGTGAAAAAGATTGAAAGCCAAAGGTGATTTTGTGAACTATGCAAGAAAAATGCTTTTCTATATAAGTTAATGATTCCTCGATAAAAAGAGCCGGTTAAAAAGGGAATAGATGAAAGTGGTGATAACAAATAAGAAAAAGTGAGGCCGAGCATAAAATGAAAATTAGAATGGAGAAATAAAATTATTGTAGCAGCTGATCATTGCAAACAGAGTATGGAGAAGCAGATAATGATAATCCTTGAACAGAATTGCTTGATATCCAGAGTTTGGGCCTCACCGACTGCTTACACCAATGCGTCTAGGCTGAGGTGGATTTCAAGAATCTCAATTAAACAGGGTAAGTTACAAGGGTGACCTATTTTGGTGCTCGCACATTTTGTCCAAACTCGTAACTGACATGACATAAGAACCCAACCAAATCTGATAGCACATGAAAACAAGAAAAGCGTGAAGGGAATTAAAGGCGTCTTCATCGTTCGAGCTCGTGTCGTGGATAGCGAAAATTGCCGATATTGCAGCAGGTCGGTGCCACCATCTGCGTCGATGCAGAGAAACAGAAACCGTTGACCTGGATCACAGTTCCATGCAACCGCCACGTGCCAGTAAAATCTATAAGCTTCCCACACCCTGCTCTCTCTAAAAATACACGCAAAAGGTATCCTAGTCTATACATTACTTCACAAGAAACGCTTTTAACGTATCACTTTCTGATTCTTATAGAAAAAGAGACAAGGAAATAGATGGGTATGTGGTATTATTAGTAGCCTGTAGTGGAGAGAGAGAGAGAGAGAGAGAGAGAGAGAGTACGATCTTTTTTTATTTAGACTGGCAGGCCTTTGTAGCGGCAGCAGCAGCAGAGATCTTATCGGGGCTTTCAAATTGCAATACATAGCAGAGGGAGAAAAGAACAGAGGAAAGGAGAAAAAAGCCGAGAAGAATAACAAACAGAGAAAGAGAAAGAGAAAAAAAAAAAAAAGGATCGATCCTTTTCATCTCTCTCTGTGTTTCTCTCTCTTTCCTTGTCGCTCTCCTCCTGCCTCTTTTTTTACCCACAAACCCAAAATTCCTGCATGCCATTCTTCTCCTTCCTCCCCTTTTGTCCTCAGCTGGAGAAAGATATCCACAGCCCTTTGCAAAGCTAGAGCTAAAAGAGAAACAGAAAACTGCAGAAAAGCAAAGCTAGCTCTTCTTTTTTGGCGTGTGGGATTGTATTGTAGATAATGGGTACGGGTTGGAGAAGGGCGTTTTGCACATCGATTCGTCGAGACCCAGAAGCATCAGAAAAACAGCAGAGCCCGAGCCCGAGGAGCTGCTCCAGCTTGGGGCTTTTCTCTGGCGGGAGTAATCCGTCGACCCCAAGGCTCCGTTGCCGGACTGAACCCGTGAATCCTCCCCCTCCGGCGGAGCTCAGCCCCAGGCTCCAATGCAAGACGACCAAGAGCCCCAGGCTGTTTCAGGGCTCCAACCCATCCTCCCCCAAATCCCCTTCCCGATTCGCTCTCTTCAAAACCAGCTTGCGTTTCTCGAGGGTATGAAAAATTCCCATAACACTTTCTTTGTCGTTTTTGTTTATTATTTTCCCCCTTCTTCTGTTCCAACTTCATCGTACGCAATCACGAGGGTGGGTTCGATTGGAGAAATCATGATGAACATGTTTGGAATTTGACTTTCTGGGTCTTTCTTGTTTTTGCAGAGCAGCTGCGGCATCTGTTTGCAGAGCGTCAAGACAGGCCAAGGGACTGCCATTTTCACGGCCGAGTGCGCCCACTCCTTCCATTTCCCATGCATAGCTGCCCACGTTCGAAAGGAAGGCACCCTCGTCTGCCCTGTCTGCACCACCACCTGGAAAGATGCACCCCTCCTCGCCATCCACAAAAACCACCCACCAGAAGAAGATTCCATCATCATCATCAACAACAACAACAACATCAACAACAACCCAGTAAAGGAAATCAGACAAGAGAAGAAACCCAGATCAGATCCCAAGCTATATGATGATGACGAGCCTCTAATGTCTCCCAAAGGAACCCTGTTCAATCCCATACCGGAAGTCGATGAGGATGAAGGAGATGAGGTCGTGGAATTCCAAGGCTTCTTTGCAAATCCGTCCTCCAAAGGGGAAGCGATCAACGGCGGAGATTCAAAGAAGGTGGAGACGGTCCTTCTTCCGGAGGCAGCTGTTGTCTCCGTCGGCCGTAGCTACGAAGGCTTCGCAGTAGTGCTGAAGGTCAAAGCGCCACCCCCGGCGCGCGTCAGCACCACTTCGGCGCCGCTCCTCGATCCGGCGCGCCGAGCCCCGATCGACCTCGTGACGGTGCTGGACGTCAGCGGGAGCATGACCGGCGCCAAGCTCCAGATGCTGAAACGCGCCATGCGGCTCGTTGTCGGGTCGCTCGGCTCTTCTGACCGGCTCTCCATCGTCGCGTTCTCGGCTTGCGCCAGGCGGCTCATGCCGCTGACCCGGATGTCGGCTCACGGGCAGCGCTCGGCTCGGCGCATCATCGACCGCCTCGTGTGCGCGCAGGGCACGTGCGCCGGGGACGCGCTTCGAAAGGCAACCAAGGTTCTGGAAGATCGGCGCGAGCGGAACCCCGTGGCCAGCATCATGCTTCTATCCGACGGCCAGGATGAGCGGGTCTCGAGCAATGCAGCCAATCGCCGCCGTCCATCTTCGCACGTGTCATCTACTAGGTTCGCGCATCTCGAGATCCCCGTCCACGCTTTCGGCTTCGGTCAGCAGCAGCAATCGCACGTGCCTGCAGAGGACGCGTTCGCCAAGTGCGTTGGCGGCTTGCTGAGCGTGGTCGTCCAGGATCTTCGGCTGCAGCTGGGGTTCTCCTCCGGATCGGCTCCTGCTGAGATCTCAGCCGTCTATTCTACAAATGGACGGCCTTCTTTCATCGGAGCGGGCTCCATTCGGCTCGGCGATCTCTACGCTGAGGAGGAGAGAGAGCTGGTCGTGGAGGTTAGGGTGCCACCATCTGCTATTGGGGCCCACCACGTGATGTCTGTGAGGTGCTCGTATCGGGATCCGGCCACACAGGAACACGTGGCGTGCAAAGAGAGGGCCCTTCTGCTCCCGCGTCCGCACGCCGTGCGATCTTCGGAGCCGAGGATCGAACGGCTGAGGAACCTCTTCGTTGCCACGAAGGCAGTGGCGGAGGCTCGGCGCCAAGCCGATCTGGCGTGCGCGCATCACATGCTGTCAGCGGCTCGAGGGCTGCTACTGCATTCGAGCTTGATCTCAGCCGATGAGAATATCCGGATCTTGGATGCGGAGCTGGCTGAGCTGCATTACCGACGTCATCAGCAGCAGCAGCAGATCCAACGGCGGAGAATTCCTTATCAGGACGAGAGCGGGGAGCCACTGACGCCGACGTCGGCTTGGCGAGCGGCTGAGCAGCTAGCTAAGGTCGCCATCATGAGAAAATCGTTGAATCGGGTCAGCGACCTGCATGGGTTCGAAAACGCTAGGTTCTGATGATTTTTTTTTTAATTTCCTCTTTTTAAAAATTAGCATCTTTCCCAGCGCGCACAATAGCGACAACCATGGCCAGACGATCCGGACCTTTCCCGGGTCTGAAAAAAAAAAAAAAAAAAAAAAGAAGGAAGCCCCATTGAATTTGATTGAGGGGCTTTGGCTTGTCTCTAGTCTCCCAATTGTATTGAAAATGTAATTTTGAAATGAAAGCAGACTTAGGGGGAGAATTATAAATATTCTATAACATGTGTAGTTGCAGTAGAGAGAGAAAGAGAGTAGATGGAGGAGACATTTTTATTTGAAGTTGTTGCTAGAGTTGGCATGTTGTAAATGGATGTAATGAGAGTAGCAGTGTTTGGTAACGTTGGTTGTATGTTGTGTGGTGCTTTGATTGGTGAGTGAGTCGTTTCGGAACTTGCAAGTGCACAGAACAATTACTGTTACTGTGGGGGTTTAAATTATTAGCCTGCCGGATGAGAGAGAATAACAACTAATACTTTTCTTTACCATGTTCGATTGAATAATGTAAGATGAGGATGTGAGGCATTTCTCATTTATGTATTATTAACTAAAAAGGGAGGCTTCCGTTTGAGTGGACGCGTCAATCACTTTCAGGACGCTTTGGAGGGGCATTATTCTTTGTCTCTCATGGTAGGGGAGAGTTTTTAAAGGGGGGCATGGTATTAGTTTTGGATTAGATTCAACAAAAGTAAATTTGTGTATTTTATTATGGTTCACTATTGTCGTTCTTAACCCCCTACGATTGGACCCCACTGGACTTGTTCCAAAATGCAAATTTAGTTTAGTTCAAAGAATTGGAAGAATTAATGTGTGGATAATTTATGATTCTTTAGAAGCTATTTTCAAAGGTGGAATTAATTCCTGAATCTCACTCTCCAATTTGCATCTAGGAACCCTTTAAATGGCCTTCAAATTTAGAAATTTCAAAAGATAATTATATGCTATTAGGGGGGTTGGAATTCAAAATCTTAGAAAAAAAAAACAAAGGAGATTTGGAAATGACTAGGCAACATTCATCACATCATCATCCAAAAGTCTCCAACATGACAAATCTATGGTAAGGATTCTCTTTTCAGTATTAGATGGGGTGGAACACATAACTTTTAAAACCTCGTAAGGATTCTGCCAAGGAATTGTGGCCTTAGTCTCTTGGGACATTCACAAAGTCCTCTGCTGTCGTGTCATTTGAAAAGGTCAAAAGGTAAATAAATAAAGAAAACACGTTATCTAATGCTACAAGGTTTTCTGTTTTTTTACTCATTTACACATAAAAATGATGAATGTGTGAAAGACATTGTTATTTGTCCTTAATTATCAATTATGTTTGAATGGGATGTGAAAATGATTCGTAAATTATGCCAGGTAAGGCAGTAATTGCTTCTTTCCTGATACAAGTTGTGAAATCAAATCCCTCAGCTTCATTTTTTCCCACACAATCCCTTTATTGGTCTAATAATTTTAAGGTGTTTAATTTACTATACCATATCTTCATATTTTTGAGAAATTTGTGAAATGTGCTAAAAAAGTCGTCACCTATACAACTAATTTCCTTCACTTATATGAGTCTCCAATTCATTATTTGAACCGTTCAATATATCACGTATTAACGCTAAGTACTAAAAAGCTTTGCTTCTTACCATAATCTTAAGAAATTTAAGAAAAATCACCAAATTCATATATATATATATATTTGAAACTGTTAGATGTAATAGTTTACTATAAAGACAATGGTGCTCCCAAATGAGCTAACAATGTGTTTCACATGGATCATTTGAATATGATGTGTGTGTGTGTGTGTGTGTGTGTGTGTGTAGAGAATGTTAGTATGAATCTATCCCTCACCCGTGAGGAACACTTGCACAATTGAGAATGTTAGTGTGAATTCATCCCCTTTTTAGCCTATTAGATTTTGTAGTGTGACCCATATGTGTGCGCGCGCGCGCGCGTGTGTGTGTAAAATTCATTTTCAATCTCTATGCATGAATAAAAAGGTAATGACCCCATAGAAGTTGGCACATGAGATTTCTTTTATTGTTGAATCTCATTTAAGGATAATGACCCTGGGCCGAAGGCCAAAGTTTCAAAGACTGAGCTGGCGAGGAATACCTGTTGGGAATATAGTCGAGGAATGAAAATCAAGCATGCAAACACAAATCACATAATAATCAAGCAATAACCATGAAGAAGATGTCAATACAATGATTACGTAGTTCGGTAAAACCGCCTATGTTCACAAACAAAGATCAGGTGTCACAACTCGAGTAGCCCACTGGCCCATTAACTTGGTGAGCCTATCATGTGACCCAAAATGCTTAATCCTAAGTTACTAATAGTAACCAACATGGTTCATTATATACTAGATTCATATTTTATTCTTAAATGATGTAGGATGGGGTGTTGCAATCTACTCCCCTTGAGGCCACACGTCCTATTGTGGATCCATCTAATTTCACCATGTGATGTGAGATCGAAGCATTCTACACTTGGGTCCCTTACGAATTCTTCTATCTCAACTCACAGGATTGCATACCTTGACTTTATTTTCATTTTGACTCAAGGGCTTTCTCAGTAAGATTGAGGGTCTCACATTTCTGGCTTATGATAGTCTTTGATGCCATTTGTCACACCCTACTTGATACACATGTATGATATTATTTGCTTTAGCTCATGGGTCTCACAGTTTTGCTTTTGGTGTGCCTTGACCCACCGAAAGGCTTTATGTAAAATAAGGGTGTAAGCTCTACATATAAGTCCAGTTACTTTCCTCTTTATAGTCGATGTGGGACAACTGGAAGTCATAATCCACCTCCCTTAGGGCTATACGTCCCTGTACAATAGCCTGCCAACCCTTTTAGCCTGCCCACATAGAAACCTTCATAGAAACCCACTCACTTGCACCAAACCACATTTGGGACTAACACCTGAACTAGGCGAGAGATGGTTTTGATACCATGTGTAATGCCCCACCCCATATGTATGCATGATATTATCCGCTTTAGCCTATTAGCGTTAAGGTTTTACTTTTAGTGGTCTTCAACCCACCAAAAAACCTCATCCAAAGTAAGGGTAAAAGCTCTACATATAAGCCCAGTCACTTTTCTCTCTATAGTTGATGTAGGACTTTAGAACGTCATGATATAAGCCCAATCAATATGTCTCCCTACTATGTTCCACACAACTCCGCAGGGTTTAGGGTTACATTATATCATATATGTATATATTTATAGTTATCGATTTCTTGACCCATAAGAAAACCCATAAATAATGACTAAATACCTCTAATCTTGAACCACGGTCCTGGTTAAGCCAGATGAATTAACCTGGTTAAATCAAAATGTAAGACATAACCCAACAATCTCCACCTTAACTTTGATTACGTAAATTCTCGGAGCTACCTTGAAAATACCAGAGAATATCCTGCTCCATTTTGCACCTTGTTAAAAGGTACGCCTTTACACTTGTTACAATTGAGTGCGACTTCTGCACCCCCTTAACTTGGAGTGCACCCACATTCTTAACTATGTGGTGCAACAATCGAGTCCAAGCTTCTCCTTTCTTGATTTTTCGAATACCGTCGTCTTGTTCTTCCAAAGTGATCTAATTCATCTGTTGTCATCTTTGCTAGCGTCCTTACAACACAAAGACTTCTCACTTTCAACTTTCAAGGCAAAAGTAACATTCCTTTGAACTGCATGTTTTCCTGAGTCGACGACCTTAAGGATATTTCGTACTTTGTCGTTAACCTGGTGTTGCTTCCGTTGTTCTTACAGTTTTAGTCTGCTAGTAGATGCCTCCTTAGAAATGTTTATTGCATCATCTTCTAGTTTTACATCTGACTCCACCTTACTTGATTTTTTCTTCCATTTCACCTATAGTTTTGGTATCCAGTTAGCAGCATTCTTAGAAATATATGTTGCATCATCTTCCAGCTTTCCATCTAACTTACCTTAACTAACTTTCCTTCCGTTTCACTTACAGTTTTGGTCCCCTGTTAATGGTTTTCTTTGAAATGTCTGCTACATCATTTTCCAACTTTTCATCTAACTCCACCCCAATTGACTTTTCCTTTCTTTTTGTTTTTTTTACTCATTGAAACTCCCTTTATTCAACCGTTCTATTACTTCGATTTTTTTTTCTTTTGGATCTAAGTCACCATTAGAAAATTTATTGCAAATCTGAGTCTCGAGAGATGTCTTGGCTGCTTTTCTATTTTAAGAAACTAAACCTCAACCTTTCTGTCTGATCTGCTATGATCAATGGAAGATGGATCCGAGCACGATCTGCTGATCCTTTTCTTCCACTCCGATCTAGGACACGATGAGTTAATCACAAAACCCAAGCAAAGTACGAAAGATCCCTCTGAGACCACTCGTTTGGAATATAGCCTAGTAACGATGATTAAGCACGCACGCACAAATCATACAATAATCAAGCAATTAATCACGAAGAATATGACAACAAAACAATGCCGAACCACCTATGTCTACGAACAAAGATCACGTCTATTACTTTGTTTCTCTGCTGTATTCCACATAACCTCATAGGGTTTAGAGTTAGAATACATCATATATATATATAGTTACCGTTTTCTTCACCCCCCAAAAATACCCATATATAATGATTATAATACTCCTAACTCTAAACCCCAGGCTTGACTAATGCAGACAAACCGACCCAACTGAATCGGGATTAAAGACACAACCTAGCAATACCTTGAATTATAAAAAAAAAATCTCAATAATGTGTGAATGGGTAACCATGTAGTATTTCTTGTACTTTAACATTGTGTGGTTTAAAATTTGCTGCCTGATAGTATTTGGTAGGTCCAAATGCGGCCTCAAAAATCATAGTTGATGATGATCCGGTTTAGTAATTAATAACTTAAATTAAGTCCATTGCCCAGGGACGATAGGATCATCCCCTCATTTTTATATTGTTAATAAACTTAGATTACCAAGTGTTGGGCATGAGAGCGTTAAGAGTAGGATCTACGATTTGATGGTCACCTCGGATCTCTCGTGCACCCCAATGTGTACACAAAATGAGCCAACCTGCCAGGACATTAATGATCGCGGTCGACCCTGTCGGAGTCTGACTGACTGATGGACTTCCATTGCCGGGTTACTTAAGCGCTCAAATCAAATTGTTAATAATTGGTGATTGTCCAAAAGTAGGATGCTCATCACATGGCCTCTTTGATAGGCCAACGATCCACATCCCACCCCATAAAACGCTTTGCGTAAACTGTTGGCCATTAATCAATCCGTATGCCATTACTGTTGGTCATGAATCATCCAGATACACTCTGTGGGTATTCCTCATCCAGATACACTCTTTAATCAACCGGATATTCTTCCTCTCTCCCTCACATGCCTATGCCTATCTCTCATGCCTACCATTGTAGGAGCGTCTGAGAGGATAAAGTGGCAAGAACAAAATTTCTGGATTTTCGTTTGGGACAAAACAGTACCTTGGATTTATTCAGGACAAGACTGTCCATGGATTGAACCATCTATTTTGTTACTTATTATAGATGGCATCAACATTTGAGGAGAATAAAAAAAGAAAGATGGAGATGGAAAAGAAAGGCAAAGTTCATTGCATAGCATTGTTGGATGGTGGGCAGGATGGAAAGGATGTAACGATTAGTAGGTGCGGGCAAAGTTTTATACAGATCAACTATTCATGACTCTCAATTTAAGGTTTCATCAAAACTTGGCATTTGATGAGCAAGTCTAAACTGTTGGTGGTGGTGGTGATATTATAAAATCTAAATAACTTAACACACTTGTATTTTGAGTCCCCAAATAAAAAAAAAAAAGTGATTTGCATTTCATAGGCGGACAGTTAAAGTCAATATTTATCAAACCTCAAAGATGAAATCAACGAAACAAATAGTAGACGTAATAAATTTTTTAGAAAAATCAATTCATTGAATTGAAGGGATTTTATTGGATTTTATCTTGTATTCCGATTTAATCGGATCGGTCGTCTAGTTTAACCAGAAGCGAGATTTATGGTTATGGGTATTTTAATCATTATATATGAATTTTTGTATTCGCTAAGAAAACAAAAATTATTTATATTGATGTACTGTAACCCTAGAACCCACAGAATTGAGATGAAATCATGATATATGAGTTCTTTCCTCCGTGGACGTAGGTAAAATTGTCAAACCACGTAAAATAGTTGTATTCATGTGTGTAATTGCTTGATTGTGTGATTACTTGTATTCATCTTGATTGATCCATTGATCATGGGTATTTCCATTGCGCCATTCCCAACAGATTTCTCTTTGGACTTTGGAGAATTTCTGAATTCTCTTCTCCAGCATAGTAAAATTCTTGAGTCCTTTGTATTTGAGCATAAAAAAAATTCTAGCAAATAACAAAGGGGGCTTAAAATTCCAAGGTCATTCCTAACTCTTTTAAGTGGTTGAAACTTTAAATTTTTTATAAAGAAGCATGGCATTTGCAAAATGCCAGAAACATTATGTCTCAAAAACCCTCCTTGCATACGAAATTCTTCTTAGAAATTCCACTAAAAGAACAAACTTTAAGTTCTCAACCTAAACTCACTTTAACAGCCACTTATAATCCAAGGTCAACTCCCCTTGCTTGAGGGCTAGGGGTTCTAACCAGAAAATTAAAAAACAAAACAAAACAAAAAGCTACCCATTACATACCCTCCTTTTTGAGCTATACGATGAGCAAAGGAGTTTTTTTTTCTTTTTTTTTCTGTAATCAGCATAAGAGTAATATGACCTAGGGATGAAGTCAAGAGATAAATAAGAAAAAAGATAAGCAAAGCAAGAGATATAAAAAACTTTGTGAGAGAACGCCTCTAGCAAAAAATAAAAAATAAAAAAAAACCCAGGGACACATGAAAGCTTCCTTAAATGCCACCTTCGTTGCATTTTTTTTTTTTTTTACTTTTTTGATAGGGGCCACCTTCCTTGCATTAAAGATGGAGTGTGTTTCAGCCTTAGACGCTACCTCCCAATGCTACAATTGATTAATAATCATACACCCAACTTTCCTAATAATTCCCCCTGGGTCAATTGACATTTTTTTTTAATTATAAAAACTTAAATCATTCCTTGTTGACGAAATTGACGACCCCATATAGCAATTATCATAGCCACTTGGGAATGAACCTTTTTAATATAGCTTAATTCAAATGTGTAGAATCGCACCATTTGTTTCACCATTCCAATACAAGACTTCGATAATGACACTTTGTTTTTGAGTCCTCTTCCATATCCTGCCTAGAACCCCCACTATACAACCTTAGTGTTCCCGTATTGAATTGAAGATGAGGAAAGGAAAACTGAGATCCAATTTCGATGACTTTAAATCCACACGGTTGAAACTTCTTGAAAGATAAAAGCAGCAGGAGAGCTTTTGCATGTGATGATTTCCTTAAAATGCGCATTCGACTTCTCCACCATGTTTGGCACATCGGAAGTCAGGAAGGAAAGTATCTCTTTCTTATGTCTCTTTCTTCTTTAAAGAAGGGACAGGGAAAAGTTTCGCCCTCGACTTTCAAATGCGAATGTAGTGTACCTTATTTACCTTTAATCTCTTCCAAACACGATCGAGAAACTTCTTTATGTTAAATGAAAAGGATCTTGAGAAAAAGGAGGATACGCACTAAAGAAGAAATAAATAAAAATAAAGAGTAGGTAACTGTTTAGATAAGCATTTCAATCAAATGCTAATCTATATCAATCCCTGGATTAATCAAATCTTATGTGAAAACGACTCATTTGTCTCTCTTGGGTTTTCCATAGCCAGTCCACACTCCATGACCTTGTGGGTCCCCGTCGGTGCAAGTACGCGTGCTCATTTGTGGACTTTGGTCTTCCGTTGATATAAAATAGAGAAAACTGTAAGATTTTCCTTTGGTTCTTTCACCTTTGTTTGATGTGTTGGTCTAACCAAAAAAGTAGCAAAGGAGGAGTAAAAAGTAGGCTGTCATGTGGCTTTTTTTTTTCTTTTTTCTACTTTAGTGTGGTTAAGATGAAAAATGATTTAAGTGAAAGTAATTAAGCAATGCTGTGACTTTATAATTTCATCATTGTTTAAATGAATATAATGTTACGGCGAAGGAGTTGAGATTATAGGAGTATTTGCCTGAGGGTGACCGTAGGTGGACCATTCACAGTCCGCTATGTCACCTTTAGCCTGGCATACAGTCTTAAAAAATCACTCAAAGATTCAAATTCCGCGTGACACAAACCCTTTTTATGCTTTTAGTAGTTTATTTATTTATTTTTTACTGCAACTAAATAATTGTGATAATTTGAAAAGAAGTAGACTTTTAAGGGAAAAAAATGCCTCCTTTTTTAACCCCTCTTATTTTTACTTTATTCTCACTTTCACCCTCACTTTATTTTCACTCTTCTCCAACCATAATGAAAGATGTGTGTGTCATCTTGTTCGAGACAGCAGTATGATTGGTCCCACCAGAAAAGTGAGTTAAATTGTGCATGTCAATGTAAGGTGAAACTGAACCTCAGAATCTCCTCCAGCATGATCTTTTGTTTTTTTATCTCCTCCAGCATGATCTTATGGAAACCACTTAATCTGATAAGCTAAGTGGGGCATTGACACCTCACTCGAGTTCAGTTGGTCAGAGGCCCACGTATTTATAATAATCATGCACGTATCCCTTGCAGTTATGATACATGTCAACAAATTCTGCACTGTGGGACCCAACTTATATGGAGATAGTTGTTGGGACTGCGACTGGTCCAAAGTAACAGTATGCGATCAGTAGCCATCCATGAAAGCTATCAATAACTCTAGAGTGATTCTCATAATTCAAGTCAAGTCATCTGTGTCACATGGGTGACCTGAAGGGGTGACATTTTTGTCGGGGAGTAAGGAGGATGAGTGGCCCCCTTCTTAGCATTAGAAGACAGTTTTCAAATTGAATGGAGCGGCCTAACCAGTTTAACCAGAATTTAAACATGTTGCATTTCAGTTGCCAACCTTCTTACCCTTCATTTGTTCAAATGGACCAATTTTTCAGAATAGATCGACTTCAAACACTATATGTAATTACTTAAATTGTTTTTAATGTTATTTTTAGATGTAGAATATGTGACTTTTAAACATGTAGTTTTAAAAACTGAATTTTCGGTTCTAAAACCTAAAACGTTTTTTGAGCGATTCTTCATTTCAATTAAGTTAATGGTTTGTTTAAGCTTATTTACTATATAAATGTGTTGCCATGTTAGCTAGTGTCTTGAACTCATAACTTGATCGGAGTGAAAAAGAAATGCCGAGGAACACAATTACCGTGGCGTACGGGTAAAATTGGTTTATCCACGAACAACGTGTCAACAGCAATGGGTTGCGTTGAAAAACTGCAGGTAACGTACTGTGATGAAGATTCTAAAGCCAAACCCACAGCCCATTTATTGATCGGGTTGAAGACTTCCACCTGGACTCAAACTGAAAGTTAAGGGGGCAATCCAAAACCATATTTAACATCTTGGTTTTAGATTTACAGGTCTTAAGTGAATTCGGCTGGGTTGGTACTTGGTACAGGTTCAACTTGAGTTGGCGCAAGCATGGTCTCAATCCAAACCCAACCCACTTTTTCATTGGACCCAAAAGGTCAACCGATACCCTAGCCTAAACTCGATGTGGGGGGCAGGTGTTACGGTTTCAACCCCAACTCTAATAGGGTTAGGTTGATAGTTCGCATCACCCCTAGCCAGCATTCATTTTATGAAAATCCAAGCGGGCCTTAAGCATTGTTCTCGTGTGATGTCTTGTGAATGACCCACTCACATTATCGTACCCAGCAGGTGCTGGACACCAGCTAAAGGGCTAATATCTTCTATGGGTAGTTTTTCAATATTCCTGCCTAGTTTGTTGCATGAGAATCCCATGTCAAACTCATCATTTGGACAATGAGGACAACTGAATCATTGGAAATAGAAGGAAATATAGAGCTCTCAAGCTGATAATCATTGTGACTTTTTTCATCGACTTTGAGATGCCACTGAGATAGATCTGTGAAGGCCAAAATGAATTTTCATCAGAAGCACTAGGAAAAATACAAGCTACAGGATATGATTGTGACTACTGGTTTCCACAGGAGTATGGATGCAGGCACAAAAGGACATCGCATAGTGAGGGCCACATCCAGAAGGGCCATTGCTGTAGGATGTACACTTTATTTTGCATGGATTCTCATTCTACTTATAGTGAGGGCCACATCCAGAAGGGCCATTGCTGTAGGATGTACACTTTATTTTTGCATGGATTCCCATTCTACTTATTGCTAAATGACGAATATCGTAAAGTGATTTTTGTAATGTGCCTCACCAACCGCTCACTGCCTGAGTACACCAGTTTCGTCTAACTAATGGGGGCCATTTGGCCAATGTGGTGTGATGATCACGAACCCATGACTATTATTACAAAATTTATTTTTAGATAGCTGGCAGTGCTATAACTTATGAGGTCTGGATCTACTGAGGCTTTAACCATGAGAAATCATGAGTTAGAAAGGATCTGAATTCAATCGTGGGCCCACCTATTTAAATCTAATCCATTCAAATTAAACGCCTACCAGTTGTCCTCAAATTTTATGTCAAACTATCTGGATTCTCTTTGAAAGACACTAAGGATCTGGATTCTGTTATAAGTCATTCAAATCTCACTCTCCTCCATCAGAGAGCAGGAAAAAATGGTATTTATGATCATCGTTTGTTTGAATGCAAATTTTTTAAGGAATAAGATGCATTAATTTGACCACAATCACGGGGTTTCCCATGAACCAGGGCCCAGGCTGGCCTGAATCCGACCCAGGCCCTGCTTTGGGCAGTGCTTGAGCCTTAGGTTTTATTACACGGACTGGGCTTGGATTTACTTGTAGATGTCCTAAAGGTTGGTCCTGCCCAAATAAAGGGATAACCATGAGATGAATATACTGCTAGGGAGAAGTTGCTAGAGAGGGGGACTTGAAAACATTCGACAGGGGGACTTGAAAACATTCTTTCTCATACATCCTGTTGTGCCCCAACCTGCTGGGAAACAACGTAGGATAATTTAGTCCAACCCTTCATTTTCATACGCCCCCACACACACTTTTGAGATGGACTGAGCTTGGGCTTAATCTGTATTTTTGGCTGGGCTCGGGCCAGGCATCATGGCCCAAGTCGGGCTACCACTGTGCTTAGGCCTATAGTTTAAAAGTCTGTTAGGGCCTGGATGTTCCTTAGCCTGGCTGGACCCATCCCATAACACCCCCTAATGGTAGAGGCTAACCCCGTTATTTTCTTCATTCCACCCATGTTTTACCCATTGGAACTATGTTTATGTAATATGTGATA
This sequence comes from Sextonia rubra, assembly GCA_037013555.1. Taxonomy (NCBI): domain Eukaryota; kingdom Viridiplantae; phylum Streptophyta; class Magnoliopsida; order Laurales; family Lauraceae; genus Sextonia; species Sextonia rubra. The sequence goes on along the minus strand of JASUAD010000001.1, from coordinate 10,131,162 downwards.
AGTCCTTAAAAATGTATTATTTTATATTTATTTTTGAGAATTTTAAGGACTTATTCATTATAAATCTCTTCATTTGATTAAAAATCATGTTTGTATGATTTTAGAAATCATTATTGTATTTTCCTGCAAAAATCATTGAAAATCATTAATTTTTCCTAAAATCATAAAACGTTCCATTTTTGGATTTCTATTTTTAGATGGTTTTGCAAATTCATGATTTTACATAAAAATGACAAATGTTTATATCATCATTAGTTAAAGATAAATTATGATCAATTATGTGAATTTATGGTGTCATTTTATGTGAATTGGGCCTGCATTAGTACAATTGTAACTTTTGGTCAAAAAATCATTATTTTTAATAAAATGTCACTTTTCTCTGTAGAGAATTGAAGAAATTGGACCTACAATCAAGATTTGATGCCAAGGAATTGTTTATGAAGATATCTAAGAAAAATGAAGAAAGGAAGAAATTGACGCGCAAGTGAACCCAACTGACACTTAAATTTGCACGTGCCTAGCATGACCAAGGTCAAGAATTCATAAAATGTGGAGTCAATCTAAGTCGATTTGCATGAGATTAATATTTAGAAAGAGAATTTCTACATGATTGGCAAAGAATTCTTCTCACACACCACTTCCTAATTTTTCTCAAACATGAAGCCAAAGAAAGAAAGAATTACCAATTTTGTCCTTTGCAAGCTAAGAGAAAGGAGTTAACATAGCCATTAAGGTGGCTTAAAATCTATATTCCAAGCCATCAGCCCATTCATATTTATTCTACATGTCCCACCTACCACCATACCATCATCTCAGTCACCAATGCAACACCACGCTAATTCCATCTCTCTCTTTCCATTCCTCACAACCACCCCAAATTTTCTCTCCACTTGTCCATATGTATATATATATATATATATATTCAGATCCATACACCAATTAGACGTCCCAGATCCCAGCGACTCTTGTCTCATACTAGTTCACTACCATCCCAGAATACAACACACACACACACACACACACACACACTCTCTCTCTCTCTCTCTCTCTCTCTTCATGCTCCATTCCACGTTGATCAAGTTTTTCTCTCATCATGCTCCATTCCACGTTGATCAAGTTTTTGGTGCCGTTACCGGAGAACTTTCATCGCCAAGGTAATTTTCCAACTTTCCTTTTAATCGCTTTGTGGGTGTGCCTTAAATATTTTTGCATTATTCTAGATCCAGGTGTAGCATGCATTGAACGTTTGGATTAGCCCATGGACATTAAAATTGGATTAATTATTTCTGATTTATTATAGAAATTGAGTATCTTCTGATCTGAAAAATTATTTTCCTGGATTTATTCAAAAATCACTTTTTTGGGGGGAAAGTTTACCATCTTACTAGTCCTATTATTAGCTAGTTTAGGTTGTTTATTTTTTGTTGCTGTTTAGGACCTTCCAAAATTAGTTGTCTTCCTATTTTTAATCACTTTTTAGCTTTTTACAGTTTTAAAAAAATTTCTGAAACAAATCTTTTAAAAGGCGAGTTAAAAAAAAAAAAAAAAAGAAACCCTCCAAATTTGGCTTTTTGGCCAAGAAACTTCCCCAAATCTAAAAATTTTAGAAATTTCATTGGAAACTTATTTTTTTTAGTTGTTACTAAACTTAGAAATCACTTCTTTTTAGGAATCTTTTCTTGTCATTAGCTTTCTTCTTATTTCATTTATTTTATTGAATTTCAAAAAATATATATATAATCCAAAATTGGCCACCCTTCCCTCTTGACACCTATCATGATGAATCAATGGAACTCTGCGGTTTAGAAGCCATCCACTGATTGCATAAATTCTTCAGGGAACAAGGCTAAAAACTTGCGTGATCTCCTATACCCCACACTGACATTCACTTCTTCCAATATGGATGTGTGGATGAGTGATCACCAAATTAGGGCCCTACATGATTACCCATACCCACATAATCTATCACTCCTTCCAATCTTGATGTGTGAGGAAGTTATCAAAGAGACACCCAAATATCTACAAATTCAAATGCTAGATTGGAAACTATTTTATAGGTGTTGCAAAAATAAAAGGCCGGACCAAATGCATATCAATGGCCTTGTTCTAGTGAAATGGGTAACATGTGTAGTTCAAGTTGGCAAAATCACCGGTAAGACGGATTTTCTTTCTAAGATGATTCCTATGCACCCCCAATATCCCCATGGTCATTTGCCCCCGACAAACTCACTCTTCTTAAACGGGCATATGAACCACCACCACTGCCCTTGGACAAATCTTTGGAGGACATGTTCCCCGAATACATTCGAAGACAAATCAAAATCCATCAATTAACTATGAGTACTTTCAAAGATGAAATAAGATCTTAATCAAGAGAATGTACTTCTCAAGTTACATTCTATGAGGAGCAACAAGCTATAACCCTTAGAGGTGACATAAAAATTCCAAGAACTGATTCAACATACAATGAATATCATTCATCAATGGATCACACAAACACACAATTGGAATCTAGGGGTGATGATGAGCAAATTTATAGTGGTATGATGGATGACGATTCTGACTTTGACATATATAATGCCTTAGCCCTTTTCCCTCAAAGATTGAGCCAAAGCAATAAGGAGAAACTGAACTTCTTTAATGAGGATGATGAGCCATTTCAAGATGATACCTTTTATGAACCCAATTCTTCTAAGGAATCTAGCATTGCCCGTTTTCAAGAATTTCAAGTTCCCATGATTGATGGTACTGCAAATGGACCCCATGAGCCCTTAAAGAAAAATCAAAATTGAAAGGAGAATCCAATTTTTCAAGTTTTCGAATCCGAGACTTTGGACTCTTTAGAAAATGATGTGGCAATTGGTATGCAATTACATGATCCCATTCTTAGAGAAATTGCAAATCCCATTCTAGAGTTGTTAGAATTGCTAGAAGTAAAAAAAGAAATTTTTTATGGATGATTTCTTAGACTTTGAGAAAAATGATCATGATCAAACCCCCAAGTCTGATGTTTTGGAATCACACGTGGCATTGGTTACAACATTCAATCATGATGTTGCCAAGAAGAGTTTAATGCTTGTGCCAAAGGAATTTGGTAAAATACAATAGTCATGGGCACAGGAGGACCATGTACCACCCCATTTTCTGATGTTCCTTACTCATGCGAAATTTCAAGACCCATTCTTAAAAGAGGAGTTCTTCATGGTGGTCATTACCACGCACATTCACAAAGAACTTGTGGTCCTCATATTCATTGAACTGCATAGTTTAAAGATACCATCTTTTTATGTGCTCCTTGTGAAATATGTAAAGTAAAATTTCATTTGAGATCCGGATGGATTCCAGATTTTGGATCCAATAGTGTAGATATTTTTTTTTTCTTTCTTTCTTTTTATAGTGTCAGTTTTTCTTTTCTATTTGTGTTTTGTTAAACCTTGGATAGGGCGGAGAAAAGCTATACACCTAGGTAATTTTTTCCCCTTTACCCTCCTGTCATTTACTTTGCTCATGTTATTATTTTCATGTTGCATTTTATGCATAACATCGAGGACAATGTTTATCTTAGGTTGGGGGGTAGAAACAAGCACACTTGTTCACTTTTAGAAAAAAAAATTTGCAATTTTTTGTTTTTTTTATAAATTTTTAGGAAATTTTTGAATTTTTTTAGATTTTTGTATTGGTTTTATGACTTTCTTTCATTTATTATTATTTTTTGTTTTACAAAAGAAAGTTTTCAAGGAAATTGAAGCAATTTAAAGATATATAGAAATCTGGAATTTTTAAAATTTTTGAAAAGAAGTAAAAAGAAAGTTTACTGTTTCTAAGGAGGAAATCCATCATAAAATTACCAAAACTTGTTTCTTACATACACACACGTACATATTTTTTTCGATATTTTGATAGGAAACTTTAATGTTGTTTTTGAAATTTTTCGGGAGACGATGAGAACTTAAAATTCAGTTTCTAAAATATTTTTGTTTCCTAGTTTATTTTTGGTGGATTGTATATACTAGAACCAAAATGAATCAATTCGAGTGAAATGAGAAAAGGATACATAATGTTTACTTTCGATTTAAAAAAAAGATAAAAAAGATAAAAAAAAATAGTTTGTGACTAGTTTGGGTTCGTAGCCTTTTTAGCTTAAGCTAGTAAGCCCGTAGGGGTATATCTATATCTAGTGCCCTAAAGCCATCTGATTTGAGAGTCATTGGCGTAATGTTCGTTACATAGGATAATTAAAAAGCTTAAGGGACCTAGACATTACACAGTCACAAATGATTTGTTAGGAAAAAGAAAAAGAATGATGATGAATTATGGCTCAACGAGTGTCCATAGAAAATTTCAATGGATGTGTGCAGAAATGCATAAGGACTAGGTTTGCTCCCTAGATCCCAACTCTTCCAATATCATATGAACTTGGGAGTTTCTACGTTAAAAAAAGTGAGTGAGTGAAGAGTGTCCACAGGAGTTTGCGAGGGAGTATGTGCTGGGATGAACAAAGACCAGGTTTACTCCCCAAATTCTAACTTTTCTTATATCATATGAACAAGGACCCTTGCGTCAAAAAAGATAATAAGAGAAAGAGGCTCATCGAAAAAAACAGTAGTGTGGCAGCCATCTTAGTAGCTTTGAGAGGAAATTTATTTTTTTGCTAAATTTCAGGGGATCGGACTATTTAAAGGAAAATTTCTATTTTTACAGCATTATCGTGGAATATTTGAAACAATTTTTTGATGTATACATTTTTTACTGTGCACGCAAGTGTAGTTTGAATTTGAGAAAGTTTTCGAAAATAGAACTATGAACCAAAATTTAAAAAATCTAAAATTCTAATTATTACAAATTTCGAAAATATCTGATATGAGTGATTTTCTTTTGGAGAATTTTTTTTACCTTTTGCTTTTTGTTTGTTTGAAAAAAAAAAGAGTGAGAGAATTTTGTGGGTATATCCACTGCAAACTCTCACAAGGTACAACTTATCCACTATGGGAAACCTAAGGGTTTAAGGGCTTGCTGCATATGCTAAATGCAATTGATAGTGCCAGTGAAAGTGATGTTTTTCTTCTTATTTTCTGCATTTTATTGTTATCATTTAGGATAGTTTAGTTTAGTGTTCTACTCTATATCGCATATTTTGTTTGGGACTAGTAAAATGCTGATTTGGGGGGGGTGTGATAAGTCCTTAAAAATGCGTTATTTTATATTTTTTTGGGGAATTCTAAGGACTTATTCACCATAAATCTCTTCATTTGATTGGAAGTCTTGTTTGTATGATTTTAGAAATCATTATTGTGTTTTCCTGCAAAAATCATTGAAAATTATTAATTTTTCATAAAATCATAAAACTTTCCATTTTTGGATTTCTATTTTTAGAAGGTTTTTCAAATTCATGATTTTACATAACAAGGATAAATTTTGTTTATCATCATTAGTTAAATAAAGATAAATCATGATTAATGATGTAAATTTATGGTGTCTTTTTTTATGAATTAGGCCCACATTAGTACAATTGTGACTTTTGGTAAAAAATAATTATTTTTAATAAAATGTCACTTTTCTTAGTAGAGAATTGAAGAAATTGGACCCATGATCAAGATTTGATGAAAAGGAATTATTTGTGAAGATATCCAAGAAAAATGAAAAAAGGAAGAAATTGACGCGCAAGTGGACCCAACTGATATGTAAATTTGCACATGCCTAGGATGGCCAAGATCAAGAATTCATAAAACTTGGGGTCAACCCAAGTGGATTTGCATGAGATTAATATTTAGAAAGAGAATTTTTACAAGATTGGCAAGGAATTCTTCTCACACACTACTTCTTAATTTTTCTCAAACATAGAGCCAAAGAAAAAAAGACTTACCAATAAAAGTCCTTTGCAAGCTTAGAAAGAGGAGTTAACATGGCAATTAAGGTGGCCTAAAATCCATGTTCTAGCACATGTCCCACTATCCACACACTTTCTATTTATCATTCCAAGCCATCAGCCCATTCATATATATTCCACATGTCCCACCTACCACTATACCCTCATCTCAGCCACCAATACAACACCACCCCAAAATTTCTTTCCACTTGTCCATATAGATTTTCAGATATATACACCAATTAGACGTCCCAGACACCAACGACTCTCGTCCCATGCTAGTTCGCTACCGTCCCATGATACTAATAGGAATTCGCTAAATATCGCCTTGACATCTTAAAATGTTTTATTTGAATTGAAATAGAGCCATGGATTTATTAACAATATACTTGCATGACTGGGCTGATCACATTCCCTTGAAGATCAAAAGGACAGTTTGAAGAGTGAATCTAGAAGATTGCCCCCGCTTATCAAAATTGTCATTAAACGGAATGAATGGGTTGTGAACTCTCACCCAGCGGCCCAGCCTACTCGCCTAGCAACTGGGGTCTATACTCATTACCCGTCCGAAAACCCAAAAAAAAGCCACTATCAAGCCAGCCCCTAATGGGGCGGGTTGAGGTGGGCCATGGTGTAATCCAACTCATTGCCATCCCTAGAAACTGTAGCGTCCCCAATTTCCTGTCTCTACCCTTATATTAATTTAGGTGGGCCCCAGTTTCCTTTCTCTACGTCCTGTGTGGGAGCAACAATTAGCACCTTAAATTGTGTTAAGAGGCTCGTCTTATATTTATAGGATTATAGAGTCCTCTTAGCAACAGGAAGCTCTATTTCGTTGGCGCTTGCTTAAAATACCAAAGGATACTCCAATAGGAGTTTTACCAAATAAAAGTGTTGGTCACCTCATGGGCGTGTGTAATCATGTGGACCAAACTTAAGCCCTTAAGTCTAACAAGAGCCTATTGGAAGGTGCTGCCGACAATGATGTTCTGGGTTGAGAGAGAGACAGAGAATGAAGCATCGATAACTTCATTGAGCTACAAAAAAAATAGATCTTAATTTCCCCTTATATAGAAGAAATTAGGATACATTCAAACCCATGAATTATGTGATAAAATTGAAAACAATCAATCAAATACATAACAAGCATGACAGTCCATTTTTACAAATCTTATTCTTTTTGTATCCCAGTTCCCTGGCATAGAATCATCTATTACTCTGATTTGGTCCAGTAGAGTTAGAAAACAGGTCCAGCTGCAAGTATTTCCTCAGTTAGCGTGTTATCCTGGCCAATTTTGTAGTTCACAAAGACCTCAAAGTTGTTCTTGAACAGAGACGCCAGCCTTAAGAGTGTATCATTATACGCCTTCTTGTCCGACCACTGCCCACACCACCAATCAGATCAACACCCAATATTAAGCCCACCAGACCATTGTAACAATGAGTTTTTATCCACAGTCACTAGTTTAAAATAAAACCCGGCTGATAAAGTAGACACTCACCCAATTCACTCAATCTGGTGATCTACTAGATGACTAGGTCCTGCAAATCAATTCTATTCTGGTTTCTGACCAGTGCTGGTTCATGGTGAAGTCATGCCCAGGAACATGTCACATTTTTCACACACGCTACAATTACAAGTATAATAGTAGCCACTACTTCTCCCTCCTGTTAGACTCACCTGGCCTTGAGTCAACACAACCCAAAGACAGCTGAGTCTGACTCCTGGTCCTAGTTTTCATATTATGGGCTGATTTTGAGATTCATCCACAATGGATGAATGGAACAAACGCAAAGCAGGAATGCAGCATACGGTGGGTACTTAGCTGCCATAACCATTTACCCGTGTCCTTGAGCTAAAGAATGGGCCACCACTACTACTCCACTAGTGAAAGGGTACTATTGTGAGAAAGAATGGAACCTGGCCCACCCAACTATGCTCATTGCTCACATAAGACACTAGTGGATCTCATTTTTTTACTCCAATGCGACTCACTGAGTTGGCCGTTCCTAGAGGCTGCATGGTTTAAACTAAAAGACCATGTCACCAGAGGAATAGCATGGTTCCACATTGGCAGAAACAATGGGATGCACATGCAATTCGACAATGAATGGGATGGTCACATTTTTTTTTTTCAGTGGCAGTCTCAGATGAGCTGGGCATTTGCATCAGCCATATTCTTGGTAATATTGACAGAACAGCGCTAAAGTAAGAAAGATGAGCTCACAGCATTCATTGGATCCAGGATCTCTGATGGCACGCCTTTCACTTTTGATGGGATCTCGAGCCCAAACACTTCAGTCTTGGTGTAATCCACATTCAGAAGACTTCCAGCATGTATAGCATCAATGATTTTCCTTGTGTATGGCAACTTGATACGGCTTCCTGAACCGTAGCTGGAAAAATAGATCAAGAGAAATCGAAACTCTAATGCTTTGAATCTAGATAAATTTGTGCAAGAACTAGTTAATTGGACTTGGGATTGCACCCCCAAAATTGCAAGCAGTTTAATTACTTTTGCCAGATTAGTCAGTTGGGGGCATCATAAAAGTTGAAACTACATTAGGAGGTTACTGTATTCAGAGTTCAGACTTCTGCACCCCCTTGGCCAATTAGCCCTTCCCACAAGGCATGGTAAACATGGACAAACAATGTGTTCTGAAACAGTCGAACTTATGACTTGGGTACATCCACATGCATCCTAATAACAGTTTGTTACATCTTCGCTGGTGTTCAAAATTGATCCTGTGGCCATCTTGTGTGGGGGATAATACCGCACAGAACTGATCATGAACAAGAACCACCACGGCACCACCGCTCTAATTAAATAATACCAGAACGGAAAGCCATCTGGTCAGCAAGCCCCAGTGGCTATAAATATGGATTGCAATGGGGCATTTCATAATGAACATTCCGATAAAAGAAGGTTACTAATATCCATAATCATTTTTATCAACTAAATGATTGCAAATACCTTCCTCCAGACCAGCCAGTGTTAACTAGCCACCCTGTTGCTCCGTGCTTCTGCATCTTCTCTGCCAGCATGGCTGCGTACTTGGTGGGATGTAACATTATAAATGCTGCTCCAAAGCAGGCTGAGAACGTCGCCTGTGGCTCTTTGATACCCTCTTCTGTTCCGGCAACCTGTTGTCCATGGCAGCAGAATGCATCAATGGATTGCTATCAGAGGTTTGTACGTGGACTGTGGACTAATCATACACCCCACAATCTTACTCAGGTCATTTATACCCAGATTTAAGTAGAACTAGATGAGAGATAATGCAAATATTGGAAAAGGAACAGGTTTGATGGACACACCAGAGCAGTGTAGCCGCTGATGAAGTGGTACATAGTCTGCGCCAGGCTAAGCTTGCTTACAGGTGGTAGCACGCCAAATGCATCACAAGCCAAAAGGATGACATTCTTTGGGTGTGGTCCAACACATGGTATCTTTGCATTGGGGATGTATTCAATTGGGTATGACGCCCGAGTATTCTCTGCAATTACAAGATGGACTTATCCTCTGATATTCAAGATTTTTATGCTGGAAATGAAATTTATTTCATTAAGTGATGCTGCTTATGGTTTTTGAAGCTCTTAGTAAACATCTCTTTTGCCTAATGAGAGGGAATATTCATGACTCTTGCAATCAAAACTTTTACTGTGCCTACTGCTTTGGTTGGATCTTAGCTTTTTAATGCGATGCTAATAATGCCAGAAGGAGGAGGACGAAAACATGGATGCCTGGTTAATTGGTTAAATTTGTATGTGTGGGTGGGTGGGTGGAGGGGAGGGGGTTGGCTTCCTGCTTGCAGAGAAAAATAAATCTCAACTTCAATTTTCCTGGATAGATCTGAAGCCATTTTGGGCTTAAGTTCTCCCACTTGAAAGTGAAATGAATCACTAGGACTATAGGACAACAATATACTCGATGACACCTTTAAAAAATTAAGTGTAAAAAGAAAATTTTTTTTTTATGACTCAGGTATCTCTCGCCAACTTAGCCTTCAGACCTTTTGCCTTTGGTGTAGGGGTTATCTGATTCTGACGAGTAAGGATTATTCCTTAGGGAGCATACACATGGCTACACATATAGTACCCTTATAATGCAAGAGGTGGGAGTCATGTTCGATAGCTTTAAGAGTAAATGCAAGGTTCAAACCAACTTAGCCACCGCCTTGACGGCACTTAAAGAAATATGATTTCTTCCTTCCAAGAATTTAGCTAAATTTCCTGGTTTCATTTCTATATCCCTAGTATTTAGAGCGTTTTTCTCGGCAAAAATGCCAGCAAAAGGTGGCAAATTAAAATTTTCCTTTCCCTTGCAAGTAAGAAGCCCCCCATAAGCCTCAATCTTCTCATAAGCCTCAATCTTCACACATTTCTGTACGCTGTATTTGGGTCTGTTTTGATCCTTTGTGAGTTATTGTGACAAATGCATCGAAGCAAATAGCAAAATTGAATTACTTGGTCAGGTGCAGCCTCACAGGAAGGCACTGCAGAGTGCTTCTCACACTAAAGAACTGTCTGATCAAGATAAGGGTAGGTTTTAGACTGCCAGCCACAAAAGCAGAGTAAAGTAATTGCACTGAATTGTTCCTCACACTGTGTAACTAAATTTACTCCCGCAATCACATCATGAATTAAATCAAGCTACCAAAAGGATAGACACGCACTGGGCAACATCCTTTCAGTTTGGAAAAGGGGCCATGAAGTATTGAGTGTCAGAGATTCAAATTCCAATCCCTTTTCCTTGTTACATATCAAATGAACAATGAAGTATGCTTTTCCTTGGGGTACATACCTGTAACCGATTTGTCTGAATAGTCCACCTCTCGACTGTGCTCCTCAAAAACCACATTCTCCAGCACTGCCAGTCATTTCCAATTATCAATAAGACTTGAACACAACATTACAGGAGAAGAATTTGAAGGGATAACTGAATTAGATTAGGACCTGTCCCAAACTTGATGGCATTAAATATATCAGGCTCTTTCTCCTTTGACAGATCAACGCACTTTGCATAACAACCCCCCTCAATGTTTGAGACGCCGTTGTCACTCCAACAATGCTCATCGTCACCAATCAAAAACCTATTGTGATCAGTAGACAAAGTTGTTTTTCCAGTGCCTATACAAAAAAAAAAAAAAAAATCTGATCAACATAAATATCCTTAATTAGTGAGAGTGCTTTAGCAAATTCAAAGGCGCTTATTGTTGTACAAAGTTTAGGGACTACATCTCATAAATTGAACATGACAGAGTCATCCTTACTTTTGAATGAGCGAATAAGATGAAATTGGAAACCTCATCTAATCCAAATTCTAAATAAATTCTATGGAATATGTCTTGACATATCATACCCTGCCAATGGCATAGTCATTTCAAGAGCATACGATCACATAAAATTCAACCCCTTAAACTATGAAAATAAAAAAAGTGATGTCTAGCTACATGTTTCCTTTATCAAGCTTACCCCCACCATCCCCAAAAAAACAAAAGAAGAAGAAGAAGATTTATCAATGAAGAGATAAGAATCAAAAGCAAGTGAGATCAATTCATAAAAGACACACACATGCATACATCCATGGATCAAGAACATTGTGCATAATCAACAGGCAATGGAGCCATATTTCTACGATTTAACATTTACCTGATAATCCAAAGAAGAGAGCGACATCGCCGTCTTTTCCCATATTGCAGCCTGAATGTAAGGACAGGATTTCTCTCTTGGGCATGAGGTAGTGCATTAGGCTAAAGAGTCCTTTCTTCATCTCCCCCGCGTATTGAGTGCCAAGAATGACCATTTCCTTTCTAGCAAGGTTAATATCTATGCTTGTCGAAGATGTCATGTAGTGTGTGTAACGATTGCATGGGAATTTCCCAGCATTGTATATGGTGAAGTCCGGGGTACCATAATCCTCCAACTCTTCTGGTGTGGGTCTGATGCACCTGTCAGCCATGCAGTTGTTTATATTCTCAGTTCTCTTCCATACCATGATTCACCAACCTTGCCCATCTTTCAATCTAATATGTTCTTTTATTAAAAAAAAAATCTACCAAATATAATTAGAAAACTTGTTTCTAAGATCATAAATTAATGGCTTTTTTTGCTATGAGAAGACCATGTTGTGCATTTACTTACATGTTGTGCATGAACAAGGCATGGTATGCTCGAGCAGAGACTATGCGGACTTTGATCCGGTTGGGTGTATCCCAGTTCAAAAATTGATCATTCACAAAAACCTGTACAATCAAACAGGATATGACCCATTGAAATGATGATGTGATCTGATGCTTGTGTCATGCAATAAGACAATGATATACATGCATGCATGCATTCATGTGCATTAGAGAATTATTAAGAGAGAAAACATTGGATTTTGAAATAAAATAATAATATGTTTTTGTAAATAATGATATACTCAATTTTTTAATGGATGTAAGGGCAAAGCAACTATTCTTATAAAATCTCAATAAAAATTACTTGATGGTTGCTTATTTTGATTAGAACTACTGATATTGACGAGATGGAAGATATTGAAATGAAAAGGCATGGATTTATATATATATATTGAAACTACAAGAGCTTATTTACAAATTATATAAACCTTAAGGGGCATATGTAAAAAACTGGTTTATAACTACCTTATCCCAAAACTCCTATTTTCAAAACCCTCTTTTTTCAGGACATGTGTCCTATGTCACTCAATCCAAGGAAAAATTTTGTGTGCTCTACAGCCATTGAATTCGATTTAATTTGATGGACTTAAAAACTAATTAGTAAGATCATTCAAAGCTTTTCATGCCCCACGTCATGTCATGCATCCAGATGGCCACCAAAGAGAGGTTTTTATTCATAAAAAAACAAACCTTGTCCAAGGAGTTCAAATAATCAACAGCCCTTTCTCTATTGACCAGGAAGGTGTGCTCGTCCATCTCTATGTTGGGTGAGCCCCTAAAAAATGGCAAAAATTTGAGAATGATTCATACTCAAATAGATACAAGAAACTTTTCATACGAAGGATGAGAGAGAGAGAGAGAGAGAGAGAGAGAGAGAGAGAGAGAGAGAGAGAGAGAGAGAGAGAGAGAGAGAGAGAGAGAGAGAGTCATCCAGTGAAAATGAGATACTACTTACTTTCCCCACCAAAGCTCGTGCTTCGTGGTCTTGTCCTTGACGACGCGCTTGTCTCTGGGCGACCGACCCGTCTTGGCTCCAGAAAGCGTAGCCAGCGCACCACTTGACGTAATGAAGGAGCCCTGCTCGTATTTGATGGCTTGCTCGTACAGCTCTGCAGGTGACAGGTTGTGGAGGATGTGGGTGAACTTTAAGGCGCTATCGCTTGTGTTGGTATCTACCGCCTGGTAATGGAAAGGTTGAGACTCCTTGGACTTGCTTGCTGGGTCTCCCTTTACCAGATTCGGACCCGACTCTCTCGTTAGAGATGCCAATGACGCACTGCCCATCCCATCCATCCAATGCGAAAAAAAAAAGCACAAAAAAAACATACAATGATCATCTTGGTGGGCTTTGATCATCTGTGGTGGGCTTTTATATATATGTAAATGCATGGGGCTGCATGTATGTATGTAGTAAGTACCTGATGGATTGGAGTTGCTGTTTGCCACGGTCGAATTCGGAGAGGGGAGGAGGAGAGAAGGGGGTTTGGGGTGGTTGGTATCCTTTGTTGGGGGTGTTGGGTGCTGATTTCTTCTTCTGCAGGGAATGGAGCTCCTCTATCGTCTGTGCTTTCACCGGCTGAGCGCTGTCATCGTGACATACCGCCGCCTCTTTTTTCACTGTTTTTATCTTCGCTAAACTGTTTCGATCAACTGTTCCGTTCCCAGACATTATCGTTTCGGATAAGATACCAAGTACGTCAGTACGTGCTTTCTCTTCCGATGTTTATATGCATGAAACCGTTACGATACGTGAGACTGCGAGAGAGAGAGAGATGAGAAGACGTTTCCTTCTTTTTCGTACATGGGATTCAAGATAGGGACGAGTGTGAAGGAACACGTGGATCTGACGTGCGGGCTTGCTTGGAAAAGTCAAAGGCAAGATCGATGCTTGGAAAAGTCAAAGGCAAGATCGATCGATTCGTTACGATACGTGAGAAGACGGATGTGTATATTGACTGACCAGTTCTACTATGTGTTCATTTGGAAGTGTAAGTTGACTGACCAGTTCTATTCTGCCGAGTTCATGACGAGTCGGATCCGAATCCTCTGTGGGCCGAGACTTGCAAATGAGTTAAGAGAAAAAATAAAAAATGTACTGAATCAGCTACCTCTAGGTATGGCAGTAGGGGCATAGTTGCAGCTGGCTCCACAAGCCTACGATGAGCCCTTTTTGGAAGGTGCAGGCGAACCGAATTTTGACAGAGTACCGGTTCGTCCAAGATCCGGTGTGAGTCGTGAGTGTCGTGACTGCTCACTGGACGTCGGTAAGCCTCCTCGATATAGCCCACTTACTAAAACTTTTAGCTGGAGTAAAAGCATCGGACTTTGAATTAGCGACACATGAACTATGGTGGAACCAATGGAATCTGTATATGGATCATTATATGTTCCAACTTGAACATCTAAATCCAAGTTGATCATTTCCAAGTCTCACTTGTATATTTTGATGTCCTTTTATCAAGTATACTATGCACTTTAAATCTTAATTTGGATTTGTATATGGAGCGAATCCCTTTTTTTCAATTGGAAATAAATTTGACCTATGAAGACAAAACTAGCTCAATACCTATAAAATCTCAATTCAATAGGTTCATCTCAAACATTTATCCTATGCTTGAGTAAAAATGCAAGGCAAAAAAAAACCCCAATGCATGCACATCTCATTCCTCATAAAATATATTATTTTAAAGTATTGTTTGGTAATTCTACTCTTGGTTCCAACATACCCATTTAAAATTGAATCATAAAAAACAATGAAACAATCTAAGATTAGAAAAGGTCTTTCATCTCAGAAGAAAAGAATGTTTGCCTCTTAAATATTTGCGACAAACAACTCTTATTTTTAGTAGGAAAGAATAGGGTTTCCATTTGAAAAGGATTTGTCGTTCTTGCTCTAAAGGAGGAGGAGGAGGAGGAGGAGGAGGAGGAGGAGGATAGGCTCGTCTGCCAAGCACTCTTATTTTACAAATTTTTACTTATTTTAAATGATTCAATATGCAGCGGTAGAAAACAGAGATCCCAAATATGCGTAAGGTATCATAATATCGCAACCCATTCAAATTGGTTAGGCAGATTATTTGGGCCAAGGGTCATGTGAGTCGGAACATGCATGTCAAATTTTCAATCCACTCAGTCCCCCACCAATGCCGTTTAGCGTTAACGGCATGTCCCTCTGTAGAGTCTAATCCAGACAAAAAAGAACACGTTGGATGATACCGCCAAGATCCCCAGGCACCCACGCGAATCTCATTTTTCTATCTCTCTCTCTCTCTCACGTGTTCTTCCTGTATATATATATATATGAAAGAAATGTATTTAAACCCCAAACGCGGAAACGTGTACTCTTCCTAATCCTTGGTATCTGCCTGCAATTAGGGTTTTGAAAAGAAGACGAACGGCTGTTTTCGAATGCCTTCGACTCTGAGACATCTCGCCTCTGAAGCAGCAACTCTCGTTTTAATTTCCTTCACCTACATGCGATTCCAACGGTGGATTTAGCAATGTCAAATTGCCAGGTTTTCAAGGTATTCCTCCCTTCTATCAGATTTCTTTCTGGTGTTCTTCTAGGGTTCTACTGGAACTTGTTTTGTTAACATCTTCTTATCTCCTGTCTAGAGTTGTACTTGAAATTTCAATTCAAGTGTTGATCAGCTGGCTCGCACTTAGTTTTTGAGCTGTTGGGTTTCTCTGTAACTTGTAGTTGTCCTAATCCTGTGTTATTATCTTTATCGTTGTTGTTTGTTCACTGTAAGAATTATCTTACTGACTGACATTGCTGGTTTGCAACATATGCTTGCTGCCGTTGCAGGGATATACCACCGTATATTATCAGATGAGCCCTGTAAAGACCTGTCCTCAGGCATTTTCAGGTCTCAACAGACACATCTTTTGTGTCTCCTCTTCTCATAACCAGTTGGTGGGTTTAGGCTCCACGGTCTGTAAATTAAGTTATCACCCTTCTATTTCAAGGAATCGCTTCAGGGGGCACTGCATGCCAATGTCTACCCCCAAATTATTTCATCGGAGAGTATTTCATGATTGTTGCCACAAACAAGCTCACCCACAAAGATTCCAGATTTATGCTGCTATTGATGTTGCCACTGCTGTTGAAGTCATCAATGATTTAGGATTTGATACATTGACTTTCTTAGCTGTGACTGTTATGGTTGTTCCTGCATTCAAGATCATCAGAGCTAGTCCTGTAAGCCTTTTTCATTTCCCTTTACTCATGAGTTGCTTTTGTTCTAGTTAGCTCATGGATCGTATCTTATTTATTAGTAAGTTCTCTTGGAATTTTAACTCTTCCTTACGTGGGTTTGACAGTTATTAGTGGCCTTTAAGTGTTTTTTCCCTGTTGGTTCTGTTTGATTTCTCTATCAGCCCTTTCTTCTTTTCCTTTCATTTTTATTCAAACAATTGTTGCATGTTATTGTTTGCTCTTCTTAGCGCCACAGCATGGTATGCTTTTAGAGTTATTTAGAGATATATGTTGTAAACCTAAATTTATCCTGAACCAACCTAAACCCATCAAGAACAAGTAAAGATATCCGCATCATAAGCATTGAATGAGGTTTACTCCCTATAACAATCTTAAAAAATGGCTTGTAAATTGTAATCATGTCCAAGACACTTGGGTATGTGAAACCTTGACTTCTTTCACCAACTAATTGTTATTTTACCACTAAGAGAAGGGGTTGGAAAAAATGAAGGGGAGAGATGGGAGGTGTAGAGGGAGGGGGAGAGAGATAAAGAGAGCAAGTGAAGGAGAGAGACGGAGAGAGGGAAGAGGATAGGAGATAAAGAGGGAGACGGCTTTCCACAGAAAATGTCAGAAGTCTGACCCCATTGCAGCAAAGATAGCTGCTGAAAAATTTTTAAGTTTTTCTTCACATTTCTGTGGAAAAGCTTTGCACCAAGCATCAGATTTTAACTTCTTCATATTAAAATTCTCCATGGGAAACAAGCAATTTTCTGTTACACAAATGTGCTCTGAGTTTTGTCACCTGAAAACCTAGTATGTTACATTTGATTGCTTCTTTCTGAGTCTTCGTTGGTCTCCTTTATTAAAAGGAAACAAAATTATGGTGAAAGTTGAAGGTGAGATGAGCTGTTCTATGTGGGAAGGGAATCATTTTTTATAAAAGTGATGGAAAACATCTTTGTGGCGGAATCTATCTTCCAAGGGGGAGAACAGAAATGAGTTTCAGCAGGAAGCCAGAAACTATATCCAATGTTGACGTGGTATCCAATGTTTCCCTCTTCTGCAGCATTTCACAGACAACCCCATAATTCTAGTAATTTCTTTATATCATATTCAAAGCAATATTATCTAATAAATTACATTTATTTAAATATTTTTGTTTTATTTTTCTCATTTGTTTAGTGACCCATTTAAAATGGTGAGATGGGATGATTTATCCCACAACTAGGGAACCTTGGAGTGTTTCATTAATTTCACTGTCATATTATTGGATTCCCCAATATAGTTGGGACAAGGCTTTGATAATGATGATGATGATTATTATGATTGGATTGATACCAATAGAAAAACAAAAATAAAAAAATTATTGGATTGATTGCCATTTTTGGGTTGATTGCAGATACTAGGTTTCTTTATTGCTGGAGTTATATTAAACCAGTTTGGCCTGATTAGAAACCTCACAGATGTTAAAGTTTTATCTGAGTGGGGGATCCTTTTCTTGGTAAGCTCAGTTTTCTGTTGCATTCTATTCAGTTTTTTTTTATTTATTTTGTTTTTCAATTATTTTATTATCATTAGTCTCTTCCTCAGCTGCCAATAGGACATCAGCATCTTATAACTTGCTACATGTGAATGCCTATTGGTTTAACTCCTTTTATTTTATTGATAATGCTGCAATGGATTGCTTAACTCCATAATTATGTATATTCCAAAACTAGCAGGGATTTCATGTAAACCTGGCCATGATTATTTAAGAAAAAAACCATTCAAAAAATATATATATATATTTAAGAAAATATACCATTAACTTCTCTTCTTTTTCATTTTTTTCCTGGTCAGGTGTGCTGCACTAGTTACAATCATCTCTAGGTTGGGGTGTTCACAGCACTAGGGCTTGTGGATTGAGCCCCACTCCCACGTCTTTCATCCCATTCATTGTTATTAGTCTTGTTGTTGTCTTTTTTGGTTTGCATTGCATACATCAGCTCAATGATTTATACATTTCTTAATCTTAGTTACTCTTAAAGACTAGCTTTGTGAGTATCAGTCTTCTGTTTCTCAGGAAGCGTGAATATAATTAATATAGCTTCTTTTTTTTATCAGATAGATATATATACCTTCTTTGATGCTTAGGAAACTGCTATATGACCCGATTTCACGGTCTATTCTTTTCTATTTGATCTAAAGAAGTTTCAGCAGAATTTTTATTCCTCCCACCTTGGATAATATACCTGTCGTTGAGAAGTTAGCCTCACTATAATATTCTGTTCTCTATTTAAGGTCCTCATTCTTGGTCTGGACCAGAAATATATTTCTAATAAAGTAGGTTGTCCTCTTTTGCAGCTGTTTGAGATGGGGTTAGAACTTTCATTGGCACGTTTGAAAGCTCTTGCGAAGTTTGCCTTTGGCATGGGTTTGACCCAGGTTTGATGCTGACAAGAACTGCTTTTTCTTTTGTTTATGGTAGTTATTATGCTTTCAAAATATATGATACAAAAACACTCAACTTGTTGCATATTGCTTATGTAAACACGTGTGATTGTGTTGTATGTATGGCACTGTGTTCCCCTAAATCTTACATGGGGAGTGCAGTACAAGTAATAAAAATTATAGTCCTACAAGAAGAATGCTACAGTGCATGTTTAAGTTCAAGATACTTAAATTTTTTTTTTCTTTCCGATGCCCTCTTCCCGGCAAATGGAAGTGTATACCCTCCCATGCATGTCAGACTGTCAGTTATAGTTTGACACTCCAGTTAGTTGGCTTTTTTTGAATTTCAAAATATGCAATGGCCTTAAATTGCTTCTTTCCTATGCCAATAAAGGACATTGGATCCAGCTCAGCAACTCCCCTAGGGAGTGCTTTTTTCTCTTTTTCATTGTCATTTTCTGGTAACTTCGCAAATGAGACCATTCAAAACAGGAGAAAAAAGAAAGCATCTCAATTGAGAATGTTGATAGTATTCTCACTCCATGCATGATCATTAGTGGAACCCACATATTAAAACCTAACCCTCAATAAATACTTCCTCCACGCAAAACCCCCCTCTCTGGCGCTTCCTTTCTGTCCTGTACTTGCTATGGCCATTTCACTTCAATAGGGGTGGGACCCACCTAGTGGCAGATCTAGGATATTCTTGCCGGGGGCAAGCAATGGTCAACTGACAAGATTTTATATTTACTAATTATCAGTAATTATATAGAACTAATATACTTTGTGCATTTTGCCAATAATAACCAAAGAAAACCCTACATTTTGTAATACTCCAGCATTTTCCAAGTCATAATTTTCCAAAAATTCGTGACTTCAGTTAAATATGAAAATACGAGGACTCACTGCAATGAATCCAAACCACTCAACTGGATTCTGTGAATCACTCACGCTTATTGGGAGGTGAATGAAACTTCACATTTGGGCCCACCCATTGAATATCCTAGCTGCTAAAATAAACACCTTCTAATTCAGTGTGCTTTTCCTAAATTTTACTCCAATAGGAGTTGGTTCCACCACAATATCCAACATTTGGCTAAGAACGCCGTATGCTCAATCCTATGGTGGATAAAATCCTATTGGAATAAACTTTCACGGGGCCCAATAAAGGGAAGGGCCTTCATTTTTAGTTGTTTAGATTTTTAATTATGTGGGTCCCACTATAAAGCTCCACTCTCCTCATTGCTAAATGAGTGATATTCTCAAAGTTGAGATGGCTCCACCACTGGGCCTGCCATCTGACCGATCACAGGTAAAGGACATTAGTAAAATACATAATATTCATGTGTTCTACACGTAATCCATTTGAGGCTACCTAGTCAAGTTTTGTAGGTTGTATTCCTTTATGTAGCCACAGATACTATTCTCAATCAAAAGGGGCAAAATGTAATATGTGTTTATGTAGCTATTGGTCAAAAAGCATCCTCTGTGGTCCAGGTAGTGACCACTTTCCAAGAACGAGGGGCAATGGAATACACTATTGTAGTAGCCGAAACGGCGGATTCACCTGCTACATTACAATACCTCGCTCCTTATACAGAAGCGGCTCTAGCTGAATATTTTATGTACCGTGAACGACATACTTCAATAATTTATGATGATCTCTCCAAACAAGCACAAGCTTATCGTCAAATTTCTCTTCTATTAAGAAGACCACCCGGCTGCGAAGCTTATCCAGGAGATGTTTTTTATTTGCATTCACGCCTTTTGTAAAGAGCCTCTAAATCAAGTTCTCATTTAGGTGAAGGAAGTATGACTGCTTTACCAATAGTTGAGACTCAATCTGGGGAGGTTTCGGCTTATATCCCTACTAATGTGATTTCCATTCCAGATGGACAAATATTCTTATCCGCCGATCTATTCAATGCCGGAATCCGTCCTACCATTAATGTGGGTAGTACATGAAGGATGATGATCTTGATTTGACATTCTAGAGGATTCCATAACTAACAACATCTACATGTGCATCCTCAGGTCTTTGCTGAAAACATGTCTTCATTCAGGATATCCTCTCTCTTATCAGATCCTTTATGTTGCATGTTTAACACTTGTGCTATGGCAACTTGAGCAGTTAGTTTTGCTATCTTGTTCCTAAGATGTAGGTGCTAGCGGTTTCATGAATTTTGGGAAGCTTATGGTTCTGCCTTTTTTTCATTTCATGAAGGTTGTGTTGTCTACCCTTGCTTTTACGGCATTTGAACTCCCACCTAATGGGGCTATTGGAACAAAAATTTTGGAGTTCCTTTTCCACTCAAGACCTGATCTGGTGAGAACTTATAGACCTTGATGGAGACCAAAACTGCATGCTATCATTTTATCATGTTTTGTTCTTAACTACTTAAAGCATTTAACTTTCTTGTGAGATTAGCAGTATTGTTTAGTGCTGAATATGCTTTTTGAATGTTAATATATTGATTGGGAGGACTACTTTAAGTTTCCATCATGTCACTTATTTGGATAATGGAACTCATTTTAATCGAAGTTCAGGAGTACTTGACTTTGTTCCACAACGATAACAAGTTGACTTGCTGTCCTTTTCTATATTCAATAGGACAATACTGCAACAAAATATGGGAACTAGAGAATATTAAATTGGTAAAAGTAAAGTGAGAAAGACAAATGAATAATTATAATGTTCTCTTCTGCAAAGTGAAGTTTGAAAATTTCTTAGATTTTCAAAAAATATAATGAGAAATGGGACTTTGAAAATAGAGAGTAAAAACATATTATGGATTAAATAGTGCTTTTAAAAGCCTTTGGGGTTTATGCCATGGGGCTTGTCTTGAGGCAAGGCTTCCCAAGAATGCCTCTGCCCCATGCTTGAAGTTTGGAAGGCATAGCTTGAATTTAGGATATATGTCTGACGCAGCATGGGAAAAAAAAAAGCCAACGGGCTATTCTCCAAGCCAAAAGGCTTAAAATAAACTGTCTAGGTCTCGCACCAAAGACAAAATCAACCCACTATGGAGAAAAAAACTGAAATCTTATTCAATATTGTAATCTGACCCATGGGAAGGGATTGCATCTATATTTATAACTAAGCTACTCTCTAAATAGGGAAGCAATCTTAATTCAATCCAAATAAGGAGTCCTACTCATATATAAAATCAACTTCTAAAAATAAGAAACTTAAGAAAGCAACTACTAAAAAGAAATTAATATTCACTGCTAGGCCTTATTGGTTTAGGCCCAATGGCTGGCCAATCATGGATTTAGCCTGCATTAATGTCTCATCATGTGAAGCATATTATGAGGCATACACCCTGATGAAGTGCGTGCTTTAATCACACACTATGTTTTTAAGAAAGGGGGAGGCTAGTTTGCTCTAATCAGACTACTAGTGTTTTCTATTTGGTTAATATGTTGTTCTAATGTAATTATTTATTTTCTCTAGAGGTGTGTTCAACAGACGTATGTTTCAAGCCTTAAGGCTTACAACTGTGAAAGTTGGAATCCCTCATGCCTTAGCATTTTAAAACATTGGTAGCAATAACCGTACCGGCAATATTATCTTTCTATTTGTGTAGTTAAGTGGAGTATTATTAAATAAATAACCATATTACTAATTGTCAAGAGTTGCTAACCATTGCAACCAAAATGCCTAGGCTTTAGAGTTGTGGCAAACAATATACTAAACACCCCCCTTGGGCGGGACACTGCCTGGACTAAAAATACGCATTCGTCATAAAGCGGCATGGGGCCTTTTACCCTGCACATGTGCACCTATGCTTGCAACATAATACCAAGGACGCGGTAGCGTGGATTCGAACTCGGGACCTATGATGGCTCTGATATCATGCCAAGAGCTGCTAACCATTGCAACCAAAATGCCTAGGCTTTGGAGAATATACTTAACACTAATAATATCATATTGTCATTCAATATTTGAGAATGTTAAAAAAGACCCTTCCTCAGTTGAACCACTTCAGTATGCTATTGTTAAATTTGATGAACCCCCTGACTATTCTACGTGAGAAATAATATAGAAATGTAGCCAACAATGCATGCTCCCCTTGACCTGCTCCATCTAACCAAGATGCATGGTCTATGTTTTGGGAGCTTACATGAAAGAAACCATCTAACAAAATCTCTTTTTTCCATTGGCTCTTTGGTACACTTTTTTTGTAATATGTTTACTGGAAGACCCATTGATTCACTTGATGGTTTGACCAAAATCGCATTCATTGGAACTTAACCCTGTTTATGGTAATTCTGCATTATCTGAACCTGTCTGCAAGGCATCAGTTGAGACCAGAATACCCATGGATGTTTTCTGTTCACTCCCAAAATCCCCTTAGATTAAGAACAGCCCTAGGTTCTTTGGCCTAATGGTCGGCCAGTTCAAACCCTTAAATCTGGAGGTCCACCAGCCTTGAATCATTAGATCCAACGTGCAGATCTCCCATCATTGGATTGCAGGTACTGCCATGGAAGGTGGAGAACCTCCCCTCTGATTTCCATTGCACACAAACATAGTCTGCATACTTTATTAAGATTCAGATCTGAAATATTGAATCTACAATTTTATAGCTTGAAAAAGATTGGAAAACACAGAAAACCCATCCAAATCTAGGATCTCTGAGAACACAGAAAACCCATCCAAATCTAGGATCTCTGTTCACCTTGTAGCTGATTGAACAATTTATCTATACGTGGCAATGGATATTTGTTCTTAATGGTGACTTGGTCGAGTTGTTGATAGTCAACGCGCATCTGCATCGACCCATTGTTCTTCTTAACAAAACAGCATAGGTGCTCCCCATGGGAACACGCTTGGTCTAATGAACCCCTTGACATAATGCCATTCTGGTATTACCATACATATGGTTCCTTAAGCATCATGATACCTTTATAAATTGGATTCACATATGCATGCATGAGTAAATGTAACTTTAGAACTTAACCGCTTTGATTATTAATGAGTTTTATGATATTACTCGTGGTCTGTTGACCTGAATAGTGGAATATAAGCGAACCATCTTCAGAAAGAGGGTGGCTTGTAATTAGTGTCATGCGTTATGAATACCACTCCAAAGATGGCAAGGGCAATCTATAGAGACCAGATGTGTGACACTGACTATAAGGACCAACCCTTTTGTGGATGTGGAAGGAAGGGAATTTTGATTCTGTTGTGTGTGGGAGGAATTTTGTGATATTGTTGTGTGCAGGAGGCATTTTGTGATACTGTTGCATGCAGGAGGCAATTTTGTGATATTGTTGTGGGCGAGAGGCATTTTGTGGTGTTGATGTGTGGGAAACATTATGTGATACAGTTGTGTGGGGTTAGCCCTTAATGAGGCCTTGTGCCCTGGGACTTGTCTTGATTTGGCCTTGTTTGCTTGCCCAGTGACACAAACAAAACCTCAAACGTACACTCTAATGATAGTTGGGTAAGACAATATCATGCTTGGGGCCCTCCCAAGATGAGGCCTTTTGAAACTGTGAAGCAAGATTGGGTTTTAATTCCATGAGCTAAAGCAGACAATATCATGTGGGTAGTGGGCTCAGGTCATTATTGGTCTTAAAACATTTGAACTTCTAATTACATTTGGTCATTGCTAAGCTGACTTGTGGTGTGTCTTAAACCTCATTTGTGACCATGGATCTAACAATAACATAATTCACTAAATCTTTCTTCAAATTTGTTCTCATTTTTAATGTTTGTATGTTAGTCATCATTTGGTCAATGGAAATATGTCATTTGTGTTACTGATATGTTTGCATGTGAATAACACATGCTTCTATTGAGTTCTGGCCACAGGAGTAATAAAGCAGCCACCAATTTGCCTACTGGCCTGCTTATTCAACATATAAAACAGCTTAATTATAATCATAGCTTTGTAGGTTATTTTGACTAATTCTATTTACTACTATAGCAACTTGAAGCTGTCTTCTGCATACCAAAAGAATTTGATACCTTTGTAAATTGTTTTAGTCTAAAACTTTTGTTTTTCTTCTTGATTCAAAGAAAATTATTTTTCTTGAATTAATCATTATCCTAACATTTGCCAGTTTAACTGAGGTACAGGTAAATATTAGAAGTATTGATGAGGCTATTGTGATTAGTGCTGCCCTTTCATTATCATCTTCGGCTTTTGTTCTGCAGGTGGGCATTCGTTAGTCATCTAACATCCTATGGTGTTTGAACAATTCTTAATATGAGAGACATGGGTTACAGTAGGTAAATGAGTGTGTGAAAAGTTTTGGGACATCTTGTGTGAAGATATATATATGGGCCTGCTTTGTTCTTGGGGCAGACATTGGAGTCAATGATTCCTTGTCTATTGAAGTGTGCCAACGTATTCCTCTTTACACTATACTTTCTGTAACTTTTGAGCAGCAATAAAATTATCATCACCCTTATCCCTTCTATCTAGGGCTACTGCTACTTCCTTGGGCTTGTAACACTTTTGTCTTGGGTTGTTTGTTATCTTCTATATGTGCCCAAAGCATTTCAGAGAATTTTCCTTGCTTTTCTCTTCTATTGGAGTGAAATAATTTGGAAGGACTCTTACTTTTCTATTGCTTAGATCAGATGGTTAAGAGTGGGAGTCAGTCAAGGTGCTGAAAAGAGGAAAAGAAAGAATTGTTGGATTCGTTCAGTTTTGGATATTTTGTGTCCATGCCGCATATATCACTGAGATTTTGAAAACATTTCGATACTATTGCTGTATTTTGAAGAATTGTCAGTTTCCTGATAATATCTTGACATCTTTAAAATATCGGCCTACAACTATTTTGAAGATTTAGTACTTCGATGGCTATCAGCCTACAACTAATTTACTGCTAAGTAATGTATACTAAATAATAATAAGTTACAGATCAAAAGAATTAATGTTAAGTTATTAACTATTATATATATATATCATTATTCTTATTCTATGGTACTAAAGCCTCAATGACTCCAATTGTCTTTCCTACACTCTACATTTTTTAAATTATTAACTATTTATATATTTATTTTCTGTATTTAAAAATTTTAAAATATATTAATTTAATTAAGTTCTATTTTCTATGAAATTTTCCTGATAACATCATGACTAAAAGACGAATTTTAAATGAAATCCTGAGAATGAGATTTGTGACAGATTTTTAGGACATCCACCATCCATCGAGAGTAACATCAGCGTTATGGGTCATTAAACCATGGATGCCACATGCACAGAATACCAGATTTCTAGTTACTGCAATGCTAAAATGTTAATAACTCTAATAAACTATAGATATGGATTTTTATGTATTGATAGCTAAATGCTATTCGGTACTGTTGCATTAATTTTTTAATGGCTGTAATTTAGTCATGTTTGTCATTTACTGGTGAGTATGATTTGGAACCATTTGAGACTTAAATTGGAAGTGCTTCAACTAAGAGTCCTATTAATGTCATTTGTCACACAAGTTGGAGTTACTCGTGTGGAATATCAAACAGCTCTAAGAAGATTAGGGTCTCATATCATCAATTCATCATATGTTACTTCATAGCTTAACAAATCTATGATGTAGCTTCTTGCAGAGAAAGGCGAGCTCCCAACAAGATTTGGTTCAGCAACTCTGGGAATTCTTCTCCTACAGGTCGTCACCATGTTTCTAAATTATTATTATTGATATATTCAGTATTTTCTTTAAAGAAGTGATACAGTTGAATTTCCTTTTATTTTGCTGTCTTTCATTTGGATAGGGTCAGTCCTGCGCAGTGCACATTGTAAAGTACCAAGTCAATAACTATTTGCTTCTCCACTGGTGGATATTTGCAGGACATAGCTGTTGTCCCTCTCTTAGTCATACTTCCAGTGCTTGAGAGTCAGGTATTTGGAAAGTCATTTGGTGTATTGTTGAATTGAAAGCTTATAACCTAATATAGCATTGAAGAAATGTATTTGTGTTAAATGGTGCAAATACCTTTATTGGGAGGAATGCCAAAAGGCTTTATTCTATTATGCTAGAATTCAAGGAGTCATTGAAGTTATGATGAAATTTTATTTGTCACTGGTGTAAATTCTAATAAACTATGCTCACAAGCGATGGGGTCTGCATTATCTCTATCGGAGTGGCTTTCGCTTTGTGAGTTCCACTTTTCCATGTAATCACTAAACTATGTTCTATATGACGCTATCATCAACATTTCACTTCTATTTCACTCCCAGTTATTGGGTTTCCTCACAGTTTCTTGTATTTGCTAGGGCTGTTTTCGGTCTTCTATGCACATGCTAAACCATTTCAAACAACATTCCTGGATTTTTTTTTCTCCTTGCTGGAGCCACCTGAGATCTCCTCCATTGCACTGATTCTTAATTCTGTTCTTTCTTGTTTATCCACCCCAATCCATCTTAGCATATGCATCCCAATTAAATGTCCATCTTAGTATCATTTCTTTGTTGTCAGCATATTAACATCATATAACAGTGAAAGTCTAATTGGTGTCTTATAAAAATGCCCATTTAATTGAAGCAATAATAGATGATTGCACAACACTCCACTAGCTTATCCCCTATGATACCCAAATATGGATACGGAACATGGACAATGGGACTTGGTGACATGACCCTGCAATCTGCCCTTTTTGAATCCAGGTTATGGATGCAGATTTGCCTATCCCATATCCAGACATGAATTTCGCATTTCTTTATGATGTTTTTTTTTCCATACATTATACTACTTTTCTTTTTTACAATGCCTTAACAATTTCCATTTACATTGTTTTCTAGTATCTTTTGTTGTTAAGAGTCATCATCATCATCATCATCATCATCATCATCAAAGCCTTATCCCAATCATGTTGGGGTTGGCTACATGAATTCTATTTCTCCATTCCGTTCTATTTTGAGCTAGTTGTTAAGAGTAACAAACCTAATAATCTTTTATGAAACAAAGGATTTAGCAGGGTATGGTTCACTAAATGGTATCCTACAAGTATCGGGTATCCAGCACATCTTATAGAGAGGACATGGGTATGGCAATTGGCAGTACATGTATGCGTGTACTGCTTCCCCTCTCTATAGTAATTCAGTTTGCGGTATCCTTTTCAAACCCTCTGATTTATTCTAAAATTGCATTATTGGTTCCTATCTGACTATTGCATCAGGACCAAGTTGCCATCGCTCGTTTTAGATAAGGTAAACTTTTACTTAGTGTTGTCCTTGTTATGCTTTTTCTAACAACTTGGCAACCGTTATCTTAAGTTATAGTTCACGATTCACTTTATTTATTGTCTCACTATTAGCACCACGTGGTTTACAAATAGCATAAAACAAGAAACTTTATCTTATATTTCTATCATCCAATTGTCTATAACAAAAATGCCGAAGTAGGTCTTTGGTGTACCCTAACATAAGCTAGGTACTTATAGTTGTTTCTTTGAAGTTATTATTCCTTCACACATGACTTAACAAATCTATTAGAGATGCGTTTTCTTGTTGATGTTGGCTAAACTAACTACCTAGCTAAACAATCTAGGCATTCTCAAAAATCAGTAAAAATTATAGTTATGCTTTCTTCCTAGCCTTCAGCTTTTCATAAGGTGCCTTTGTAGGAAAATGGCTTCTTTTGTTGATTGTCCTTGCATAAACTTACGGGCTAGAGATCTTTAGCTTAGAAGGTTTCTGGTCTGTCTGGATAATTTGTCTGAACTATACGCACAAACACCCATGCAGGCTTTCCTATGGTCAAAAGTTTCCTTGCAACATGAGATAAGTTACCCCCATTTGATGGGAATATTTGGCATAGTGCTTTATCATGTACTGGTCCATTAATGGGATGTGTAATTTTTTTTTTCTCTGAAAATCATTTCAGATCTGCTTTCCATGGTTTTTATTTTCTTTAGAGCTTAATGCATTCTGTATGTTTGATTTAACAGATGCCTTACGAACCAATCTAAACCACCGAAGATGATATGGACTGGTTGGTTGTTTCTTGCAGAACCTTGTGAAGGAAAGCATCTGGACAATGCTAGCGACAGAAAGTTTGAAGGCCTTAGGTGGACTTGGCCTGCTTTCACTTGGAGGAAAATACCTTCTCAGGCGTATTTTTGAAGTTGGTATTAGACTTCCAACAACAACTGAATTTCTATCTCGTAGTTATTGATATTGTCATTATAATCAAGTCCTTCAGCTGTCGTTATTGTTTCTTTCTTATTGTAAAATAGAAATTGATGCCAGATGCATTTAAAATGCAGGTTGTTGCAGAATCACGGAGCTCAGAAGCTTTTGTTGCACTTTGTCTACTTACAGTTGCAGGGACTTCACTTCTTACACAGTTGTTGGGCTTCAGTGACACAGTATGTTATCTGTCTCTGAAGGTTAAAACAGTTTGCATAGTTCACTTTTCTGCCTTACCAAGTTTATGAATCTATTAATGTTGCATAGCTTGGAGCATTTCTGGCTGGAGTGCTTCTGGCAGAAACAAATTTCCGGACACAGATTGAAGCTGATATAAGACCATTTAGAGGCTTGTTACTTGGGTTGTTTTTTGTGACTACTGGGACATCCATTGACATGCAGGTATTATCAAACGTCCTTTTCCACAGCTTTCCTGTATCTATTCCCTTAATTAACAGTTTAAATTTAAAGCTAATGATATCAATATGGACACACAGGTAGACAAACTTTATTGTGCATTGTTGGCAATTGGCATAGTTGCTATCAAACTAGAAAAATATCAGAATACATTTGGCAAGCTAAACTATAGCATCAGTTATCTATCATAATTATTATGTATTTGGATTTGGGTGGCTCGTAGCATCCCTTTTCAAGCACACACAACGTGTGCATTCTGTGCCGCTTTCTTGCGTTACTCTGTTGTTACTCTGTCTGCAATGTAGTACCCTACTTTCATAGAAAAACTCTAGCAAACCAAATTTAGTCAATTTCTATTGGAGGTAGTACTCTACGATTCGTGCATTGCAAGTAATTGGTAATTGAAGACAGTGATGATTATCGTATTTCGGTAAGCTTAATCCATCAAACATCGACCATCCTTGTGAAGTTCATCATCAGCCAGCCTCATGGGAGTGACTGCATTAAAATGACTCTGGGATGAAAATCAGTTCTAGTCAAAATGAAATTTTACAGGCCAGCAGGATTGGGAGATGTGAATGGAAAGAAAAGCTATTCAAGAAGATTTTAAGACTTACTTGTCTATCTATCTTAGTAAATCCTATGATTGATGGGGATTCCTTGGATGCAATCTCTTGGCATCTACAGATATTAGAGATTGATACTGTGGATCGAACATCTTGTTGCTTAATATGTGTCATGAGAGAAATCAATGAGGTTCCTCACACTTTTAAATGAAGTAATTTTTTGGCTGGCCACCAGGCTGGTAGAGAGGTGTATAGGTTTTAAGGGGGGCCAGCCAGAATTCAAGCCCTGTGCCACTTCTATGAAGGAAAAATGCACCTACGTTTTGTTGGCCAGTAGACGAGGTCATTTGGCATTCTCCATGTATCGGGATTTAATTCTTCTTTTTGTGGTTTTTCTTCTGTTCATTTTGGTGATTCTAGATATACCCATTTCTTATCCTTTTAGAAAAGAAAAAAGGGAAGTGTAAATCCCCATTACATATTAGGAATTTTATAGTTTCTCTACCGATAGCCGCCCTGCCCCTACGCACGCACATGATATTTTTATTTTTTAAAATTTTACAGAGTCCCACCAAGGGAATTTTCTTGGTGCTGCCACTGGACATAACATGATTTTTTCTTCACAAGCAACAATAGTTCATAACTGTGGATTCATGTGAACATTGTGAAAGATATGAGGAAATCCAAGTTACTGCATTATTTTATATATTGTAAAGATTTGATCTAGAAATGAATGTGGCTGTGCTCATAGAATAAATTCCTACTATAATTTTCTTGTGTCTTTTAAATGTGATGCTTTTACATAGAGTGGTGTAATAAATATTGTGTTTCTAGATAAGGAATTAGTGTTTCTTGTATGACTGAAAGAATAGGATGTACCTTATATGTCGCTGAAATTTCTGTATCCTTTTTTCTGCAGCTTCTGGTCCGAGAGTGGCCAAATGTACTTTCACTCTTGGCAGGTTTGATTGTTATAAAGACACTGATCATAACTGCAATAGGTCCCCTTGTTGGATTAACTGTACAAGAAAGTGTACGTATAGGGTTTCTTCTTTCCCAAGGGGGCGAGTTTGGATTTGTTGTATTTTCTTTAGCAAACAGGTCAGTCTCTAATCAAACTCTGATTTCCATCTGTGTCTACTCATTGATCAATTTCGATTCTTCTTTTCTGTGAGCAGGCTTGGAGTACTACCACTTGAGCTGAACAAACTGCTTATAATTGTTGTAGTGTTGTCAATGGCATTAACACCTTTCCTCAATGAGGTTGGAAAGAGAGCTGCTGAGCTTATTGATCATAAGGTTCAGGCTAAGGAAGTACATATCTAGACTCGACATCTTCCAATTCAATTTGAATTCTCTGATGTTCTGCTACATTTTCCCATAACCACAAATGAGCGGCTTCTAAAGATGCATTATTCTTTTTCACAGAAAGTGGCTGAGATGGTAAACTTTGATGCAAGTGAACCAGTTGTCATCCTTGGATTTGGACAAATGGGCCAGGTAGGCAACTAGCATGTTATCATCTTGAGAGAAATTGAGGGATATTTGTGCAAAGCCGATTGGACCTTTGTATTGTGGCCATTGTGATACATGTGTATGTGATCAATGCTGGTCGCAGAACAGGTGTACCTGCCACGTAACGTGGCTTACCCTAAAAATCTTGTCAGTCAATTCATCAGGAGGCTACATGAAATGGACGATTGGAGGAAGAAAAAATAAAACGGTTCATATTTAATATACATCCATGTCCTATGTCATTTGTGGACGACCTCTTTTTCTTTTCCCTTTTTTGTTAACACATGCATCTTCATGGTCGGGTCCACCTGATGAACGACCAATCTTTACAAGTATTTCTAGCAGATCGTTGATCTTGCATCTAATTAGAGTTATCTGTACATTGTAGTTGTTTAAGTGTTCCTAGTTGCAGGTTCTTGCCAATTTCTTATCAACTCCATTGGCTTCGGGAGTGGGTGGAGACCTTGTGGGATTGCCTTACATAGCTTTTGATATTGATCCTGGAGTTGTAAAGGTCTCTGAAAGTTTTCCTCCTTTAGCTATGTGTTGGACTCTTGTAGTCACTTTTATTCAGTACAAGTCCTGGTTTGTTGGCTTTAAAGCAGTTCGAGACTTGGCATAACTGATTCTTATGTTGCAAGCAGGAAGCTCTGAAACTGGGTTTCCCAATCCTTTATGGTGATGGATCACATCCGGCAGTTCTGCAATCAGCAGGTATTTCTTCTCCAAAAGCTGTCATGATCTTGTATACGGGGAAGCATAGGACAATTGAGGCTGTTCAAAGGATTCGGCTTGCATTCCCTGCGGTAATGTGGAATTGTTCTTCTCATTCCTACACTATTATTTTGTTTTTCCTTTCTCACATTCCTTGAGTGATATATGTTAAGTTTGCAAATGTGCTGAACTGAAGAGACTGCTAGTGAAGGAAACTTTTACAATTTAGATATGTCCGGATGTACCTCATAACCTTGAGGTGGAGTGGCTTCCATAATTCTGATGTGTTACATGTTCACTTGTATTTTATTACTCATTTGATCCTTATCCCAACTTTACATCCAGCCACAGTTGGGTTTATTATGGGCATATGGAACTATAAGTTTCCTTACTTTTGAGTTTAGCTTATTATAGCATCATATAGGGATCGCTGGTGATCACATCAAGACATAGGAATGGCTCTCTGATCAACTTTCCTTGCGTCACTGTCAACAGGCAGGATTTGGGCTG
Source organism: Sextonia rubra (assembly GCA_037013555.1). Taxonomy (NCBI): domain Eukaryota; kingdom Viridiplantae; phylum Streptophyta; class Magnoliopsida; order Laurales; family Lauraceae; genus Sextonia; species Sextonia rubra. The sequence continues at coordinate 10,098,606 of JASUAD010000001.1, read as the reverse complement.
GACTCACATGGGCTTTGATCTTGGTTCAAGGTTTTATTTTCAGGGGCTGAATCTTTGAGCCCTTGCACTACATTGACCCTGAAATCTGCATCCAAACCCACCTGATACATCAACAGAGGCCCAACTCTATCTGGCAAATGCTCAAGCTCGACAAGGGCCCATATTTGATAGGAGTTGGGATGCCAAGTCAAAGTTTGGTCCATGGGGCAGTCTGAATGCAATGCTATTACAATTTTACTGACTTGTTTTTTAATACGGGAAGTGAACAGAGAAATTGCTAGGGACAAGTAATTCTGTAAGTCAATTTCAACCCTTTAATTGTAAGAAAAGAAAAAGAAATTGTTGAAAGAAATGCAGACACACTCTTACATTAGGATTATTTTAGACCAGGTAAAAAAACTAGAAAAAACCTTTTAAATAAATAGCTTGCAATCAACACTTTTGGGCCAGTAAATTTCAAGCTTAAGTTGGCGTGCAATCATTCTGTGGATGATGCACAGCTGAAATCCTGTTAATTATTTACAATGCTAATGCGGTTGCCCCTTGTAACAGATCCCGATATATGCAAGGGCTCAAGACCTTGTCCATCTTCTAGAGCTGAAGAAAGCAGGTGCAACAGATGCCATAGTAGAAAATGCGGAGGTTTGTTGAATAATCTTCATTTTTATTTAAGGTCAACAAGTACCTATTCCATTGCATTATCTAAAACCCCATAAGATCCATACCAACCAGTAGTTCTTGAGTTGAGGGGTCTGTCAGCTCGGCTGAGACTCAAATTTTCTTTTTTTTTTACAGAGGTTTCACATTAGATGCATCCTAATGTAAATCCATGCCATTGTATCTTTACCACAGACTAGTTTACAACTGGGCTCAAAGCTTTTGAAAGGACTGGGAGTCATGTCCGACGATGTAAATTTCTTGAGCCAGCTTGTCAGAGACTCAATGGAGATGGAGGCCCAAGACTCATTAGATATAACTGATGGCCAAGATAATAGGGTTATGAAGCCATTGCAGGTAGGTTAATATTCATCCCATTGTGCTTTCCTTTTTCCTTGTCGGTCTGTGTGTGTGTGTGAGAAACTGTCTTCCATGTCTGATAAGATTACACAACTAAAACAGATAAAAGTGACTGAGTTGGTTGGGACCCAGCATGTGAAGCCACTATTTTCACACAACCAGCAATCTCAGACACCTGATCAGCTTGAGACACCTCAAGATTCAACTTTCATGGAGAATCAAACATCTGTTTCTCTTTTAGAAGTTGATAGATCGGGTCATGTTTCTGCGGCACAGCATAGTCAAAATGAAGAATGTATAGAAGGTGATAGTCACTGTGAGTTGCAGCACAACAGTTCCTCAATCATACATCATGGTGACAAAGGTGAGAGAATGATATAGTAGAACAGTCAATACCATGTACAACATCTGAGGGACCCTGATTTTTTGGGTCCTAAAGTTTTGTAGAGCCATTATTTCTTGACCCTGTTCTCCAAGTTTTGTTATACATCTCAGATGTACAGCCCATAGAAATGTGTCCTTCAGAAGGTATAGAAAGACCGATAAATTTCACTTTATGTGCAGCGGGCAAGGGAAGAGCCACTGTCGGACTTTTTGATAAACACAAGCGAAGAACCTTAACTGCCAAATTCACTGATGAGAACATGTACTCTCTTTTATATATGTGAGAATTGTGTGTATGGTTTCTGTTTTACCTCAGAAAAAGGCTTCCTTCTTCTTTCCTTAGAATTGGCTGGGCTGGAAGCCTAGAACTAGCGTGTGGATGGTTGATCTGGGACAGGTTGTTTGATGTTGAGGATCCCACAGAGTAAATGATCTATGGACTATCCTCCCCTCTATGATTTAGTGGTCACTCAAGGTTAGAAAAGTTGTGACTAGGACTCAGATTCACTCCACTCTAAAAAAAAAAATGACAGCCATTACTGGGTACACAAAGGGCCATTTAAAAAAAAAACTTAAAAAATAGATCAAGCACTTGTGAATTCTAAATAGGATGGTTGATCGGGGGCAGGTTGTTGATGACAACCATTACTAGGAACACAAAGGGCCATTTAAAAAAAAATACTTTAAAAAGAGATCAAGCACTTGTGAATTCTAAATAGGATGGTTGATCGGTGGCAGGTTGTTGAGGTTGATAATCCCACAGAGTAAATGGTCTATCCTACCCTCTATGATTTAGTGGTTACTCAAGGTTAGGAAACTGGGGAGTAGAACTCAGATTCACTCTACTCTAAAAAAAAAAATTTGACAGCCATTGCTGGGAACACAAAGGGCCATTTTAAAAAAATACTTTAGAAATAGATCAAGCACTTGTGAATTCTAAAATGCATTTATTTTACACATAATAATAATCAATCCAAATTAATAAATTCATATATGCAATGAAATAATAATGAGGAAAATAAAAGGAAAAAAAAGTAGATATTAAATAATTTTTAGCCTGAACATTGAATTTAAAATTTTAAAAAATTAAATACGAGTTTGAAATTACATTTCAATCATCTTTTTTAACTTGCTGACTCCAAACCCTAGCATTAACTATTTTAAAAAATAATCAATTGTTTTGAATCAAATCTACCTATCAAATGGTTCAAAATGCACACCACTTAATCAAAATGAGGTGACTCAGCAAAATTTTCCCTATATTTGAAGGTGTGAACCAGGTTCTGTAAGCTAAAATCGGTTTGGCTCTCGGACATTAGTTTTTACATTTTATAGTGTCACTGTTTTTTAATTTGCTAAATTAGCGCAGCAGTACGAGTGATCCTTGAAGATATGAACCAGGTTCCGTAAGCTAAAGTATCCTACCAGTGGTGGTTTGAATTTCTGACCACCTTTTGTGAATACAACTAGTGGTAGAGAATCAGATGCTAGAGGTTTCATTTTGAATAGTTTCTGCTATTAAGAATTTGAATAATTCTAGACAAAACACTCTGGTTAAGCGAGTGAGTTGCCCACTTCCACACATTCCCACAGAGTGATCGATCCTTGGTAGTAAATAAAAAACCTTAAAAAGATAAATAAAGAACCTTAAAAAGATAAATAAAGGTAAAGTCCGTTAGGCTGCTTTCCCATTCAGTACGTCCATTAGCGGCGAGCTGACACTCGTTTTCCCTGGAAAATTAACCCTTTTCTCTTTTTTGGTGACTTGCGGACCCGGGGTATGATGTCTGGCCATATGTGTGAAAATAGGGTGCGCCTGCACAATCCCAGCCATTAACCATCTGGGGCTTCCAAAGATACGCTCATGACCATGTCTAGGCCAACCACCATATTTGAATGAGAACTCCTAATTTATTCTTTATTTATTTTTACTTTTTATTTTTTTGATAACCTAGGATATCTCCAACCTACCCCTGCCCTGTGCCCGAGGTACAATCAGATTTTGAACAACAAAAAATTAATTCCTAGGGGCACATGCAAACCCTCCTATCCAGACGCATCAGATAAAACTATAGAGGTTGAGAGTTCTTCTTTCTCCAAACTCTCACCAAATCCACATGGTTAAAACCTCATATCAGGAAACAAAGTCCTAACGAGTGTTTCCAAAATGTAGGTACATCCCATCTAAGGGCACATCACACATTTATTTCCTTTGCCCAACCTCGGAAACAATAAAAACATTATTGATAGATGTTGTAACATTAGAGTGTGCACTACTGATCGGTTGAAGAGGCCGCATCGTCCTTGTGCTTGACCATTCCGGAATCAACAAGAATGGGCACCTCCGCTGCTAGCCATGGAGCAAGACCTAAGCAAAGCGCGTGGGCAATTCCAAACCTTGGGCTGCAAAAAATTAGAACAGCAGAGTAACCATCGTCTTAGAGCAAAAATAAAAAAACTGTCCAGTACCTTAAGCCTGCTATTCGATATTTGAACAGTTGCCCATGATTGCATCACATTCTTTATATGAAGGCAACAAGAGAAAACACAACAGAACTAATGCTTTATCAATCAAATATCATATCGATTCATTTTGAATTTCTGCAATTGATGAAAAGAAGCATTAGCAGCTTCCAAGTTAATAAAAGATATATAGTTAGAGCCTGTCTGTTTAGAGAACAAGTGAGAATTCCTGCCTGAGGGGTATCTAAGAAGGATCCACAAATGCTCCAGGACACACATTTTGAAAGTTGGGTTTTTCAAAATGCGAAGAATTTTGTAAGCCAAAAAAGCCAATTCATAAGGCTGAATTCCGAAAAACCCACAAACCAAATAGTAATACCCAAATGTGGGGTGCATCTGTGGTGGGATTGGTTGTTTTGTTTTGTTTTGTTTTTTTTTTTTTTTTTTTTTTCTGTTGGGCAAATGGGGGTGGTAAAGGTTTTGCAACCACTGGCATGCTGTCATAAATTCCAATAACTAAAAATCCCTAGATGAATTATTGCAAACAAATGCTCCCTTGCAGTCCAGTGGTTCCAGTCAAAGAAAAAGGGCCAAAAATGATAATCTGTCAAGAGAAGATAATCGATAATGTATTTAATCCCAAATGCAAGATAAGCAAGGAAAGTGGATCACTGAACAAGAAGGCAGCTTAAGTAATAATAATAAAAAAAAAAACAGAGGCTTGTTTTTTTTAATTGTTATTGACAACCACCACCTGCAAGAAAAAAATAGTTATGTTCGGTGACAGCACGTTTTCCAATCCAGTCTTCCCTCCGGCTCCCAAGGATAAATGCAGTTAGAGGAAGCCCAAGTAACAGCAACAATGACTCCCTCTACTTTGGCCCCAAATGCATCTATCTAATCACATGGATAATCAATCGTCACAATCTCTCATCACAAACCCAACCCTCTCCAGATTAATTTGCTTATTTCACTCTAAAAATAAGCCTCATGATCCTGAGTAGGATTAGCTCAGGATATCATCCTTTCAATCTCAACATTATTGGAGTGCAACAAGATTTGAAACAGCTATGCCCTCAGGCTTCTACAAATAGAGACATTCCCTTCCACTGAATCCTCCTAAAATCTTTGCCAAAAAGAACAATAGCAGAGCAGAGACTTTTTATAGAGCCCACTTGTGGGTCTCATTTGGGGATAGGACCAGGGGATGGAAAGATCTATATGGGACCACCGCAAATATCAAGTTTGGCCCCAATCACATGTCCCTAACCCCTTCATTCATGGTGCACAAGTCAAGTCCATTCGGATGGATGTATAGTAAATCCAGCGGTCCAATCTATTTGGATCTGATCAAAACTTGAAGCGTGTGACTATCACGGGTTTTGTGTATTACAAAGATTTGGATTGGTTGATAGATGGAACCTACCTAGACTTCTCCCGAAAAAAATGGTGAGAACTAGTTCTTATAGGATTACTTCCTTGAACCATCAGGGGTAAATTGGGGATATATCAAAGATGCGATAGGGAGAGGAGAAGTAAAGGGTCTTCTGTGGAGATCTAGATTTGGGATGACTAATTACCTAGGATCAAATCAACTGGGCAATGGGAGGAAGGAAAAAAAAACTTTTTTTTTTCTGTGGTTGTCCTTCATTTTTAGACCCTTTGATAAAAAAAAAAAATCATTGATAGAACCCTAACTTCAGAATACAATACCAAATAAGCATCCAGGCCATTAACAAACAACATCCATTAATATCTATATATATAATTGAAAAAAAAAAAAAGGAACCCTAACTTTGGAATTCAAAATTAAAGGATGGAAAAAGATCAAGGTGATTGAGAGACGTCGTCATACCAATTCTTCGCCCACAAAGGCTTGAAATGCACAGTCAGACAAATCTTTCCTCCTCTATACATCTGTAATGTAAAATTTCGAATTCCCAACAAAGGAATTACTAAAAGAAACGCGGAATGAACAACATACGAGGGGAGCAACAGATAAAAAAAAATCAAAAATAAAAAATCCGACCTTGTGGGTCTTGCCGTCAAGCTGGGGGAGCTCGATCTCGGGGGCGGTGGCGGGATAGGTGACAGGGATGTCAAACTGGAGGTCGAATTCATATTTGAGGAGGTTGTGGACGTACCAACACTTTCCAGTCCAGCGCGTGCCCTCGGCATTGGCGGCGGCGATACGAAACCAGTCGTTGTCATTGGATTTGTTCATGGAGGTGTAGGCGATGAGGGCCCTGTACTCTTCCTTCAGACGCTGCGTCCACGCCGCTCCGTCGCGCGGCCCAGCCTTCGTCGACAGCAGAGGGATCTGAGTCAGGGTTGACTTCGTGTTCGGATCAAAACCCTCCATTTCCTACTAATTCGATTCCCCACCCTTCCCCTTTCTTTGATCTCCTTCAATCTCTCTCTCTCTCTCTCTCTCTCTCTCTCTCTCTCTCTCTCTCTGTTTCTTCTACGATCAGAAGTAGAAGACCCTCGTCTCTCTTCTATTGTTCCAATAACCAGAGAGCAAAACCCTAACCCTATAATCTGTGTTTCTCTCTCTCTCTCTTCTCTCTCTCCTTCCCTAAATATAACCGTGAAGTAAATATTGAAAAACTTATCATTTATGACTAAATAAAGATTTTTATTAAATAAATTTCAATTTTTTATTGGAAAATAAACTCTAGTCTAAATTCAATAAAATGCCCTTGGAGGAGTTTTTTTTTCTTTTTTTATTTGGTCTCATTCTTTATGACTAATAACTCTTTCGCTAGTTTTTGCTGCGGGTTCTAAGTCCGGGTAAAGGAGGAGGAGGGTTGCTTTAGGTAGGTGACAGCCAGCATAAAATTTTGTTTATGAGAAAATGATAGCCGACTTCAACATAGTTGGGATAAGGCTTTGATGATGATAATAATTCTTTATAACTAATGATATCAAAGCATGTGGTTCATAAATGATGAATAGGATGATGCAATTTCAGGTTTCTTTGGCTCACAAAAGATAACCAGTCATGTAAATGTAAATATTCCATTCATTGCGGAGTAACTTTTTATGGTGTTTATTGAAAGTTCATTCATTCTAAAAATAGAAATGTGTTCATCCATATTTAATCCGTAAAATTTGTGATTCAAGTTCTAACCGTTTTGTCTTTTCTTCTTTATGAGAATTCAATCTGAATCTATGGACAACAATTAATCTAGACCGAAATCCTTAATCAATCAAGATATGCTCTAATTGTTCATTTCTCCTCCCTTCGAAGTCCACTTCAATGTTGATCGCTTGCATGACTCTAAATATGATTTTGCATTGTTTTTTTTCTTTTTTTTTTTTTAAGCTTTTGCTGATTCTACTCTCTATACAAGTTGATAATTGATTCTGCTAACTAATCATGGCTTCTTTTCCTAATAATTTGCTAATAATTAGCTTGCTCAAAGAAAATTTGGACCGTTAGATCATCCCTCGTTGGATTTGAATGTGATTAAAGCACAAAAATCCCCACTTCAAAAGCATAAGTTTCCTCCTCCTTTACTTCTCTTTATTTCTCTGTCCCACATTGATTATTTTCAACTCTTTATTAGTCATTTAATAGTTCTTTCTCTCTTGCTTGTTGGGTCATCCGTGGAGGTGGACTAGGCCTAGTACTCTTCGTGTGTTGAGCCTTGTCTTGCTCGTGTAGTGTTGGACCGGAGATGGATCCAGATAGGGATCCACTGACTTTGTGTTGCTTCCTGGGCATCTATTCTTCCTAAGTGTTAGGTTCAGCCCTTCCAACTCCATTATGCATAATTGGAGGGACGTGGTGCTCTTTTCTTTCTTGCTTTTGCCTTGTTTTAACCCTTGCTTTTAAGCCCTTTGGGACTCTCGGCCTCTTGTTCTCGAGTGGTGTCTATACCTTTGCCACCCTGTTAAGCACACCGTTAAATTTAAAAAAAAAAAAAAGAGAGAGAGAAGATATTAGTTACAAATGAAAAGAGAAGACCTGAAGATATCATCCTTAATTTGCTTCTTCGGATCAACTGATGAAAATAATTAAGCCTGAAATTAATCCTTTTTTTTCTAATCAAGAAAATAAATTCCATTCATAATGTTAAAAAGGAAAAAAATTTTATGACCCCAAAGAATGATAATCGCCAGTTTGGATTACCACATAACATTGATACATCCTTGTCAATAATTTGAAGCATACTAGATTCCACAACAAAAAGCTATTCAAGCAAACACCATCTTAACTTTGACATTCCAACAATTGGAATGGATAAACTAAAATGAGACTGGGACTCAATGAGCCAAGGATAAATTAACGGTGCCCCTTCACTTACTAAGGAATCACTCATTCTGAGATTCTGCATGAGAGATCAGTCACTATTATGGAGTATATCTCCAAGCTTGATGCCAAACAACTTCATTTATGAAAGGACGCAGATCCCACATTAAGCAGTAGCTTTCCAGCTGTCCTGACGATGTATTATGGTCTAAAGACATAATAATTTTTTCCTGCAAATTTTTTGAATTTTAGTTGTCGAGTAACATTTTTCGTTAAGAAGGGTGTTAACTAGATGACTCAGAAAATAGGAAGCAGTGCCCACATTACCTGCATAGTGTAGTCGAGCTTCACCATGCTATAAATGATTCTCATCATGATAGCATAATCTGAAACTTTAAGAAATCGAAGACAGCCTGATTCCATTACATCCTGAAGAAGAGAACCATAATAACTAGTATAAACAATGTAAAACCCAGAACAGTAAAGGGTAGCAAAAGTCCATCCCTATTCCAATCTCATTCCAGTTTGGATTTTTTTCAACCTGCAGATGTTTTGGCCTTGATGTATTTAGAATACAATGTAAATAAAAATAAATAAAAAACTAAAACCTTAGCCACAAATCCTCTCGTTATGGTCTGGTTATCATTTTTATATTAATAAATCATTTGCATTTTTTTAACAAATGTTGAAATCATATGCATTCTCCAAACTGGAACAGAAAAAAAACAGCCGAAATGTCACAATAACCCATTCAGAGAACAATATTTAAAATTCATGCACAAAAATATTGATTAACTTGGAGAATATTTGAAATCAATGGACAAAAATAAACAAAACGAGGTATGTTGAAATCATGTCAAGTTCTTGCAAAGCCATTTTTCATGCCATTGTATACATATACAGCATGTATATTCCACGTTCAAACATCAAGTGGATCTGGGTCCACCATGTCGATCTCTCCTAGACCAAAGTAGAATAAACTATTCCGTGAGCCCTGCATGTCGATTCCTTGTAGTTCGCATGCACATTGTCTCCAGATACATGGGGCCAATGATGGGACTGTCCTGATTTTTAAACCTGACCTTACAGTCAACGCACCTAATGCACACCTCCCACACATGGATGCACAGGAAATAGCATGAAAAGACTGTCTTGAGATCTTACCAAACCTCTTTAAAAATTTGAACTGACCTTTTCAAAACAGGTTGCATGATGTACCAACTCAAAAGCAGAAAGTTTATCGAAAACTTGTAATGAACTTTCATTTACATCATGCATTACACCAATGCCATCTTCCATGAGGCACTCAAGTTCATCAAGCAGTACCTTCGCTGCAAGAAAAGAAAGCAGAAGCTTCAAGGATAACCAGGGTAGGGAAGGAGTAGCCCCCCAAGATTACTAGAATACTTAAATGTATGAAAGCTGTTTAATGACACTCCTAATCTCGCTCCCTCACCCTTACACCCCCTCTCATTGTATTACTGCCAGGCCTTAAAAAGAAAAGGAGTGGGGAGGTGCTACAGACAGATAAAACTAAGAAATAAAGACACTAACCTCAAGTTAGGAAATACATAGAGATCTGACAACTTAGATAACAAATAGATCAAGGGAGCTATAATCAAGAGACAAGATCCTTAAGGTTTCTCAACGATTTTACCATACTATCCAATATTTTTTAAAAATAGACTTACCTCATTATCTAAAAGGGATTGTACCATTTAAATTAAAAAAAAAAAAAAGACAGAGGACCCAAAATTTTCATAATGATAGAAGAGGACATCTATTCCATGATATCACAAAATGACCCGACATTCTGTGATATCACGGAATAATCTGACATACAAATGCATCAATACCATGATATCATGGAATATTGGATTGTTGGAACAATGATATCATGGAATGTCCCTTTTTTCATGAAATTTGCTTGTAGGTTATTTCATAATATCATAGAATGTTAGACTATTCTGTGATATCATAGAATAGAGGTCATCTGCCGTCATTATTAAGTGTTTGGGCCCACCACTGTTTTTCTCAACTTGAGTTGGTTTCTAGAAATCCCTACATTAGATCAGATTGTTAGTTGATTTAGTAACAATCCAATTGCTGCTCACAAAACACCAAACATGCAATAGGACACAACCTAAGAGCCAGAGGATCTCCAGCAAAAGTCTAAAGTAGAAAATGAGAAAGAGAAGAATGGGATAAATTAAATGGTTTCAGCAAGCAAGACATTAAACTTTAGAGAACAAGAGAAGTTATATGGTTGGAGCTTTAAATAATAATGCTCTATAAATTTGGCCATCATAATATCATATTAAGAGCCCAAAAACCAGGCTTACACGACCTTGAACATTGATTTGGTGACATAAAATTGTTTGCTCAGATTTTATTTACATATAAAATGCTTAACAAAGAAATCCCTTAAAGAATATAGATATTCAAGCGTATCAATAAAAAAATAAAACATTAAAGATATGCATTAGACAGAGAAAGATGTTGATGAAAGTGACCTTTGGCAAGATGTTCTTGAAGTCCTCGATGGCATTCATGTACTTCTGTGCACATTTGTAAACCACGAAAAGACAAACAGTTATGTCTAGCACCTCTCTTCAATGGGCATAAATGAATTAAAAAAATTAAAGGAAAAAATAATAAACAAAGAGTAAATGATATGGTTACAATACTTGCTGAGCAGTTTTATTTTCTTTTTTAATTAAGTGACTTATTTAAGTAATTGCAACAGCTCAATATCTAAAGGTACAAATATGACATGGTCTGATGTATTTCTTAAGACAGATTCTTCTTCAAAGATCAGGGCTTGACAAGAGAAACATATAGCATGATAATCAAACCAACACAAATGAAATCAAATACAATGGTATGCATCATAAATCAAAAGTCCTTGAGAGCTTCATAAGCTCCACAAAAGGACATTGAGGAAGGGGAAAAAAAAATAACAACAACGACAATGATGTAATCTCAACTGACAACTCCAAATCAACAAAGAAAAGTCAAGGAAAAAAAATTGGACAAAGAGACGATTGATGAAAGGGTTGCATAAGAGCAAGAAATTAAAGACAACACATCTCTTAAACAAGAATCCCAGCCACATCAACAAATTGAGCCATTTATATCAGAAAAGGTGAACAGATTCCAAACATGTATAGTGAGAGAGAAGATTATTCAGATGTTGAGATCCGACCAGTGATATCCAATACCAGTCCGTCCATTGATTTTGTCTTTCCAGATAAAAGGTGGTAATCAGATACAAGATAAACAGCAGGGTGGACCATAGTTACCTAGTTCATTTGTGATGCCTTCAAACTCCAAAAACTCTGAATAATTCAGTTCAAACAATTAACTCTGAATAATTCAGTTCAAACAATTAGCAGTTCAATTCATGAACTGTCATCAAACTGGTCTCATCTACTTCTCTAAATTGAGTCCTATAGATCCAGTTGTGGTGCCCACCTAAAAATCGAAGCAATTCAAAAGCATGGTGCCTCTATCTATTAGAACTAATCCATATCTAACTCCAGTCAAAATGGCACTCTAAGATTGCTGGCCAGTAAAACATGAAGTTTTGCTTTGGTTTTTATTTTAAACATGTATGTTACACACAATCAATCTATGTGGGCCCAAATCTAATTAGTCAAATCTAACAATAGTAAATATAAAGAACATTTATCTTCGGGGATCTAGATTTTAGATGTTGGCCCTAGTGATTGCCTAAGCATGGACACTAATGAATTAGTTCATCAAACTTGTTGAGCTCGAACTATGAATTAGATGATTTGAGATGCGAATCAAATGAACCTACTCCATTGAATTCACTGATCCAGGAAGGACTTGAACTACAAATAGCAAACTCAAATGGGAATTAATCAAATTGTGAACTAGGTAACTATGGGATGGACACCATATAATGATCCAAGTTTATATTAATCTTACATGGGATCCATCCATTCACCAGTGCTCATGCCTCAATTCAACTGCTGGGTTCGGCAGTCCAACTATCATTCATGTACACAATTAGAGAGTTGAAAGGATTGGAACTACAAAATGGAGCAAGTTATATTGGATCCAAGTGATCACAAGAAAACTCAAGAGGAGCTCTTCAAGCCAGGGAAAATATGAAAACCCAAAAGCCTTGGAAGATCCAATTGGGCCCACAACCAACCATGGGGTCCCACTTCTAGTCAGATGATTAAAAAGGGGTTCACTTGAATGTTTTGCATTTGGAGAAAGGATTTTCAGTGTCAAAATGACAGTAGCAAGGAATGATTTCTGTCTTTTCCTAAACACTCTTTTTTCATTTTTGAAATGGTAAAAAATTTTATCATTAAATAGGAGTACAATTAAAAGGCTAAGGAAGGCCAATCAGATCAGAGGTATGCAAAGTCACATGCTAAAAAAAGCACCAAATCACAATTCCCACCATATCTCCATCGATTAGATACGGAAATGTATGCAACCTCCTTAGGTTAAATTGTTAAAGTGACAAATAATGGTAGATTGTGCCTTGATAGAAACTTTATATCTAGCTTTTGATACATTTCAAATGACCTATCCTTCTCAAACCAAACATATCTATGAAAGTAAGTTTCCATAAATATGGACTCTCTCCTAGATAGAAAACTCCAGCTCCCCTTAAATTCTTTCACCAATGAATGCATCACCCAATGAAACCCTATACATTAAGAAAGTGACTCCAAACCACATTTGCAAATATCAAGGGGCAGCATCCACTTCCCACAAGCACAAGATGCAAATGCAAACTATATGCAGTTTTTGTTAAACCTTCGAAATCAATCACGTAAATCTTGTTCAACATTTTTGACCAATGGAAAGCTAGAACCAATAGAGGGGATCCCTTCCTCTTCTTCTTATGTCAGACATGAAAAGATCCGAAGAAAGCCCAAGATATAGAGGAAAATTTCTATTCGAGTGTGTCAACCCCATAGTTGAAAACTGAAACCAAAGACCAAAAGTTATCAATCATTTGGTCAAAGTTGACCAAAAACTCAAGAGTCCTACCATCAACTAGGTGGTCAAAATTATTTAAAATTCATCTTCAAATTATAAATGCACAGATAAAAGCAGTTAATGACCATCTTTATTCTTCTTTGGATAAGACCAAAAAACCCAAGCATACTTCTCCACAAACTAGGAAAGCCTGGTTTTCATGATCCCGTCATTCCATACGTGACAATGTTAAGTCACCTCAAATAAGTTCCTAATTAACCAACCAAAGTTCCAGACTGACAGAGCCAAACTGGGGTCTGCATTTATCATTATCCTGACTAGAACATTCTAGATCCTTGTGGGTCAGAGTAAAACATGAAGCTTTTCAGTCCTATGGATATATCAGCACCACATTGTAAAGTCCAGTTGCAATCCTATCAGAAGTAAGATGGCTAGTGGACACCATTCATATGCCAGATATATAACAAAATAGAACACATTTTGTACTCTAGATTCACAAGTTCAAGCCCACTAATTTCCTTGTAAAAAAAAGGCTTCAAAATATGACATCATTTTTGTGCATATATAAATACACACATATATAGGGTACCGTCAATCAAGAAACTGTAATTTGATCACTTGAAGTCTTGAACACAAATGCACGCGCACATATATCGGGTACTGTCAATCAATAAACTGTAATTTGATTACTTGTACACACACACATATATAGGGTACTGTCATCAAGAAACCGTGATTTGATCACTTGTTCCCAAGTGTAAAAAAAAGTCAGTCAATTGTATCATCAAATGTGGAGAGCCCCCCAATATGGAAGGAAGGAGATTCCTTAAGAACCTGAATTAAACAACTGAAGCCATTGGTTGGCTGCCTCTTAACAATGGTTAAAAAGAACCACAGGAATGGTCCAGAAAATAGCATGCACATCATATAGTTGTTTGGTATCCAAAACTACGCTGGGTCCCTTAGTAATTAGGTTCAAGAAACCATCTTTTGTGCAAATTAATTGTTAAGAAAACATGCCTTCCTCAGAGCTGAAACACAATAGATGTTTCCAGGTTATCCAGCAAATAATTCAAAACAGAAAATTAATTTATCCTTACACTTTATTGTATCCTGCACAGCAATCGGAACATGCCTACATCCAGCTTCAACATATGCTTTCATTCTTTCCGTGTGATTAGCTTGAATAATAGAGTGAGCCAGTTTTGATGTCTCCTGTAGTGGAAGCTTTCGAAGTAACTCTGCTTCCAAGGACAACATTGACTCAGATTTCTTGCCACAGAAAGGAAGCAAATTCAAGACAAGGGGAAATTTATTTTTTAATTTGAATAAGGATTTCCTAAAAAATGTACGCAGCACTCTTATGTCTAGATATAAACTCAGTAAATTCTAATTGTTTATGCCCTTAGCAAGGTTGATCATCCACCCAAAATCATTTAATAGAACATGGAAAAATTTACAAATTACACTAATATGGCTTTACACTGAATACAGGATAATAAATTGATGTTTGCGAGGAAAACTAAAGATAAACAAGCCTCATCTGACATGCAAACTCAATGTTACAATATGCTTCCAGATTCACCCAAAACTATATGAATGCAAGCATCTGTGAAAAATGTTCCTAACCACTGGTAGATTCATTCAAAATATTATTTTCCCTGTTGGATATTATAAGTCAACTGTGACAGCTGAAGCAGTGAGATGGGAAACTGAATCCCTCTTAAAAAATGTGTAAAGGATTAAATACAAAGAGATATTATCCTATCCTGCCGCTAGCATCATAGACTAGCTGCGTGACCAATGCAAAACCCACTTTTGCATGATCCAACCCGCTCATATTTCATGCATAGGAACTGGCTCAAATTTCCAACAAGAGCGAAACACATTGTCAGGCTAAATATGTGTAAAACCCTTAACTATATATTTCATTGATGTAAACACATATATTTCATTGACATAAATGCAACGGGGTATATGTATCAACACGCACACGAACATGCACACGCGCACATGCACACATCACTTTATGCAGTTGATATTTGGCCCAGTGACTATATGAAAGGAGGTAAGCAACTTGGCTGGTTGCATCATGCAAAGGTGAGCCATATGTCAAAGCAGAAGGAAAGCAAAAGTTAATGCAGCACAGTCAGCAGGATTAAGAACTCAAAGCCAAGAAACAGCATAGATGTAGTGGACTTGTTATGGTCACTAGCAGCAGCATACCAAATGTCACACTAGAGTCTGTAACAGTGGAAAAACAGAAAGCGACAAATAGTGACTCACTGATACTCACCTAGCTCTTGATGAAACCCAGCGAGCAACCTACCACTCACTGCAACCAACTCTTCCAGTTTTGTAATCCTATAGAAAAGGTAAAAACTACCACTTGAGGTTTCAGAAAAAAAAGATGTTATGATTTATTTGCAAATATGAAGGGTAAACAGAAACTAAAGTAGAATAAATAGTTAGGAAAACACCAATATGGATGCAGTAACTGGTCAAATTCATTTAATATGAAAGTAAATTATCCCAATCCGTAAGGAAACAAATATGTGCAGTCCTACTGAAATTTATTACTTTCCAATGAGAATTGAAACTAGAGATGTTTATGTAGTGGCATCTTGACATGTGTTATTTATTGATGGATATACTTTTTTCTTCATGGTCCATGCAACATGATCACACTTTCTCATATGTCCAGATGGTTTGCTTGGCTGGCACACTTTGAACGAGGTAGAGACACTTGTAGAAAAAACCTAACCATCTGAACATTCTTAATGCGGCTCATAGACTGTTATGGTTACCTATATTTACTGTCAACCTTCACTGAAGAAGTGAAAAACTGGATTACTAGAATTATGATATGTTTGCTTTTGGAAGCACAACCCATCAGGAACCTATAAACGGACATTCTAGAACATGGAAAGGTAAGTAATTAATATGCCAAACCTCTTAATACCTTGGTGTTTTGAGTATATTGGTTGGCAACTTGCGATGGTGTCAGAGCCAACATATTCTAGGTTTGAATCCACACAAGGCAAAAAAAGGCCCCATGCTGCATCTTACGTGCACGCACACGTGCTTAGGGCATAAACGCCCCATGCCGTATCTTGTGCGGTCATGTGCTTTCAGTCCAGGAAGTGTCCTGCCTAAGGGGGTGTATTAAGTAGTTAATTTGCTCGTGTATTGGTTAGCAACAAGATAATGCCTACATGAATGGAGTGCTCACTCATGCTAAAGTGCATGTGGCTGGTGGAAATCATATATTTCATCATTTTCATATAGTGAAAGGCCTCATGTTGGATGAGTGTCGAGTTTATTCATACAGGACCACTGATTGTGATATCTCCCTTAATTTATACTGTTTCTTCGCTTTTTAAAGTTTTATCAGATTCTCCACAAGTCTGAAGGGATTTTGTAATATTTAGAAACTTCATCAAAAAACACCGAGCTAAACTAATCCTTTCTTTCCAGGCAATACATGTTCTTAATCAAATGGTCAAAGCCTCATAACACTTGTAATTTTCATGTAACAGCATTCACCTAATTTCCTTTCAAGTACTTCCTCTTTTCGGATCACAGGAGAGAGATGGCCGCTTAGCGAATACATAAGGAAGCATTGAGACATTTCACTTCCAAGAAAAGGAATGAAATAGGTAAGAATTGGGAAATTATTTAAGATTTTCCATCAAAGCTTGGTAAATATTTGTACTCTTCATGCAACAACATTTGCCTAATTTTCTTTCCCACTAGATCCTCAGTGGTTTTCAGATCACTACAGAAACAAAGATGGAGGAATATGCGTTTGCCAAAAAAATAAGCAAGAAGCATTCAGACAGTTGGCTTAAATAACAAGAGAAAAGACAAATGGAATTGAGGAGAATTGATTACTAATCAAATTTTACCGTGTCATGAAATCCAGGAAAAGTTGTCGTGTGTGAGCCAATTCCGATGGCATTTCCTTCTCTCCACAATCCATTGCCGGATTGGACTAAATAGAATTTGAACACAGCAGAGGACGTAAGTTGACCGACCAATGGTGCCAATTAGATTAACAAACACTGAGAAAAAGCAAACAGTACAGGTAATTAAATTGGTTTGGAATTGAATTTAAATGGTTGAAGTATACTGCAGACCATATCTATCAAAGTGGTAAATGCTTATAGATCGATGCCAACTATTTGGGGCCAGGGTGAAGATTTTGGGGGAAGAGAGAGGCAGAGAGTTAGGTACCTGAAAGAGAACCTGCAGGGAGGGGTGATGATTTGGGGCGGGTATGCCGTAAGCTCGAGGGACGCCAACAGGGTGAAGATTTTGGGTTTTATAGTCACACTTCGACCCTTGAATTTTCAAATCCGACGGTGGGGCTTGGATCTATAATCCCCCACCACCAGGATCTTCTCTTTGCACACAAAATGATGGGAGATTTTAGGATTGATGATGAGATGCTGAGCAGTGGGGTCCACTAAAACAATATTATTGAAAATTAGCAGGAACGTGATTTTTCATCCAGCAGCTTTTCCATGTAAAATACTTGTGAGGTGGAAAATGAAATGCTCTTTGGATGCATTTAAAATTATACAGTAGGTGTTGCCGCTTGTACTTAAAAAAAAAAAAAGCTTAATATTTTCATTTGTAGAAATATCACGAACAGTACATAACATCCACAAAAACATTTTACTGAATTATATTCTGGAATGAAATACCACCACACTTTCATATCTTCTATTACTCTTGCATGATGAGTTAGCTTATGATCTTCTACATTACCTTCTCGCCCTACATGCTTAATGACTATTAAAATATTTTAGTAAATATTGCATCGCATCTATAAAAGGACTTTGTTTTGACAATTTTTACAAAGAGGAATTGATCGTATTTAAAATATGAAAATGGGTGTAATACGATGATAAAAACACCTTGCATCTCCCATGGTGCAAAAGGTTTATGCATCTCACTGTGCTTATAATGCATAATACCTCTGCAGTCCCTTTTTTAAAACATTTTGTGGGCCTCTAAACAAAGATCCTTTTTGTTGGACATTTTGAAATGGCCGGAAAAGACCAGGGGATCAAATTAGCCCCTAATTCATACTACACTTTGAGAAATTTTTTGAAAACTCTAGACTAATGAAATAAGGGCTTTTAGGCTTTAGGCTTCCGTAGCCCCCTCAATCATGATTCGAACCATTTATCCTCTTTAGAAAGCCAAAAACTCATGACATCAAATGTTATGTATTAATTTATTATGTATTTTGAGAAATTTGAAAAAAAAGGGTAAATCGCAGTATCCACTTAGATTCTAATATGATGACAAACAATGAAAAGAGTTTTCACAGGACTCATTGCATATAGGGAATGAATAACATGCATCATTCATACAAGCGAATTATTTTTCTATCGCATTTGTAAAAGTCAAACAACAATTTTGAATAATGAGCCTACTTACACACTATTTTCACTTTTGATTTATCCATCATGTGTAAATTATCAAAAACAAACATGACGACGAAATTCATTTGCTTACGTAGACAAGAGGCCCCATTGAAATTCTTAGTAGCTCAAAATGATCATTGACGGCTCTTAATTTTATTAAAACAGTAACTGGCCTCATTGTGAAATTAAGCAAATAATTAATAATGCGATAATGAATATAATTAACAGTGAAGAAGATTTTGTCAACTAAATAACTATTTTATGCTAAAAGTAGAATCAACTACTATTCGAATAAACTTTGAAAAAAAATCTGATTAAATTGTTGATTAGTAGATACTCTGATTTAAGTAGCTGGTTAAATTGTTTGTATATCTTCTTTTGTCGATCGCATGCTTTTTCTAGGGTTTCGTTTGATTGTCGGTTGAGGCAATTAGAATATCTTGAGCCATTCTCAGGAGGAGAAGAAACTTCCACATGACAAGTTTGTGATCCATTATTCCATTTTCTATGTCCATTCGTTTGTGAGTTATATTAAACGGGGAAACTGTTTTCTTAAATGCTTGATGTGAAGTTGACGCTAGATTTTGAACATCTTGTCATTACCATATTATTTTAATATTTAGTGAAACTTCTGTGCAAAAGACTGTCCTTTTAATCATAAAAGTGCAAAATTTAGAAAATTATGTACACGTATGTTTGTGAAGTCTTATTTTCTAATGGAATCATATTTCTCATGTTGTGCGCGTGTGTGCAAAGGCAACTAAGATCAAACAATCACCACACAAGAAGATAAGAAGATTTACGTGGTTCGGCAAAGATGCCTACGTCCACGGGAAACCAATTTCCACTATGTTCTCCTTCAATCTGTGAAACCACAGCCTTGGAATCTCAGCTACTCTCAGCCTCTCTGACTGACTATCCAGGGTTACAGATTACATCATATATATAATCATTACATCCTTATCCTCCAAGAACTCTATCTCAAGAAAAAGGAAAGTCCAAACCCATTAGAAAACTACTGTGTAACAAAACAGGAAATTCCTAATGTCATTAGGGAAATCACCCTAGATACTGAACCCACTAATGGTCTGGACCTACATGGCCAACATCTCATTGATCTAACCTTTCAGTTTTGCTGTTGGGCTGAGCAAGTGGTTGTCTTTGGGAAACTACAGTGCACGCCCAAAGATGGTCTACTGAGTGATACATGCTTAACCATAATTCTGCTTGTGTGGTTACGCTGGATTCTAGGTTTTGTTTTACTGGGCTTCCAAGACAAATGAAGACTTGTATGGATGGTTTGATACATATCAGAGAAGATATAATTTGATACGGGCTTTTAGAAGGTTTAAAAGATTATGTAATAAAATAAAAAGATGTGAAGTTAAAGAAAAAAGAGCGCCATGCTTATCTATTCCATTGGTTGGATTTTGTATAAAACCGTGATATATGTATTTAAAAGGAGTTGCAAGATTTAATTACCATAATGATAAAATCATAAATTGAAAGATTATTCTAATCAAGATTGCAAGGTTTTGGAAAATGTGTTAAAACATAAGATTAAACTAGCAAAACATGCTCGTGCTTAGCACGGGCTATCTATATTTTATAATATTAAAAACAAATCCATGAAAACACAATGCCTAAAAACCAGGAATACACTTATTTTTACAGTAGGGTTGGGCCGGGCTTGATCTCTCTACCATTCAATCCAGGCTCGGCTCATCTATTAAATGGGCCCATCTAAATAATCTAAACCGGTCTAAGTGCTCAAACTTAACGTCCAAGCCGCGTCTAAAGCGGGCTGGGCCAGATATGGGCTCAGCCTGGTTTGATCTATGACCACCCTTAGATAAGAAAATCTAAATATTGATTGATTAATTAGATACCGTGGAAGATTGAATTATTTAAAATGAAACTCTTTTTAGAGTGGCTTCCTTATTTAGATGGCTAAAATTGAAATTTTATTTCAAATATCTAAAATATCTTCCTCAAGTTAAAACTGATTCAAAATTAACATCAATATTGAAATTATATCTAAGCACAGCCCATTTATTAAATTGGCCTAGCTAAATAGTCTAAGACCGGTCTAAGTAATCCAACTTAAAGTCCAAGCGCTTGCTAAAACAGGCTGGGTCGAATATAGGATGTACCATGTCGGGCTCTACTTTCATTGATTAATAGTTTAAGATAAGAGATTTGCATTATTAGAAGTTTAGATAAAAATAGATTCGACTAATGATTTAAGATAAGAGATTTGCATCACTAAAGTTTAGATAAGAATAGGTTCTTAAAATTTCTCTTCAATTCAAAATTGGAGCAAATTTGAAATCTCAATTAAGGCTCAATTTCTCAATTAATTGCGAAATTAGAGTTCAATTGCAAAATTGAATCCTATACGCTTACTATATATAATAATTGTAAATATTCATATTTTGATCACAATGGTTTAACTCCTTTGTGTTACGATTTTCTTCAACTGGATTAGGGTGACCAATTTGATCGTGATGATTTCTCATTGCTTTTCGATTAGAATGATCTGTCATGGTTTTCAAGGTTACAAATATGTTTGAGAGCGGTACTTTTTCTATGTAGGGAGGAAATTAAGCAGTTTGTGTAAAAATAAGCATGAACTTTTGAAATCCCCCTCCAGTCGAGCAGAAAATCGAGGTAAAAAAATTCCCAGAAATATATAGTTCACTTGGGTGATGCCCTACTTTTTTTCTTTAAATTGATAGTTTATTTAACTTTTTAACTATTTTCAAATATGTTTTTTTTTTCAAATTCTTGATATTTTATCTGAAACAAAACTCTGAATTGAAATGTTGAACCAACCGAAAATTTTCAGTCAACTCTGAAATTAAATTTTGAAATGCCAAGCCAACTGAAATGTTTCAATTCCAAATCAAAACTGGAAACTCGAGGCCTTTCCCTGAATCCCTTGATGGATTCACTCTTTTTTTTTTTTTTATTTGAAAGAAGAAGAGATTAATTCAAGGAGGCTCTTTCTGGAATTCAAACTTCATCTCTGTAATCAAGATGTTGTGTTGTTTTGTTTTGCAGTTATGGCTCTTTGTTTGGTCCTTCCCGGCCTGTTATTGCTCAAAGTGTGCTTGAAGAAAGCAAATCAATTTTGGAAACTCAGCATATTCATGCTAGGACTCCAAATTCACACACTGGGGTATGCATTTAAATATCTTAGCTTTTATAAATGTTACTTCTTGTTTCTTTTTTATATTTTACTTGCATTTGTGAACCCTAGAAAGTGTTGTGCGCTTGTGCATAAGCAATTAAGATCAACAATCAACTATACAAGAAGACAAGAGATTTACGTGGTTCGATAAAGATGCCTACGTCCACAGAAAACCAATTTTCACTAGGTTAAATATCAGCCTCTATCCAATGTTACAGATTACATCATATATATAATCATCACTTCCTTATTTCCCAATAACTCTATCTTAGAAAAAAGGAAAGTCCTAACTTTAAAAACTATGAAATTCTTAATATAATTAAGGAAACCACCCAAGATACTAAATCCAATTAGTATGCACCCACTTGGCCAACAGAAAGATGGGATTAGGATTTGATAATGACGCTCGTAATATTAATTGCATTTGGAAGGGAAAAAAGGAGCCCTTGTCCTCAAATGAGGAAAAAAGAGACACTCTACGTGGCCCGCCACCGAAAGCTGTGAATGAGGAATGTGTAACCAATGTCCCCCACTGAAGTCTTCTGAGATACCTGTCCATGCAACTAATTGCCTTGCTCTTGCAGTCAAAAATGAAAGTACAGAAGCTTAGAGACACACGTGACTACTCTTTTCTAATGTCCGATTATGTGGAATTCCCTTTCCTCAAAAGAGTCCACACCCCGAAATGTTCGGATAGATTTCATACGTTTATTATTATTATTATTATTATTATTATTATTATTATTATTATTATTTGCTAGGCCTTGCATCATTGGCAAGTGTTTTGGTTTTTCAAACTACCTACAAAGGATCGACCCTAGTCTTACAATGAAGAGGAGGGCATGCCTTTCACCGTTCCAACAGTGGGTCGTCAAATTTATTTTTAAATTACAAGGCATTAATTATACTTAATATTTTTAAGGAGGAGATTAATACAGGTTTCTGCTGATGTGGAAGATGCTCGACCAGCTAAAGTGCCATTACAGGGTAAGGCGGTGTCATCAATAAGCAAGAATGCTAAACTGATTTCCAATGGCCATGAAGAGAGGAAGTCGTGTCTACAAGACAGATGCCAACCAAAGTCGTGCACGCGAAAGCGGCCCCAACGAGTACACCCAAGCGACCCTCAGGTGATCCAGGAAAACTGCTTGGAATGAACGTTGGAAATAGGCGTCGTGGGCCTTTGGGGCGAAAAGTTCCCCTCCCTAAGGCATCTGCCACTGCCATGGAAAAGAAGGCGGCTGCTCTAGTGAGTGCAAAGAATTCCATTCCCGTTGCAAGTAAAGCACCTTTGTCAAAGTTACAGGCTACTCCACAAAAGCATTATTCAGAACTGAAAAAGGATCATCGACCAGTGGATAAACCTAACATGATCGTGAGACAGCCAGTGGATAAACCTAAGGTGATACTGAAAAGGTCAGTGCCCTCTTCAAAGTCTCAGGTCTCTCTCTCTCTCTCTCTTTCTCACATGTCAATGTTTTGCTCACTTCCTATCTATGATACATGATGCTTGGAAGCGGCATCTTATCTATGTTGTTTGAATCATATATATATCATTTTCTATGTGAAATCAGCATGCTTTCCTTTCCATTTCATGTCTTGTTTCAGCTGTATCCATGGCATACCTGTGTACATTAGTTTCTGATGCTTTTAAAAATTTTCTTGCATCCCTTATGAAGAGATGAAGCCTCCCAAGCAAATGCCAGCACATCCTATGCGAGGGGATTGGCCAAAAAAGAGGCCTGCGAATTGGTATTCTGATGAAGAAGACTTGGATGGTAGTGGAGAGGCTATCAGAATTATCAGGAATATGTTCGGGTAAAATTTCTATTCCAACTTATCATTATTATGCCATTGGTTTTTTAATCATTATCTCGTTGTTCTAACTAATATAGACTGCATCATGCCATGGTGGTCAGTGTCATCATACCATGATTAAATGCACTGAAATCTACAATTTGCAGATGTTAAATTTGGAAAAAAAAGGCTTTTTTTTTAAACCAGAGGAATGTCCTAAGTTTTGGCATTATCATGTTGCAAGAGAGAATTAGTTTATGTGTGTAATATAAATATAGGAAAAAATGCTAAAAGTTGAAATGTAAGAAAAATAACTAATTTAACTGTACGATCTGGTGGCTCCCCAATTCATGTAGCATTGGAGAGTTACTGACTGGACAATTCTACAGAAAGTAACATAGTAAAAGTGCAGACAATTCATTAAATAAAATAAGTAACAAGTAAGGTAGAGATGACCATTCAAACAAACCAGCTAGATATTGTGCGGTTTGGATATTCGAAATAAGGTGGATTGTAACAAAACTTTCCACTTTTTAACAACTGTCTCTATACTCTGTTTGATTCAATGCTATTCAACCTTGTGGCTGAATGATCAAAGCTTGATGCTCTGGAACTCCCAAAATTATACTCTATCCAAAACAAGAGTTACTTGACTACTTTTAATTGAATGTTAGAAGAACCAACTTGTGGGGCGGAGTCGCATAAAGTGTGGGCTTGCTCCCCACATCTTGTGTTCGAAATATGCTCTAGATTTGCTCGGTGTGCGTTTGTGTGGGTTAAGTAGACACCACTAGGGGGATACCCATGTCATTTAAAAAAAAAAAACCTGAACGTTAGAAGGTGCAGAAAACATTTAAATATTTTCTAATTTAATTAAATTTATTCTGAATTGTTTTATTTGAATTATTTCATGCAGTCCTTTTATTTGGATGATTATCTTAATTTGTTATATTACAGGGCCATAGGACATGTTATCCAGAAACTTTAAATGCCGTACAATAGAAGTACATCTGAAGTGAGAGCTCCTAAGAATCATCAGAACTCAACGAGCACCTGATTGAAGTTTTATTTGAAATTGTGTTCCTCAGAGGGCA
This sequence comes from Sextonia rubra, assembly GCA_037013555.1. Classification (NCBI taxonomy): domain Eukaryota; kingdom Viridiplantae; phylum Streptophyta; class Magnoliopsida; order Laurales; family Lauraceae; genus Sextonia; species Sextonia rubra. Next base: position 10,073,973 of record JASUAD010000001.1, on the reverse strand, counting down.
CCAGCTCGCGTTCATTTTGGTGAAACATCCATGGGGATGTGCTTTGCTGCTGCCCAATTGATAACATGGCCCTTTTCTTGATTATCATGCCCTGCTAAATTAAAAAAGCTTCATCCTTTTCAAGACTCAGGAGTGTGATTTTTTAGGTGTGAGGGTGAGTGTTATGGTTGTTGTTACCATCCAACAGTCAAGCTGGCAAATTCATCCCTTCCTGAGAGAAGGGTGAGTGTTTTGGCCGTGGTTGCTGTCCAACGGTCCAACTGGAAACATTCATCCCTTTCTGAGGGCCTAAAGACTTTTTATATGAGATTTGTTCAATTTCTGATATCGGGCGTCCAATGTTTTGTGAACATCCTTCCACTTGAGTTTGAACTTCCGTATCTAATTCCATTCAAACAATACAAAAATCACTCTGCTAATTAATGTAGCACTATTGCTTTACACCCAACACATTGTTCTCCTATATAATATATATATATATATATGTAGGGGAGCGCTACAGAGTGCCCAGGCATTTTTTTGAGAAAAAATGCTTCTCTTAGTTGGGGCCCACTAAGATGAATGATGATTATGGAAAGCCCATTTGATGTGAAGATCCATATCAGGCCTATCTATATTAAAAATCTTAACTCCATATGATCATCTAATCTTTTAATCCATGGCTTTAAAATTTAATAGTTTAGAAGTATCATTTTATTATGATTTCAATCCAATGGTGAAATAAAATTGGATTGCTATCAAATTTGGACATGTGACCATATATAAGAGGATAATATGTATGAAAATATTAGATTGAGTCAACATGGGCCCCATAACAAAAAACTAAAGGGGCGTAAAAGAGGGCGTTTTTAAAGTGGGGCAGTTTTTAGAATTTCTCATATATATATATCATTATCATTATGAAAGCTCTATCCCAACCATTTTAGGGTCGGCTACATGAATATTGTTTTCCCATTATGTTCTATTTTGAGTTAAGTTCTTAGATAAGTTAAACTTATTCAAATTTAATTCAATGACCTCCATCAATAATTTTTTCGGCCTACACTACCTCTTCATGGGGCATCTACCTGTATAGCCAAACTTTTTCTCACCGGTGCTATTACCGGCCTATGATCAATATGCTCAAACCATCTTAAACGGGTTTTTCTAATCTTATCCCCTAGTTGTGCTACCCTTAAATACTCTCGAAAGCGCTCATTTCTAATTTATCTTTCCTAATTTTACCACACATCCACCTAAGCATTCTTATCTCCGCTACATTCATTTTATGTATATACGTCTTCTTAATTGGCTAACATTTTGCTCCATATGTCATAGCTGGTCTAACCACTGTTCTGTAAAATTTGCCCTTCAATTTTGTTAGCATTCGTTTATCACAAAGCACTTCAAAAGCTAGTTTTCACTTCAACCATATAACTTTTATCCTACGCTTCACATCTTCTTCAATCTCCCTATCCTTACTAATTATTGAGTCCATATACCAAAAAGAATCTTTACGTGCTCATATATTTCAATTTTGACAGTGGTTTCAATACTTTGTATATATCCACCGAAGTTGCAATCCATATATTTCGTCTTTGTACGACTTATTGTAAAGCATTTAGATTTTAATGCCCCCAACTATCTCTCGAGTTTTGTATTTACACTATCTCTTAATTCATCTACTAATACTATACATCTGCAAATAACATACACTATGGTACTTCTTCTTGAATATGCGCAGTTAATTCATTCATAATTAATACTAAGGGTTTAAGGCTGATCTTTAATGCAAACTTATAGTCACAAGGAATCCACTTATTTCTCTACATATGGTTCTCACATTTGTTACTGTTCCTTCATACATATTCTTAAAAAATCAATGTAACATTTGGGAACATTCCTTTTCTTCAAAACCCATCAAATTAAATCCCTCGGTAACCTATCATAGGCTTTATCTAAATCGATAAAGATCATGTGTAGAATTTTTCTCTTTGTTCGATATTTTTCCATTAATTACCTAAGTAAAAAGATCACTTCCATAATTGACCTTCCAGGCATAAAATCATATATTTATAGATAGATAGATAGATAGATGCTCATGAATATTTTCCACACATAGATATGAATGCACACACACACATTATTTTTTAACTTTTCATTTTTGTCTAGCTTTGGTTCCATAACCCTTGTGAGTATAAGCAGGCTGATAAACCAGAGGCATTGTAGGTAGGTAACTTGTGTTTCTTTGACTTTGGGATTATGGTTCATGAGTCCTACTGTTATACCTTTATAACCCTTCTGAGTGTAAGCAAGCTGATAAAGCAGAGGCAATCTTTAGTTTGCGGTAGATTACTTGTGTTTCTTGGACTCGGGGATTATGGTTCATGAATCATACTGTTTGCTGGTATAATCCATAGAAATATGCTGATGTTGATGATGTTAGCGACATGGAAGCAAACTTTGACGACATTTTAAAAGAAAGCAGGAGGCACAGAATGACCTCATTTTTCTTTATTTAATAAAAGTTGGAATTTGTTTGGATGATCTCAAAAGTGTTAGGAGATAGGTTAGGACCTGTGGTGGATAGGGACGCCCTAAATCTCTTCCACTTGAGAACTCCAAGTTCTAAATGGGTTTGCATTCTAATTGCTGCAAGTCAGCAAACAGAGGATCTAGATTAAGAGGTAGGCAGCGGTATTTGACACTGTTGGAGAATGGTCTATCAAAAGGTTGATCCACATGCAGCACTGCTGGGAGAAAATGGTGCAGCAGAGATCCAGGATACTGGTGGAAAATAGTCCATTATGTTACCAGAAGGTGGATCCTACATGCACCACAGCTGGGAGAATTTGATTGAACTTGCTATACTTTCTCATTCTTAAGCATGGTTTGATGGATTTGTGCAGACAATTATGGCATGTTGAAATCATTTTAACTTCATTGGTAAAGTGAAGTGAGGTGAAGGATCAAATTCACTTTACTTGTGAAGTAAGGTAAATAGTCATTTCAAGGGAGGAAAAACGAAAAAGGGTCAAACAAAAAAGTACCAAATTACTGCTCAGAGCTTGCTAACGAGGGAGTTCTTAAAACTGCTTTGAGCTTTTCTTTTAATGGTCTGTCCTTTTTAGTGTTGTTTGCTCTCCCCTCTTTTTTGGGTTTTTGAGTCCAGTATATCTTTCTTATACTGTACAGCTCTTTGAGCAATGAATACAGTTACCATAAAAAAAAAAGTACCATATTTCAAAGAAACCTCTACTTTTTACAAAACAAAAGTAAAAAAGTTACTTTCCCATGCTACTGAATGACAAAAAAAGTTATCTTAAAAAAGGAAAAGAGTACTATGCATTTATCCTTCACACTGTAGTGAGGAATACTTTCTTTTCTAGACTTATCAAGGTCAAAAATAGTTAATGAGGTGTAATAGTTTTATTCTTTTGCACATTAGTACTTTCCAAAAAGGAAGAAAGATGCATAAAAGTTTTATCTCTTAAAACTATGTTAAAAAGCTACATTCTCATTTCACTAAATGACAAAAAGCTCTCATTTTTTTTATTTGACTACATTTTCCTTTTTTGTCTCTTAATTTGACCTTTCACCTCACTTGACTTTACTAGTAAAGTTACCAAACAGGCATATGATCATGTACAATGAAAAATTGTATAAGTGTTGAGTTCTGACAGGAGGTGTTGGGGTTGCACTTTCCCTAGACCAAAGCACATAAAATATTACTTAAATCAGTGTGTGTGGAAGTTATCCTGTTTGACATCATTCTTGTAATATTTCATTTTCACATTTTGAAAATGAATGGAAAAAAATTTGGTTGACAGACATTTTGTGAGAGAGGAAATCTATATTTATACATTATTTATACATATATAGAGAGATGTTGAGAAAGATTACATATATGTATGAATATAGATTTTCTCTTTCACAAAATGCTTGTCAACCAAATTTTTCTTTATTCATTCTTAGAATGAAACATTACAAGAATGATGCGAAACAGGTCCTACGTCCCTAGATTGATAAATATCTAGTGAGATTACCCTGATTCATCAGCCTCTTTTGGTCCAGTTGCTATTGAAGGCAGATAATGTTGATCCAATAGCCTGCCTTAATGATAGGGGGGCTGCGACAATGCTGCTTTTACTCACTCCCCTATGAGCTTCTGATTCCGCTGCTTAGTCATTTTTCAAGCAATGACAACTTCCATTTCTATCATCAAAGTTTGATTTTGTCAGACATGTTCAATTTGTGATGTCATGGACTGTGGTTGATGGTTGCTATTTGTTGCCTTGCAGCACCAAGATTGCCAGAGAGGAGGATGAGCGGGTGCAATGCCTCATCGAAGAGGAAGAGAGAAGAATGAGGATGCGGAAGGAGGCAAAGAAGTGCAAGCTTAACCAATATTTTTACTTTTTTTTTTGTTTGTAAAATAAAACTCTATTGCATCTGTTCCAAGTTGTAGATAGATGATTGCTTATGCTTTGGCTGCCTATTTTGTACATTTTGTTTTTTCTAGTAGTTGTACCACAAAAAAAAAAAAAAAAAAAATTCCACCTGCATCCTTATCAGCTTTGGATCCCATGGAGTGATGGGAAGACACAGCATTCATTCTTTTGAGTCGGTTGTGCAATGATGTGTGCTGGTAATCAGGACAAGGAAAATTATTTTGCCAAATGGCCAAATGTAAGTGGGCAGGTTGGCATTTTGTCTCTAGAGGACAAGCCCTTGGGCTTGAAAGCTGTCCGCCGTTCTCTACTTGTTTTTGCAATTTATTTTTTCAACTTATCCAAGTGGACTCCTAATGGCTCTACGAATCCTTAATAAGAACCTATTGTAACTGTAGCAAAATTAAATTATTAAATGTCCATCCATTTTGGATTAATAAAATCTTCCTGATCAATACTTCATTCCTCAACTTATTCTAGAATTGGAGGAGCCTCTTGAACTCCCAAGGAGAGAGAGAGAGAGAGAGAGAGACAATTGACATAGAATGGTTGAAATTTTAATGTTTTTGGACTCTAGTTGCTGAAGATAATATGTTAGAAGTTGTTGGATGGCTCTAGAATATCCTATGAGCAGCTGTATGAATTAACAGCTCTAGGGTGAATTTCAAGCTCCAACGCTGAAAATCCGGACTCGTAAAAGGTGACGGAAACGAGCTGGGGCGCACAAAAGACCGCTGCACATGATGTGTATCTCGTCGCCCGACAGCTCCCCATTCCGAAAAGTCACGAGATCCAACCAATTCCCACTTTTTTCTTCCTTGTTCCTCCTCTAATGACAGTAAACAACTCTCAAAAAATCATAAAAAGGGGGAAGTAAGAAGCAAGCAATCAAAGTAGCAGCAGCTGCAGCAGCTACAGAGCGGGGGATCAATGGAAGCTCTGGCGAACGCGGTCACACAACCTTTCCCATCTCGCCTCTTCCAAATCAAGCCTCCGCTACGTAAACCCCCCTGTGAACTTCGCTGCTCCAGGTAGGTATAGAGATTGCGGTCAATCCGTTTTAGCTTTAATTTCGTAATGAATGGGTTACTGATCGAAGAGATAACGCAATCTATGGCTGAAGAGAAACGAAGAGACACCCACTCTCTCTCGCTCTCTCTCTGTCATTTTGATTAGTCAGTGACGTCTGATGGGTTTGCTATTGAATATGCAATCCAGGTTGGAAGGCCATAATGTGGACATGCTTCAGGTGTGCAATTGCTAACGTGCTGCTCTTGTCTTTTCTTTCACCTCATATCTCTTTCCTGCCTAAATGAATTCGTTTATTTTCTCAGGAGTCATCTGTATCAACTGAGAGCGGAGTAGGAATGAACCAAAGTGATATTTGGAAACTTTTCAATGATGCTCAGAGGAGTAAGGCCCTGACAAAGATTTATTCAAAGGTTTTAAATTTCTGTATGGGGTTTGGACTTTGGAGTAGGAAATTAAATGATCTTCAACCTGAGGATGTGCCTAGTAATCCTTACTCCTTTGGCCTTGAATGTATATTGTATACATACAAGAGACCTATCGTTTTTTGATCTGCATCATTGATCTTCTGGGTTCTTCATGATAGATGATGCTGCAAAATTTTTTTTTTATCAGTAACAATAACTTTCGTTGAAGATGGTAGAAAAACAAGAAGAGGCACCTGACCAAGAACGGAAGGGGGCAAAAAGGTTTAAAAGCATTATAAAACCTCAATGAAAAAAAAAAGAAAAAGAAAAAAAAAGAAGCACAATTTCGGAAAAAAAAAAAAGAACCCACCATCGTAGGAGCCACTGCACTTAAGGTGGAGTGGTGTTGGGCAGTTAGCACCTTGTTTTCACACACATGCCTAGGGATCAATCCCTAGTATATCACTCCTTCACCACTCACTCAACATAGCATAAAAAAATAGGGTAAGCACAAACAGATGGAAGAAATCTGTTCGTCCCTTGATTGGCCAATGAATTCGTGATGCCGTTAGCTGCCTGCCTAGCATGATGGAAATCCATAGATAACAAGAAAGACAACACCTTACTCTCATTAAAATAAAATTGAAACCTACAGGTGGGCAAGGCATAGGAAGACACCTAGGATATATAACAAGAAAGACAACACTTTACCCTCATTAAAATAAATTTGAAACCTACAGGTGGGCAAGGCACAGGAAGACGCCCAGGAGATAGCATTCAAATAGTCACTTTCCTCCACTAGCTTGGAATGAAAAGATGAAGCAAAAAACTGTAGCACTTCTAAGATAGCCGCCACTTCCACCTCATCAAATTCAAAGCATTTCTCCACCTCCCCCGGTGTGGGACCCAGTTTACTTCTAGCCGCTCCATCCACATTGAGCTTAGCACACTTGGACCATGAGGATCCAAAGAAACCAATTTACTTATCATATTCATAAGAGCTCCACAAGAGAGAGGCCTCCCAATTATGCAAAACTCCATCCACGCAAGCCTATTGAACTTGCTCCTACATGAAATCCACTTGGCAATGTGCACAATTATCAAGTGCACAACATCCTCCACAACCATAGTACTTCCCTAAAGGCCCTCTCATTCCTTTCTTTTCACATCAACCACAGGATAGCAAATGTGATAGTTTTGCATATAACTGTCTCATAGCCAAAAGCCTCAAATAGCCCCACCAATGACCCAGAAAGCACTAAGCAACACCACGTTTTGCTAGAAAACGGCATACATAATAAATGATTGATCAACTCCCTGTCCTTTCCATACAAAGAACATAGATCAGGGATTGTCCAACAAAAAGCCCTTCCGCTTGAGAATATTCGCCGTAGACACCTTTCTTAAAATTACGAGCCAACAAAGTGCCTTCACTCTTGGAGGAGCCAAACTTCCCACACAAGAAGTAGAAGGTTTAGCTTTCGACACCACTTCCAAGCCCCTCGAAAAAGACTTTGTTGATAATTCACCAGATGGGCTCGACTTCCACTTATGGAGATCTACCTCATCTCTGCAAATGAAAATGTTAGAAAAAAAGACGAAATATAGATACATGCAAAGATCTCCTAAAAGACACACAGTGGACACAAAACCTTTTACCACATAATATCTTTTACCAAGATAGCTTATTGACCACAACCCTAAAGAACCTTTAAAAATAAAGGACCCCCACTCAACCATTCGTCAATCCAAAAATGGACTCGAGTTTCCTCCCCTGCTTTGACACCCACTCCCCTACTAAGCACCTTCACCCCTTCACCAACTCTCAAATTGTTAACCATTACCTAAATACCCAATGTGGAGGGATTCTAGAAGGAACCCAACCCCACTCAATTTACTGCATGCCATGAGATCTCTTTGCTTGGAAAATCCTAATGCTTTGCTGTAGCCTCAAATGATGGTTAGGAAAGAAAAACAAGATATGTTAAAATTCAATGATGAAAGGCCAATTATTGGATCTCTGAGATCTTCCCTAGTGAGAATTTTTGGATAAGATTATTTACCATGAAGCTTGATTGACAAGCAATCTAGATCTGAGAGTAGTACAAATCCAAGGCTTGAAGGCACTGCAAATATCCTTGGGTAGAGGATCGTACTGGTCCTCTTGGTGTTGTGCACCATGGATTAGTATCTTACTTACACATAATTGCATACATGAAGATATTACACTATGCTCTTTTGTAATGATAAATTTCTGTTTCGAATCAAAGAACAAAAGTATGCACACTTCTTAAAAAGGGCTTACTTCTGTTATCTTTAGATTATATCATGACAAGATGTATTTTCAATTAAAGTCTGGAAATTGTTCAAAGTGGCACCATTCTATTTTTTTTCTTCATATATAAATAAATGTCTTATTTTGCTTGGCTTACACTTTGTGAGGGTATCCTCACTATGGATAACCTTTGTCGGCAAAAAATTATTGAAGTCAGTGCCTACCTCCTGTGTCTATTGGCTGGGAAACAGTTGACCATCTTCTGTAACTGTAAGTTATCTAGTGGGGTTTGAAACTCTATTTTCAGAGGGTTTGAGTGATGTTGGATTTTGTTAATAATATTGAGAAATATTTGGGCATATCAATGTGTTTGGAATGAGTTTTGAGACATCATTATTTAATTTTTTTGAGATGTGAGTAGAGATTAGAAGCATTTGATGTGCATTCCTATTGGCTTGAATTGCTAGGTGAACTTCTTGGCTTTTATGTTTGTTATTTCCTACAATTGGTATGGGTTGCCTTGGGGTAATAATTTAGATTGACTGAACTGGTTTAAGAGCAAGCTTTGGTACCTAGGAATGATTTTAAGATGCTTTTTGAACAATAGATGACAGTTCTTCGGAGCTGGGATGCATTGATTACTGTACATTGTGCAAGTTGATATTGCTGTCTTCCTTCCTTTCGTATTTTGAATGATGAGTGCAAGTTTCTAATTCTGTGAATCCTTTCTATATCATCATCGTCATCATCATCAAAGCCTTATCCCAACCATGTTGAGGTCGGCTACATGAATTCGGTTTTTCCATTCCGTTCTATTTTGAGCCAAATCCTTAAAGAAGTTAAACTTCTTCAAATCTGATTTAATGACCTCCATTAATGTTTTCTTCGGCTTACCTCTACATCTTGATCGGCCATCTGCTTGGATAGCCAAACTTTTTCTCACCAGTGCTATAACTAGCGTACGCTCAACATACTCAAACCATCTTAAACGGGTTTATCTAATCTCATCCCCTATTGGTGCTATCCCTAAATGCTCTCGAAAGTGCTCATTGCTAATTTTATCTTTCCTACTTTTACTACACATCCACCTAAGCATTCTTATTTCTGCCACATCTATCTTATGTATATGTGTCTTTTTAATTGGCCAACATTCTGCTGCATGTCATAGTTGGTCTAACCACTGCCCTATAAAATTTACCTTTCAATTTCGTTGGCATTCATCTCTATCCTTTCTATATCAATTATAAAAAAAGGATCATTTATAAAATTGCATTACCAAAGGTAAAAAAATCAATGTAGTATAAAAAGAATTGGATCCATTCATAAACATAACATGTTAGTTTGATATGATTGCCACTGGTTTCTGTGATTTTATCCTTCCAATCTGCTTCTGATGTATGTTCTCATGACTTGTTTAGATATTTTATACCTGAACAAACAACGACTTTTGGCAATAGAGGAGCTCAACAAAGCCCAGAAAGAAAACAACTTGCTGCTTGCTAGATTAGAGCAGTTGGAGGCAGGAAAGCAAACCTCTGCTATAAAAGGTGGTGCTCCAAATCTTTTCATAGTTACCATTAGCATAATCTTTCGCTCTTTTTTTTTTTTTTTCGTTTTCAGATGTAACTGTGTTTTTAGTTTCCTTGTTTGTCTCTGAATTAGTTTCTTCTAGGATGTAATTGTTGTTATTCTCATAGTTTAAAAGCAAAGTAATATATTAGTAACTTGCCTGATTATAATAACCTGTGGGGAAGTCACTGACCTTACTCAGGGATTTGAGTGGAAGCATTCACATCGCATGGGTGGTTTTTTGGGATGTGGCAGCTGCTTAGCTGCTTGTTGTAGTTTGCTTTATTGTGTTTTGTTGGAGCATAAGCACTTCCATGCATAAATGTGACAAAACACATACTGATACAGGGACCCATGTATTATTACGGGAAACTGACGTGATTGCCAGAAGCGAACAAGAAAAAGGCTCACTCTTATGCAAGTGCCTGTGCAAATGTCATGTGCATCATTAAGGTGCCTCCACCCACATCTTTATAGACAGGAAGTACTCAAATGCGTGCATGACTGAGGGTCCCATGCACTATATGATATATATGATATCTCTCCTGAAGAACACTATGCTTCATCTGTTGCAGCCTCATTGTATTTTTGAATGGTTGAATTTGTGAAGTTTCTTTGTATCTGCCCCTCTTGATGTAGTATGGAATATCCTTAATAAAATTTTGGACAGTGGAAGATTAGCTTGGGCATTGCCCCATCGATTGCCACTAACTCCAAATTTTTAGATAATTTTATAATTTTTCGTTGAGGTTGATTTTGGCCTGTAGATTGAATTTAGTAACTTTCTTCAGCTCTTGGTTTGAGCATGTCTCTTTTGGTGCTTGAGTTTATGTTGCTCTACTCTTGGTGTATGATCTTGTACCTCAGAATTTTCATTTTGCTGGCCTGTCAAGCCAGTTATCTTGCCCTAATTTTTTTTTATTGCTATGCCTTTTGGGGCTCGGAGGCTCTTTATTGGTGAATTAATCTATTGCCTTTCAATAGGAAAGGGAAAATAAGATAAAAGATACTTGATGTCACTTGTTTTTGAATTGCAGAGAGAAACTCAGACATGCTTCCAAAAAATAATGAAAGTTTAAAGAAAGCCAAAAAGATAGGACACTGATTCGAAGATGATAATGATCCAATGCCAAAACTTAACGATTGACTATTGATGAGGCTATCAATTGGTAAACTCCAATTGATGATCTAGTTTCATATATATTCTGGTGGGAGCAATCTGCACAAACTTCCGTGTGAACCTGAATTTGTGGCCCTCCTTGATCGTGAAAATCATGGGACGTGAGGGATGGAAGATGTCAATGAGCGCTAGGGTTTGCGAGATATCAACTCCATTAGATCATCGTAACCATGTGATCCATGACCATCTAGTTTAATGGTTTTAAAAGGCATCACTTTTTGGATTTCAATCTAGCGGTGAGTCATGTTGGATGAGTGCTTTCTTTTTGTTTTTGTTTCTATTCTTTTTTTTTAGTGGTAGGTTCTTTTTCCCTTTTTCTTTTTCTAATTTGGGGTGGGGGTGGGTGGGCAGGCGGCCGTGCGTGGGGGGGTGGTGGGGGCGGGGTGTGCGGGCTGGGGAGGGGGTGGGTGGTGTCAAAACAAGTCACTGGACCCGGTTAATGGTCCCAGCCCATTGGGTCGGCCCAATGGGCCCAAGGCAGATCTGGCTCATTAAATTAAACCAGATCTGGAGGGATTCTTTGTAGATTATCACATCCTTTGTACAGCTTTCTCTACTTGTATATTTCCATTTTTAGCTTTAGACAGCTTCATAATTTGTATCATATTTAGTAAGTGAAATGTTATTAATAGGCATGCTGTGATGTCTCAAAGCATGCAATTCTCTCTTCAATTCTGCTCTTGCTTGGTTCTTATTTGAGTCAGATTTCTTATCATGGTATCAGAGCCATCTCTGTTAGCCTGAGATCTGTGTTTGGAGATCATCTGCGCAGAAGCATAGTCTGCAGTCTCGTGGTCTTTCTGAAGTGGAGCCCACAAGAGATCATCTACTGTTTTCAAGCAGTCCATCAGAACTTTCGATAACTGCAATAGTCTAAAACAGAGCCTGATCGTGTGATCTGCCATAGCTGGAGTCATCAGTCAGTGGGGCCCACACTTGATCTGGACGAGGGAGCTTCATCCCACTGTAGGCGACCAACACCAGTTTCTACGACCTTTGACAAGGTTGATGTCCCTTCTGCTCCCGACGCTTTGGATCATGCACCCGTTCGACGGTACCCCTTGCGTACTCGTACACCAGTGCAGAGGTATGGGTTTGTTTCTACCAATTGTTTCTCACCACAATATACTACCTTTCTTTCTAAGGTTCACTCTCACTTTAAGCCACACTCCTTTCAAGTAGCATCTCAATACCCTGAGTGGAGAACAGCTATGGCAGAAGAGCTTGCTGCTCTTCAGAGGAATCACACCTGGGATCTTATTACCTTACCCCCTGGAAAGAAAGCAATTGGGTGCAAATGGATCTATAAGATGAAAACTAGAGCTGATGGTTCAATTGAAAGGTACAAAGCTTGCCTTGTTGCTAAATGATACACACAGGACTATGGTATTGACTATGAGGAGACGTTTGCACCAGTTGCCAAGATGACTACGGTTCGAACCTTGATCTTTGTTGCAGCTGTGCAACAATGGGCACTTCGTCAGTTAGATGTTAAAAATGCCTTTCTTAATGGATATCTTCATGAAGAAATTTATATGGTCACCCCCCCCCCCCCCCCCCCCCCCCCCCCGCCGGGATTTCCACACTCCTCCACATAGGTTTGTCTTTTGAAGTGAGCCCTCTATGGTCTTAAGCAGGTTCCTCGAGCTTGGTTTGAGAGGTTACTAATGTAATCACCTCTTTTGGGTATAAGCAAAGTATGCATGATAGTGCCTTATTCACATGTCAAACTAGCAACGGATTGGTTATACTTCTCTTGTATGTCGATGACATGATCCTCACCGGGGACGATTCTCTGGGGATTTCCAAGCTCAAACAGTTTCTTCATCCACAGTTTGAAATGAAAGATTTGGGTCATTTTCATTATTTTCTTGGCATCGAAGTTGGATATTCCAAGGACGGATATATTTTGTCTCAACTTAGGTACTGCTCTGACATCATCCACTATGCAGGACTCTCAGATCTCACTTCAGTTTCTACACCGTTGGAAGTAAATGCTTGATTACGCAAATCTGAAGGTATTCTTTTAGACAACCCTACTAGATATCGTGAAGTAGTAGGCAGCCTTGTCTATTTTACTCTCATTCGACCTGATATTGTCTTTGCTGTTCATATTGTTAGCCAATTCATGGCACAACCAACCTCCAGACATTGGGGTGCTGTTTTGCTCATCCTTCACTATCTTCAGGGCACTCAAAGCTATGCCCTACTTCTCTCTTCCAGCAGTTTACTATCTTTTCATGCCTTCTCCGATTCTGATTGGGCAGGTGATGTTAATGATAAGCGCTCCACTACTGGATTTTGTATCTTTCTTGGCCATTCTTTAATCTCATGGAGAAGTAAGAAACAAAAACAAGCATCAAAGTCTTCGGCCGAAGCTGAATATCGTGCACTCACTGACACTACTTCTGAGATCATATGGATTCGGTGGCTTTTGCAAGATTTGGGTATTCATCTTCAAAGTCCTACACCTTTGTATTGTGACAATCAGAGTGTTCGTCAAATCACTCAGAATGAAGTCTTCCATGAACGAACCAAGCATATCAAAATTGACTGTCATCTTGTTCGTCAACATTATAAACAAGGCACTCTTTCCCTCCATTTAGTGCCCTCTGCAGATAATGCGGCTGACCTTTTTACTAAGGCTCATCCGTTTGCACACTTCTCCTTGTTGTCACACAATCTCTTACTGCTTCCGCATGCCGAGCTTGAGAGGGGGTGTCAAAACAAGTCATTGGGCCCGGTTGATGGGCCCAGCCCATTTGGTCGGCCCAATGGGCCCAAGGCAGATCTGGCTCATTAAATTAAACTAGATCTGGAGGGATTCTTTGTAGATTATCACATCCTTTGTACAGCTTTCTCTACCTGTATATTTCCATTTTTAGCTTTAGACAGCTTCATAATTTGTATCATATTTAGTAAGTGAAATGTTATTAATAGGTATGCTGTGATCGTCTCAAGCATGCAATTTTCTCTTCAATTCTGCCCTTGCTTGGTTCTTATTTGAGTCAGATTTCTTATTAGATGGGGTTCATGATGTCCTCACCTGAGCCTCAACTTACATATATGTGCGTGTGTGTGTGGGAAATAATTGTGAGAACTAGTTCTCAGTTCTCACCATTTTTTTGTGAGAACTCAAGGTGGGGCCTATCTATCATCTAATCCAAATTTTGTAATACATAGGGATCCCCCGATAGTCACATGCCCCAAGTTTTGGTCAAATCCGAATTTACTAGACTGTTGGATCGACTGTGCACCAATCCGAATGAACTGAATTTGTGGGCCACAGATGAAGGGATTAGGGACATGTGATTGGAGCCAAATTTGATATTTGGGGTGGTCCTACATAGATCTTTCCATCCCCCTTGGTCTTATCCTGAAATGGGATCCACCATAAAAAGTTCTCACGATAGGTGCATGAGAATAGTTCTCATAAGATCAGGCCGATATATATATATATATGGGCTTTAATCCTATAAGATATGTTTTCACATACCTACTATGAGGGCCCCATTTGGAGATGGGACCAGGGGGGATGAACAGATAAATGTGAGACCACCTCAAATATCAAGTTTGGCCTCAATTACATGTCCCTAATCCCTTCATCCGTGGCCCACAAATCCAGTCCATTCAGATTGATGCACATTCAATCCAACGGTCTAGTAAATTCGGATTTGACCGAAATTTGGGGTGTGTGATTATCGTGGTGGTCATTGTGTATTGCAAGATTTGGATTGGGTGATAGATGGGTTCCATCTAGACTTCTCACAAAAAAGTGGTGAGAACTAGTTCTTGTAGGATTATTTCCCTATATATATATATGAGGAATTCTAAAGAACCCTCAAAGAGGGGCGTTTTGGCCCCTTATCCAACATCTAATGAAAATTGACTGTTTTTATTTTTGTGTTTATTGCATTCAATTCAATGAGAAATATAATTAATGCCTTAAGGACATTTAATTGGAAATAGTTGACCTCATAACAACCCATGTAGATTCCCATGCATAGCCAAGTATAATAATTATAGATAGATAGGCTCTCATCTAATTTCACTGCAGTAGGAGTCCAACCATTTAGGAATGCTCCCCTTTTTTAGGTAAAGAATTTGAAAAGATACTCATTTTATTTAGATTTGTATGTGGGCCAATCAAGGAGTATCATAAGGGCATAAACAGTTTTGCTCCCCAAATTTTGGGAAAAGAATTCAAACGTTGTTAGTATTAGTAAATTGCAAGCATTTCTAGCATGAAAGAAAGAGAATAAAAATAGGGAATACAAGTGTCACGACCCAAATTCCGGGGCCCTGTCGGAATCTGAGTTATAACACATTGGCATACGATTCTTAAGCATAAATCAAATAAGCACATAAGGCATAAGCATCTTGTATTAACATAAATCCTTTCATATAAATCAACCAATAGAGTTTTCGATGTCTAAAACTCCAAAATAAAATTCATCAAATAATAATTAAATGTCCAATACTAATTATCTTCCGAAAATTACTAAATTTTGGATGTAGTCGCTCTCCTCAGCCATGCATGCCAAACATTATGGGCTGATCTTCGCAAGACTTCGGTCTACCCACAACTCTGTTACCTAAAAGGGGCAACCAACATCAGTATGAATTGGTGAATGAATTCCTACCACACATACAAGCATTATTAACATATCGATTCCATTAGGAAATAGAATAGTAATAAACAATAAATAATTCAATCAACGAGTGAATCTCACTCCACGACACATTTCTGAACTACAACCTTGCAAACTATACACATCGTTGTACATCTTGACATATCCCCCTTTTTGAGATGCTACTCACACATCTCCTTATCTAGCGTCCTATAGGACCCACTACTTCTGGACTTCAATGTCCTATCATTCACATTACCAAATAAACACTTTCAAACCGAACCCAGTGGTTCATCAATCTCACAACCATAACCAATTCATACCGTGCTAGTAGTTCAGAGCATGGTCATTCCCACTAAAATCAGGCACAACAGAATTCATAAATCAAAACATTTTCCTGTCTAATATTTACTACATACTCGTGCCTCATATATTGAGACCATACAATTATTACCCTTTGTTTATCAATATAGATAATTATAGATATATATATATATATGATTGCCATCCGTTTTCATTACATTCCATAAATTTCATGGGGCATAGCCTGATTTATCCAAGAATGCAGTTTTTTGTATCGTTAAGTACCCTTAAAAGCAGACTTTATCCCTTACAAATTAATTAATAAATTGTAGCAGGGTTCTCATGTAATTTCAATGATAATAGTGGGGCCTTTTCATAATTTCCCAACTTAATATATATCTCACAGTAGCTCATCGTCAACAGAGCCCTTTCCTGTAGTCGTCTACCTCACGCCCCTGCTTGCACAAGGCATCAAGTGGAGGGACATCTGTGTTCCCTTTCTCTAGAGTCCATCGTGGCTATGGTTGCCCATGGATCTAGGTTTAGATCCATGGAGTGGATCATCCATCAGATGGTCCACCTGGGCCTACAACTCCCGACGGCAAAACAGTCCTAGTCGCCCTGTTCCGGAAAAATCTGGGATTCAACCTTAGATTTCTATTCTACAAGGAACAATCGGTGTTGGAAAGGCTTCATTATCAATCATTGTCATTGTTTTGAAGGTTTCAAACAGCATAAACCAATCAGGACATAGATTGGGTTCCCAACTCCCATCATATAGGGTCGTCAGTTGCTGTTTACTCCTCTCTTATCAGAGAAGAATCGATCTATCCTCCCAATAGACCTCTTGGAGGTGGCTCAAATCAGTTGACAAAGTCGATCACAGTTAATCATCCATTCTAGACACATAACTTCATGATTCAGTCTACAACATTGACATCTACTGGGGGAAGTAATACGACTTCTGGTGCTCTAATTAGATCTATTATTAATTTGGCTGCCAATTATCGTAACCCCTTAAACAAATTTTAAAGTTGTAGGAAATCCACTTACCTTTTGTAGACGTTCACAATATGTGGCCGGGAGGACATTCGTCAACTGCTATATGGTTGATCACCTCCTCCTTCTCCTTCTTCTTTTTCTCTTATGCTCCCTCTTTTTGATTCTTTCTTACAGTCTTAGAAAAGTAAGGTGAGGTGAATAAGAGACTCCCTATATATATATATAGCCCATCCCTCTCCATTCTTAGTAGAGGTCACGTATAAGACTCCTTTCCTTCATGAGTCCTGTACAGCTAGATTTCCTTCCAAAGTCCCTTTTCTTTTGGAAAGGATGTGTCGAACAATGCTAGAATCCTTTCCATCTCCAGACTGTCATATCTTACTAGGATATTTCCTTAAGAGATTTAAATCTAATTAAACATAGGACCCACTAATCTCAATCATCTAAATTAAGACTCCAATGTAGGTCTAAAATTCCTTAATTATGAATCTAATTACACCGAAAGGTCTGTTAAGACCTTGGGTATGACAACAAGTAGGAAAGTTTTCTAAATCATTTTTTGGAGAAAATCTAGGAAACTAACTCCTTATGAGAACTTCATGTCAAAGTGCCCTCTTCTCTTATTTGTTGCACAAAGGGGCATTTTCAAAAGTGAAAATGCCCGAGCACTGTATTGCCTTGCCTTGTATATATGAGAAATGGTCGTGTAAGGTCGGACTGTTTAGGATAGTGGGGCCCACTTTGCGAGCCATCCAAATGGGTCACACACACGACCCCTATGAATTGCACACGTCCACCAATTTTAGGTCCCATCTGAATAGATTAGACCGTTGGACGTGAGCCCCACTAACTGAAACGGTCTGTAAGGACCGCAAGGATGGTCATTATAGGACCATTTCTCTTTCTCTCTCTCTCTCTCTCTCTCTATATATATATATATTGATTGGTAACATGGCTTGGACCTCCTAGCTGGTGGTTGTGGCAATGAGCACCTTACCACCTTGTTACAGGCTCTTGTTGAAAATTGCAAAGATGTGATCATGTGCTATTGACCTGGTTATCAGTTGGTCAATACAAATTTATGGACGTATTTGCAGAAAATATGAGTGGCACTACGGTTGTGGTTAACTGTTGCAATGAAAACATGAAATATATACTCTTCAATCTGGATCAGCCACTTGGCCATCCAGCATTCATTGGCATGCCATCCAAAATTCATACCCGCCAAAAAATTCCATCCATCCAACCAATAACATATTAAATGCACAGGCAAGATTATTTATATAAAGCATATGCCCCACTTGGATGCTTGTCATAGTCATGTATTTTTTATGGGTAGGTGGCTAATAGGATAGATAGACTTAGAAGAAAGTCTAGATCAATATTTGGGACTGTCTATATGTCCTTGCAGGCAGCTGCATTTGATCATTTCTTGTTTGCATGTCCAAGATCTTTATCTATACTAATGTTGGTTTTGTAGGTGATCTCCTTTTTTCTGATTTGACCACTGAACCGGACAATTTGTCAATCTGCTCTGAGTTGCTGCTACGAATAGATTCAATGGTCATTTTGGGTCTGATTGGGACACAGGAAGCATCTGCTCTCCGAAGGATGGTGGTCGACAACAAAGTTGGTATAATTGATGTTTTCTCGAACATTGAGAGGAAAAAGGATACAGAGTTGTTGACACAGCTTCGCCACTTTTCAGACAAAAGCAAAAGGTATAAATTAAAGATTTTTTTGAATGGTAAGGTATAAATTAAAGATACAATGACTGAATACTGTCGAGGAGAAAAGCTAATTGAACGTTGTCTAGAAAAGCTAATTGAGTGTTAAATCTTCTTTTGGAGGGAGATGCACCCCCCTGGTTTTAGAATTAATTTTAAGTAACTGTTAAAGAAAAATAATTTTAAGAATTCCTTAGATATTTATGACCCCTTTCAGTACTTACAGTAATATTAACACTTTGAGCAACTAAATGCAACATGGGTAGGAAGATCGTGTATAATGATTGAAAGACGCTTATTGTCGCAAGTCGCAACCATGAGGCTGTGGTTGCCTTTACATTGCCTATGAAAAGGGGAGAAAAAGACTACTAAAAGCAACAGCATACTTTTCTGACAGATGCATAAATTCATGGATGACATTATTAACGTGAACTGTACATACTGAAAAAAGGCAGTATGAAGTTAAACAGGCTTGGCAAATCTTCAAAATTTGTTCAAAATCTCCGACCTTCAGCTTCGGTCGTAAACAATACATAATCTTCAAAATTTGAAATATATTTCATGGTTAGAAAGTTATTTGTTCAGATCACAATATGGAAGTGTCATAATATATACCTTTTCTACATAAACCATGAGGACAAATACAAGTTATTTTGCATCCATCATCATCATCATTGTTGTTGTTGGAGTCAACATGGTCATCATCATCGTCCTTGAAGCCTTCTCATCTATTTGGAGTCTGCTTTGTGAGCTATGCTTGTTCACTGAAAACTATTTCAAGGCATATTCTCCATAACTCTACAATTTAGACATTTTTCATCACTGAACCCAAAGTCTTTATAGGTTTTCCTCTTTCCTAGTTCCTTTTCCCAAAAATGTTTTACAGGTTGTGCCTTCGGTCTTCTATGTAGGGGTCCTAACCATCTCAATGGCATTCCTTGATTTTCTCTTCTATTGGAGCTGTTTGTAGGTTCCTCTTACATACTTATTCCAAATGCCATCTTTTGTAACTCCACACATCCATCTTAAAAACACATCCAGGTTACTCCTCTTTTTTTTTTTGGGAGATGGTAACTGATCCATTAAAATGAGGCAGCTCCAAAAAGGTACCTCTTTAAGGCTAAAGCACATGACTATTGTAAAACCAAAATTTCAATGATGGGACAAATACTGCAACATCCCCCGAACCGCCTCCAAAAATTCTGAAGTAGAAACACCAAAGAATTCCTGTTGCCAATCACCAATGAGATAACTTCTCTAGCTGCAATTGCTATTGTCTAGCTGTAATTGCTACACCAATGGGATTTTCTTTCTTGTTATTGAAGACACATTGTTTATCTCTACCTATATGAACATAAGATAGCCACCAGAGAAATCCCAATTCCCTATTCCTATTGCCAATCACCATTGAGATAACTTCTTCCCTAGCCGTAATTGCTACACCAATGGGATTTTCTATCCTGTTTTGAATATATGTGATTTATCTCTACCTATATGAACATAAGATAGCCACCAGAGAGAAATCTCAATTCCCAAAGTACTACCCCTTGTGCATTAAGATGCCCAAACCGCTAGGTATTAGAGCTTGTCACTATTTGACAAACAATTGGACAAAGTAATTCCAAAAGAAAATGATGAATATCTATAAGCAACATACACCGAGGTGAAATAAATAGGAGTGTGGAAAGTGAAAAATCTTATCTTGGAGTATCTGTTTTCAAGTTTTTTGGGTGAATAGTATCTGTTTTCATGTTTCCTTGATATAACCAAGGCAAATAAATCAGGGTTGGAAGTTGACCCTTGGTGTAATCTAGATCCAGTTGTCTCCCAGTACAAAATTCTTTCACTCGTCAGTTGTCATTACCCTTTCATACATGTCCTGTCTAATTTCTGTATAACTATTAGGGATGCATTTTTCATGCTGACCAGTGTGTGTCTGTGTGCATGCATGTTAGAATGAAATCACAATGCCTTATACTAATTAATAGAGCTATGTGTTGGCCTTTGTGCTTTATTTTTCTTCTTCTTATCTAAGGATTTCTTTATTTTGTCCTAGATATTTTGTTGATCATTTGTTCATTACAATCCTACTTCATTTATTTGCATATTTTGTTTTTAGCAAGTATTTGAAATAATTTGTTTACTTCTTTTTTTATTGGTAACATGACTCAAAGCCACAGCCATATTTTGTCTACCTGCATATTCTATTTTTTTACTAGTACTTGAAATGCATACATCATCTATCTTTGGCCTCATCCTTTTTGACCAAGAACCCATTCATTTGTCATCTTTAATGCGCCTTACATGATCAAGGTCTTTGGTTAAAATTCCTTTGATGTTGGCAAAACCTTATAGATGTCCTCCCTCTTAGTTCCTAGTGAATATTGTTAATTTCAGACATCAGATACATACTTGGCCATCTTCCTTAATAGCACTTTTTACTAAATTAAACTTTTCTAGATTTTTCAGATAGAAAAATTCTTCTTTTTTTAAAAAATCTGGTGTGTTTTTCTTTTTTTTTTTACCAATTCTTTTCATTGATAGCTCTTTGGAAATCTTCATTCCACCATCAACTTTCTTTCTGTGTATCACTCTTCTCCTTGGACTCTAAGCACATCTTTGGCTACTTGTTTAATGCAACCTACCATTTGTTCCTGCAATTAATTAGAATTTACAACCCAGCTACAATTTGTTTGCCCATCTTCTTTGAATGTTGTTAACTTACTCCATTAATGTTTGACAGCGTAAGCCTCAAAAAATTATCACTTCCTTAATAGCTCCCCTGCCCTGTGTGAGAACACCTGGAATCAATGACAGGAATCATGAGACTCCTTGCAGATTGATCCTTCTCTGTCTTAATTATAAAAAGTAGTCTAATAAATTTCTTGGCACGCCATTTTTCAACCATTTGGAGGGAAATTCATTTATGTTTCCTTTTCCCCATGACATTTTTATGCATGTCTAGCTGTCATTATTTTTAACCAATATCACACTCATGATCTGTATCTCTTGAATGCAGAAAAGGATTTCACATTGTGCACATTTGCACTGAAATGGCCCCAGTGGTTTCAGTTGGATCTTTGGCATCATATGTTACAGGATTATCATGTGCGTTGCAAAGAAAGGGCAACTTGGTGGAAGTTATTTTACCCAAGTATACTGAAAGTTTGACTCTCTTTATTGTTCTTATCTTGTTTTTGCTTATGAAATATATAGCAATGTGCAAATGAAAATGCACACCTATATGTGCGTAGTGTATGTTTTTGGGTTGGAATAGAGGTACCATGGACCAGTTCGTTATTTACTGTGCCATCTCTTACAACCAACAGTGGGCCCTGATCCAGTCTTGGGTCAGGCATCAACAGAATACGTGAGAGTTGAGGAATGCTAGATAATTACTAGAAAGGAGCAAGGCTTTAGCAGCCTGAGACGGTGATAATTGAGGAATGCTTAATTATAGATGGAGTCCTTTTTTTTTTTTTTTGGGGTGGGATGGGGGCGTAGGTGTTCTCACTATGGAATAGCAAAGAATGAAGCAGTTTAGCTGCGGGGGGACTTGCTTGAAGGTCACATTTGTGTTACATGGAATATATAACAATGTGCGAATGGTTTTCCATGGACACATGTAAAAATATTTCATTTTTTTCCCTCTTTCCATGAGGAAAAAATGGTACACAAAACCACAGAAAAGTGGTAGTTTGAGGGAAAAGGGAGTCTTTTTTTTCCCTGAATCAGTGTTAAAAAACGTGCTCATTTCAGTTATCACCTAACATCAAGCATCCTCAGGCTTTGCATATAGCTTTCTTATTGTTTAACTTTTCTCTTTGTGGTAAATTTCAATTTTATTCTGATTTTGTAAAAAAAAAAAAAAAGCAGTGGATGCTTTTTGGTGAATGAGTCAATAAATGAGGAATATTCTTTTGTTTTATTGTGAATTTGGATTTGCAGTGAGTTCGAATATTCTGCCTAAATGATATGATGCTTTGTGTTTGGAAAATGGTGCAAAAGTTGAAAATTAAGTTTACAATTTTCAGCCTTTTCTGTTAGAAACCAAAATTTGCATGGATTGAAGTACTATTCTGATGCTGAGGTTGAGAAAATTTTATATACCTAATTGTGATTTTTGGTTTCTCTGCTGCTCAAAGTAATTTCTGCCAAAGCTGTCCTTGTTGATTTTATATCTTGGCATAATAAATACCACTCGATTTAAAACCATTGCATTAAATGTTTTCAGTTTTGCCCATACACTTTCCACAACTTTTGTTTCGACTTTGACTTGGAGGACTTTCCTGTTTAAACAGGTACTCAAGCCTTGACCTTGGTAAAGTGCAAGCATTTCGAGAAGTTAAAGCCGAGGTTCATTCTTATTTCAGTAATCACTGGCATGGAAATAGAATTTGGACTGGGTGAGAATTTTTTATCTAGTTCCTGGACATGAGCAAACTGTATGGTGGGACGTTACTCTGCATTTGCTTTATTTCTTATGGTTTTTTTTTTCCAGTTCTATATCGGTCATCTGTTCCTGCCTAATGTTTTGTAGAATGCTTAACAAAATAACCCGCTTATGGAATTATTCTAAAGATTGAAACCTTACAAAAAATCGTTCAAGGGGTCAAGTCGTAACCATAGGATTATTAAAAAATGGAAGTAGCATCCATTCATAATCATCCATTTTCTATTCAAAGCAGCATTTGTACAATGACAAATAAGGATGACACTGATGCTATCAAATGATGAATATCATTGACAATTTGACTTATCATATATGATAGAATTGTAAATAGTTGAATAGGTTTAAGTTATCAATGTAACGAGGAAAGAAGGTGCAGTTTTTCTTTTGTTCTCTTTGAATCCAAATAAGATCCAAATTATCAACATTGCATGCTTAGGATGTGTCTTCTGAAATTAGGAAAGAAGAAAGTAAATTATGACGGAAAATAATTTAGGCATCTTTGCATGATATATTTTCTTTTTTCTGAGTACTATGTTATTATTTTATTTAGTGTCATCTTCGGCATCGGAGTTACATTTATCGAACCTCTGCATCATTCATCATTTTTCAACCGCGACAGGATATATGGTTACCCTGATGACTTTGAAAGGTTAGTTTACTCATCTTTGGACGGACTAGCTAGCCTTCAATTATGTTCTCACCTCAATTCTTTGTAAATTCTGAATAAGCATGAATTATCATTCATCTTGTCGACTGTGTTCACTTGGCATGCTAACACAATTGGTGCAGGTGGAAATTAACTAGTTACTGGTTTGAAATGTACTTAAGGAATCTCCCGTGCACCACCCATCCACCTTTTTCAATCTATTCGATGTGAAAAATGATTGATGGAACTTTTTGTATTTTCATTTGTTGTTAGGAATGCTAGGCTTTGTCAAATTCATTAATATGCATTGGAAATTACTTTCTTTCAGTTTTCAGTCCGATTATCCTCAGTGGGATACTATGTTCATGATAGACTTTGCATCTGGTTTAGTAGAAAATCTGTTACGGTGTTTTCTTATCTTTATGTGCGTGAAATCTCCTTTTCACTAAATTGATCTGGTGAGAAGCAGTCTGTCATTCACTCGTGCCTTCTCATTAGATCAATCACTTTGACCTATTTCTTCTTCATATGTTGCATTAATTTTAAACTGGCCAGTTTCACTGGTTTGGGTAGCTATTAGGCTAAAATGATTCATAATAGACTTGAAAAGGGTTTCTAAAGTCCAATGCTTAACAATCCTATATGACATAATCAGTTGAATCAGGACACCATCCAATCGTATCTGTTTTTTACCATGGTAATCGTGTCATTAGCTTCTGCTCTTTCATTTGTATGAGGTTAATTACCCATGAAGGGAAAATGGAGTAATTGAAGCCATTTTTTTATAACAGTATATTGTTTGTTTTATTTGGAAGTCATTAATTCAGATTTGAAGAAGTTGCACTTATCGAAAGATTTAGCTCAAAATAGAACGGAATGGAGAAATAGAATTCATGTAGCCGACCCCAACATGGTTGGGATAAGGCTTTGATGATGATGATGATATATTGTTTGTTTTGTTGAAAAGTCAAAAGATATAATTAAACATCAAAAGATATGTGTAATCGAAAAACTCCTTCCCTAGCAAGACCATCTGCCATAGCATTCGACTCTCACAACACATGATTGATGCCTTCTATTACTATTAAAAGCATTAAAGAATGGTTAATCTGGTGACATCTGGTCTGTGGATCTTTAACCAACTGGTTGCTCTCATTATTATCGGTGCAAACTTATTATTAGATCTGATTTAATATTAATGTTGCCAACTATCATTTGATTATACTTCATTTTTCATAAAATGGGTTTACTTTTTATTTGCGTCTCTTTTTTCCATGTAATGGTAGCCAGTGTTGTTTCTTCGTGATTAAAAATGATATATTTGTATTTTTGTATAAATTGAATATTTCAGTTCACTTTTTATTGGAATCCTATGCAATTCCTTTCAGGTTTTCCTATTTCTCCCGTGCTTCCTTGGACTATATAGTAAAATCAGGAAAGCAGCCAGATGTTTTGCATATACATAACTGGCAAACAGCCATAATTGGGCCACTGTTTTGGGATATTTTTGTTAATCAGGTGCAACTTGGTTCCCCCTTTTTCATCAATTATATAATTTGACATCACTTCTTATTTCCTATCTTAAATTGTTTTTCTACAACTGATCAGTTAAATCTATGAAGCACATTCATGGTATCATAAAACCTACGATGCTATATGTAAAGGATTTTATTTATTTATTTTCACCCTTAGGGATTCATCCGTTTATTGTTTTGGACATCATTGGAGGATTCCAGCCTACCGATGCATATTTTTCACGCTTCTAATGAGGAAAGAAACAGCAATATGGAAACACAGTACACTGTTTAAGTAAATTTTTATTTCTATATCCTCAACATGGTATTTATAATGATATCTCAGATTAAATGAGAAAGAAATTTGGTTTTAGAGTAGTGCTCACAATTTTGGTTCCTGTTTCATATATATGGAGTTGTATGCAAGCATTTAGAAGTTTGACATAACTAATTCACCTTTGGAGCTTCTACATATTTGTCGATTGTAGTTGTGAATTTGATCCCTTGACCTGCATATAGATCCTAACAAATCTTGCTGTCACCTTGTGAATCATGTCACTGAATTTAGTACCTTATGTAACCTTGTAACAAGTGATGATTTAACAATTGTATTTGAACTTCATTGAAAAGAGTTGGAAAAAAATCATTTGGTAGAGCATGGGACATGTAGAATTTTTAATCCTTCTAGATTGTAAGTAATGTAAAAAGATAGTCCAATAAACTATCAGTCTATCATACAAATAGACTTGGACCATGCCTTCTAGGCATTCTGGCTACTTATGCAGTGCACCATCACAATATTAGATGTAATTACATTATATCACATTAGTCTTGCATGTGCATGTGGCAGCATGTGTTCTGTTGTGTGGTTTGTGGGAAGTCACTTCATAGAAAAGCTCTTTTTTTTTTTTTCCTTTAAAATATGCAACAAGCTACACAGCTGGTGAAACTGTGAAAGAGATCTTCTCTAGGGCCTGCCTCTCACTGATTCTTCACCATTGGAGGAGCTTAATCTGGAAGAGAGATTTATTAGCTTAATCTTTTGGTCAAATTTCTGCACGTGATCAAGTCCGTTGGATCAAGATCATTTGGTTCCTTGTCTCAGAAATCATTTCCTATGGCTATGATTGTATTTTATTATAGAACACTTTTGTAGCTGGATACCTGGATACTTTGAAATGGGCTAGTATCGTGTCATATCATATCCAATACTTCACTTTTATGTAAAAAATCTGTGTCCTCAGATCGATGGCATGTCTCTGCCATATCATTGCTGTTTCTGGTCATCATAGTTCTGTTCTCTTTAGTCTCTGATTTGGATCTTTTATTGGGTTTTTGCAAGTTCTGGGGGCTGCCGGAAAAGGATACCGTGATTATTGTGGGAGTTTTGGTTCTGGTGGATATCTGGACCAAGGCTCAGCCTTTTCTTAGCTGCTGCTTTTTTATTTTTGCCCTGAGTGATCTGCTTGCAGTTTGTAAAGAACGACAGTACTTCTAGGTTAATTAAAGACACATTTTTTAGTTTTGCTCAGTTTTGTGAACTGAAGGGGTTTTCCTTCTTCAGGACCTTGTGGAAGAGATCTTGATCTTGGTATAGGCAGTAGGCACCATGGGAAGGCACATTCTTTGCAAGAATGCTCTCGAATTTTGGATGCAATAATTACAGATTCTTACCTGTCATCCCCATCAGGCCTCCTCTCTCTCTCTCTCTCTCTCTCTCTCTCTCTCATATGGTAGTATCTATTAAGGAAAATAATGTGGTGCAGCCAGGAAAAAGCAAGCCAAAGTTCATTTCATGGAAATAGTAGAACATCTCTCTAAAATTATGAAGGCAGGCTGGCCACTTGAGCTTCTTGGTTTTGTATTCCTTTTCTTTTCTTATACATGAAGTTGTTTGCGGTAAAGCCAAATAATTAGTTTTTTCTTCTAGGTTTGTTTGGGTTAAGCCAGTGGGCTTAATACAATAGTGGTTATGTGCTATCATTTTATATTATTTTTATTTTCATAGTGGCATCATTAGCAACTCACCTTGAAAAATTGTTTTTCCAATATAAAAAGGGGTAAGCATATTTGCTTTGTGCAGGCTCCACAAAATAGACAAGTTTTTCCCTTGCCGATTTTGGAGCAACCAACTCAAGAGAGAGCAAGAGATTTTATAATGAGATCTCATGTACAATATTAGTAACAAAATTATCTACATGTAACATGATCACAATGAGGTTGGACTACGTATTAGAAACTAAGTGTGTGGGACATGAGAGACTATCTAAAGTAGGGATTTGTCATGAGTTAGGGTACTCACAGAACCATGCAGAGTGTCTGCTCAGTCTTCACAGATTTGATCTAAAGGTAAGCCCACCCTTCAAAGGATTGCATTTGGGTGTGCTTGCGTTTGTGAATGTATGGCTAATGGCTAAAACCAGGCTGCTTAGACCCAACAATCTAGAGTATTGGAAAATGCTAGAAGTCTAAAGTTTTTCCCCATTAGGGCACAATATAAGGGTGTATATGATATGTTCCAAGGTTCAATCATAGGTTGTGTGCCTAGTGCTGGGACTAACATTATCGATTAGAGGGGACTGCATGGTTCCACTAATATCTTGCCTTGAATTAAAAATAGCAGCTTTAGGCTGTTAATGCAAATCTTTGATTATGCCACTCTCCCCATATAAAGGACATAATAGGATTGGTCATTGACATCCCTTATTTAGGTTCTTTATTAGTAATTTAGGTACTTGATTAGTCACTGATATTCTTGATTTAGGTGATTGATTAGTGATTGATATCTTTTATTTAGGGATTGTTATCCTTCGGATAGTTTCTATCTATGGGACTAAGAATGTTGTAAATATCTTGTTATTCTTCATTTTGAAAATCATAGAATTATCCATTTGCAATTTTCATGTGAAGGTCCAGACCATCCTCGAAGTTGGGTTAGTTTTCTTATTTTTTAAAATGGGATCATACCAGTATGTAGCATAACCGAAACTCATATAGGTTCTATAAGTCTTTCTTATCTTAAGTTGTTGAATCTGGTGACGTTTGATAATTGATATCACGATGCATGCCAAATCCATGATTGGCCAGCCCATTGGGCCCAAGCCCTTAAAAGAAAATTTCCATATCGTGCAGCATATTTTAGTAGTAGCCAAATTCTAGGGATAGCATGAGAATTCTTAGAAAGTTTTATTTGCTTTAGACATTTATTTTAATTAGAATTGTTTTCCAAGTTAGAGAATAGATTAAACTATATATAGAGATGTAATCCCTTCTCATGGGACACATTGCAATTGAAAAGGATTCAAGTTTATTCTCCATCGTGAGTTGTGAATGGTTTTGTCTTTTGGTGTGAGACCTAGACATCCTACCCTAAGCCTTTTGGCTTGAAGAGTAGCCCGTTGGTTATTCTTCTTTCCCCACGCTGTGTCAATTGGTATCAGAGCAAAGATCCAACTCAGATTGCTCTCGATCTAAGGTAACTTGGCTGGCCCATCTCATTATTTCCCATTTCTGCCATTCATCGTTCATCATCATGCCATCATCTTTATATCATCATCATCATCCTCATCACCCATCACCCCTCTGCATTACCATGAAACCACTATCAACCCCACAACCCATCCGAAACCACCCACAATATTGTATCCAGCAAAAACCCCACTCCCCCCCTATTCAACCCTATCAACCCTACTCACTGTTAATCGAAACCATTACCCAATCCAAACTGCATCATTGGGACTCCATCCAAAAACCCAAATAAGTACCCATCAACCCTAACCCACTGCCGACCCACTCCAACATCTCCACATAACCCTTCCCTTATGCAGTCCCAAAACCCCATTATTGTGGACCTTAACCCCATTCCTACCGAAACCTTAACCCAATTGATAGTTCATGTGAATAGCGATATATGCACCCATCGGTTATATTCCAATGAAATTAGTGTCATTCTAAGGTTGTCTCCCCTCTCACGTTCCCCAAAACAATAATGATATATGCACCAACTTTCCAGGTTGCTCTTTATCTTGTCTCCGTGTTTTCTTCCTTTCATCCATTAATTGATGATAGTCTCTAGTATGCCCCACAAAGGAAAACCTGGAAACACAAACACACTATAATTGGTTCTCTGTTATGTTAAGAGCACTTACCTACTAGGTGTTGAACTCCTTGCACTCCAAGGAATTCATAGGTCTAAGATGTAGATTTAAATGGGACCTTTGCCTTCCTAGGATTTAATTTATTAAGGTGATAGTTAGGCAATCATTTCATAGAAAAATGGGAGATCATTTCATGGTCTCTTGTGGATCTTCACCTATAGTTCTTTACTTTTAGGGCTTATTTGTTTGCCATGGAATACAAAAATAAAAATAAAAATAAATAAAAAAACTGAGTGAAATAAAATCTAACCTTTTCAAAATGAAGGTAAGGTTGTGTATATCTTGCCCTCTCTAGACCTCGCTATGTGGGAGCCTCATGCACTGGGCCACCCTTTTATTTTTTTAGTGAAATAAAATCTAACGGTTGCATTTTTCTTTCACTAAAAAATGTGAGCAACACGTGTAAGGATAGCTTATTGGCCAAGCTATCCTTAGTTGGCTCTTGCAATCTCCACAAACACGCTGTTGAGTAAAAAAAAAGATTGCAACTTTTAGATTATATTTCATTCTATTCTTATTCTATTCCAAGGGCATTGTTTAGAAATCCCAAGAATTCAATACCTATCAAATAAAAAGAGACCAGATTTTTTTTTTCAAAAAAGAATTTTTGGCCATAGCAGTCATTGAGGCCAATAACATTAGTCATTGCGGCTGAAGATATCAGCTGATATTGGGGATACTGATGCAGTTCTTCATGGCCAATATGTAGTGTCAGCTGGTACTTTAAACCATGGTTCATTATCAACAAAAGGTGTGAGGCAATTAACTATGGTGTCAGCCTCTTGCCAATCCCCTAAGAATCATATTCAGATGTGTAGAATAGGAAATAGTACCGTACATTGAGTTGGGGAAAATGTTGTTGAATTTATTCATCTTAGAAATAATTCATTATTTTAGAGGTAAAGTTCCCATCCCGCACTATGTACACCATCTAGTTGACATCATTGCAGATTTTGTGCTGATAACTTCAGGTGGAAAATATTTTTATATTTATTTAGTTATTTGCTATGTTAGTTTACTGGTCAGGCGTGGTACTTTGAACTTGGCCTAATGGTCAGTATCGATCCCTGGGCATGTGAGTGATATAGAGGTGCCAAGACCACTCAACCATGAGTGTGCTGGAAAAAACATTCCTTTTAAGAAAATATATCAATGTAGATGAGAAGATCAGTATGCCTATCTTATTTGGCATGCAAAAACCAAGACAATGCTTTTGAATTTTTGTAATGACAGTGCTTAGGTTTTGTGCCTCTATAGTTTTGAGAAGTTAAAAATTTTTTGGCATCATTTAATCAATGTTGCCTTTCTGGTTTTTTTTTCTTGGTTAGATTTGTTACAATTTTGGAACATTCTCATTATGAGGAAACTGTATAACTATCTTCTTTCCTGGGTACAACTTTTCTTTCCTTTGATCAGTTTTCTGGTCTATAATAAAGATCCATTCATCAGCATCATCAACTTAGCCTTATCTAATTGTCTCTTGAAACAATCTTCTCTTAGGGACTGGGAGGTACTAGAATTCTGTTCACATGTCATGGGTTCAGTTCTCAGGTAAGTTGTTCATTTATTTGATTTTTGGTAGAAGGCTACTTCATTTGGTTCAGTTTTTTTGTTTTTTTAACCTAATGAGATCTTTATTACTTTAGTGTTTAGAACATCCAGATAAATTAGCACTGTGTGGATTGGATCCTCCTCGGCTTCACCGTTCTGATCGTCTTCAAGATAATGTTAAGACGCATCTTGTCAATGTCTTGAAGGTATATAATTCTACCCAAACTGTTCTTGCGCTTGGAATTCTTACCAAACAGAATGCCAGAAATGAACAAATCATGATCATTCATCATCATCTAAATCTTGAACCACCTATGTTGTGGTCTGCATACACTCTTTTCTCTGTTTCTTTGCACAAAATGTTGTTTTTCCAGAATTCATGTTTGGGTTGTGACAAATTTTACTCTGGCTGTCAATTTACCTAGCACTTCCCTCCCTTATCTGGGCAAGTCATGATCAGCCCACAAAATCACTATCATGATGAACAAATCATAATCATTATTATGTGAATATCTGCAAGCTCTTTATATACCTTTCTATATTTTTAAAATTTAAAATCGCTTACGGTGTGACTTGGGCATTAATTTGCCACATCTAGAAAAACTGACAACTTTTTAAGTAGCTAAGAATGAAAATGGGTGGTGATATCCTGTATAAGTTTATGTTCTTATTGTGTTTTATGCATGCAGGGTGGAGTTGTCTACTCAAATAAAGTAATGATGGTGTCGGCCATTCATTCTAAAGATTGGATAATTCGTAGTTTTAGCCATGGGTTGGAATCAACATTAGCCATTCACAGGTGGGTGACATGCCTATGCCATTCTTTTGAATGTGTTTCTCGATATTTTTCTTATAATAAATTTAAATGCCAACCAAATGAGATGTGTCATCGATAATATGGTTATTTTAAAAACAACAGATGTTTCTTTCTGTTCTTTCACTTGATTTAGGGAAAAATTGTTGGTTACTCCTTACGGGTTTGATCACACTGTATGGGATCCTGCCAAAGACAACTTCCTTCCGGCGAAGTATTCTGCGGATGATATTAATGGGAAAGCTGTTTGCAAAGCTGCATTGAGGAAGCAACTTGGGTTCTCTGGAAATGGTTCTTCCATTGTTGTAAGTGATGCTAAGGAGGGAGTCTTTTGGTGTTCTATTTCCTTGATGTTTAGTTTATTTTGTATTATTTAGGCTTTTTTTCGTTTGGTGCTTGTTTGTGGTGTTGTTTATGTTTGCCTTTCTCGGTTTTCTCCTTTTGGACCAGAAAATTTTACAACTATAAAAAAAAAAAGTTGTGAGTGATGCTTTAAGAGGTTATTTCAGTATATTCTAATTTTGTCCTTGATGTAACGAATAAGAATATTATTCAAAACACAAGAGAAGCAAAGTAATATGTTCTCAGTGATATTTAAACTAGTAAAAAGTAGAAGTTTTTTTTTCTCAATTTCTATAATTATCAACAGAAACTGGTCCTATTGTTCTCAAAATGGAAAAAGAATAGAACACAATATGCTTGGTCAGATTTTAACTGGTTTCCAGAGTTTGGTTTGTAAGACGAGCAACATTTCATTGCAGTTTTACATATACTCCTGAAGGAGGAGGATCTTTCGTGTGGGTTGTATTCACATTTCACAAGCTTCGTGTGACTTAGCGTGCATTTTAAAATTTGTGTATGTGGTATATGTGAATCTTTAGGTCAAGTTTCTATGCAACCATCTACTTTAGTTGGTAACACATACAATTATCTACTTTGTTTCAAGTGGGCTGAGGCTGGAACCTGGCCAGTTCCATACCTTCTTTTGCTTATTTATTTTGCTTATAGGATACCACCACCTCTGCTTTGTTTCTTTCTTTCTTTCTTTTTTCTGTCTTTTTTGCTACATGAATGGCTTGAACTCACTCACTCTCAAAGGTGCACACATCCCTAACCATGTGAGCTTAAGCTGGTGACACCTCTACTTTGTTTCTACTTGTAATATCTTCTGGGTTGAAGCCTGAAACCATTTTGTGCCGCCACCCCCCCCACCCCCCCCAACGGTGAGGGCGAGGGTCCTTACATCCTTTCACCTGATTATTTATTGATATTTTATATAGCTGCCTACACTGTTTTGTTCTTTCTGCCTATAATTGTGATGCTGGCAGCAGACTATTAATTCCATTTGTCCCACTTGACAGGTCAGTTGCATCTATTCTGAAGTTTCAGATGTTGACCTAAAGAATCTGAAGGCAGCTGTTTGGCTTGCTTTGAGGAAGGGAGCTCAGGTTAGGTATCTTTCATATCATCCCAAAAAGAAGTTTTGTTAAAGGCATCTTTAAGATTTAATGGGTCTAACCATTTCAAATATCACTTCAGTTTGTAATTATGGGGCACTGTCAAGTTGATTCTGCACTAGAATCATTTCAAGAAGAAGTCAAGGTAAATGACTTTCCTTTTTCTGTCTTTCTTACGACTTTCCTTTTTCTTTCTTTCTTTCTTCTTCTTCGTTTTTGTGTGCATGGAAATATGTGCTGAGTCCTCAAATCAACGTTTTAAAATCATACTCTGGTGTGGTTGTTGGAAGTTTTGTTGGTCCTAGTGTGGTTGCTGCCCTTCTTGTTGCGTTTGGTTCTTCTTTTGCCATTTTGGACAGTCCCTACACCTATGACTTACCTGACTGCATGTAAAGCACGCATTGCACTGCCATGGGCACTGCTTTGCCGTGGGCATTGCTCTGAGTCATGGTTCTACCCGCATTCAACTTGAGAATCCACCTTTTGCTTTTTTTGGGGTGGGTGGTTTTTCTGATCTCTCTTTCCATTTCTTGTCGTTTTTGGTGGAGTCACCCCATTGATTTCATCAGTAGTTTCTTCTGATACATAAGCCCTTTTCAAAGCATCTGCATAGGCAGCTGGCTGCTCCAGCCGTACATCCTTTTTGATATCTGGACGCAATCCTTTAATGAATTTGTTATGTTTTATATCTTCAGTCGCTGTCAAGGACTCAGTAAAATGAGACAGCTCTATAAACTTATTGTTATATTTCATCACTGACATATCTCCTTGCACTTGATTCTAGGGTTCTCCCTTCTTTCTTTTCTTGATGTGATCAAGTATAAACTTCATGATGAACTCCTTTGTAAAGAAAGCCCATGTGATCTCAACTTCAGGATCTGGATAGGTCTTCTTAGTAGATTTCCACCACTCTTTTGCGTCTTCCTCTAGTTTAAATACTGCCAATAGAGCTTTTTGGTGGTCCGAGCAGCCCATTACCTTAAAAATTGCTTCCATATTTTCTATCCATTTGTTCTCCTCCCTTGGGTTTGTAGTTTTGTCAAAGTATTGGGGACGAAATTGATTGAATCTTTTGTACCGAGAGTCTCGCTCTCTGTCCTGCTTCCACCAGCATTGATCCCGCCTTGTGGTTGATCATTATTATTTTGATGTCGTGCCAAAGTTTGTATTTGCTCTTGCACTTGATTGTATGCCTTCATAAAACTATCAAACATAGTCTTCACATAATCGAGCACCTGAGTTGGCCTCTCATTCAGATTCGATGTCTCACTTTCAATTCCATTCTGGTTGACATTAAGGATGGGGTTTCTTTGGGAAGTCATATTCCTTCTCCTACAATTAGGAGTATAGAAATTAGTACATAGTAAATAAATATCATATCCTAACCCAATTCACGACCTCACCACGGTGCCTAGTGTTTTCTAAGTCTTTTAAAGTTTGCCCAAGACCAAGGATGAAAATAGCGGTAGCGGCGAGCATAGCGGCCCGCCGTCAAAACGCTACGTAGCGGGCGCTACATAGCGGTAGCGGTGCTACGTAGCGGTGTGATTTGAAATAATCATCAAAAAATTTTGAAAAATTTTTTAGAAAATCCTAAATATTAGAAAATGATAGAATATATAATTTTCTTGCAAAAGTAATTAAGATAAAGGGGTGTAGCGGTCCCCTCATTGCATGAGGTCCTATATCGCTGTATGAATAGAAAATAATAGTAATGATCATTTTTTTAACATGTATTCATGTTGTTATGTTAACTTAACTAATGAAAGGCTTATTAAAAAAACTATGATGAAGTAATATCGACATAATAAACAATGTACTGAACTTGAAGTCAAGACTCAAGATTTAAAAGTTGGAACTTAAGAGTGCAATAGTAAACACTAAATAGTGAACAGTCAATACAACAAATGTGGAATGACATAATAATTAATAGCTCCATAAAAGCACTCCACTTGAGAGGAACTCTCTGCATTAACTTAATCCAGCGAAATCCTACGTGCTTTGGTGTTCTTTTAAGGATAAAAGGGGGATCCTATGTGTTTTTGTATTCTTTCAAATATAGAAGAAGGCTAGAAAAATTGAGGAAAAATGTCATTTGAAGAGAAAAAGTAAAAAAAATAAGCTTTAATATGTATTTCAATTTTTTTTAAAAGCAGTCATCATTCACAGTCTGTAACGGCCCCATAGCGGTCGTAGCGGTCCCGTAGCGGCCCTGTAGCGGCCGTAGTGGACTGTAGCGGACGTAGCGGCCGCTACAAAAGATAGCGGCGCTATCTTCAATCTAGCGTAGCGGTTGCGGCCGCTACGCCCGATATAGCGGCCGCTACGCTACGTAGCAGCCGCTAGTTTCATCTATGCCCAAGACCTTGCTTTGATATCACTTTGTAATGACCCAGGAATCCGGAGCTCTTCAGATTCTTAAGACGTACTCAAATTTATAACAACACAACATAAATCAAATCTCAATGAGCATAAAGGTCCAAAAACATTTATATTCAATTATACTTAAATCATTAAGTGTATTAGAAGTCATAATAAAAGCTATTGAATAAAGACAAGTCTCTAAATCAAGTAGAGAAAATATCTAAATGTTTGGACTAATTCCATCTATGAATCTAATCATTGTTCTTCACACTCTGGATCAGCCACGTATACAAAAATTCACTGGCTGATTTCCATCATTCCCCGCAACTTTGACGAATGCATTACCTGAAGCGGGGCGAATTATTAGTCAGTGACACTGGTGAGTAGAATAAGTAAACACTAAGGTATAACATATTTCAAATCATTCATGTGAATATTTATATATTAAATTATGATGTTAAAAATAATATCTTAATCAATTCTTTCCTGAGTATTTTTCCACTGCAAACAACAAATAGTTCCGATGCCCCACACGGGTGTATTTATATTTCTGTCAACAACATGGTTTGTCATCCACTATGATTGTTGAGCCTATCCAGTACTTTCACACAGAAGTATCTATATTTCTATTAACAACATGGCTAGTCCTACCACCATGATTGTTGAACCTACTTTCTTCGATCAACATCCATGCGAAAAGTTCTTTACTTAGTGTTAGCGGTTTGTGTTTCTCTATTGAAACATTAATTTTAGGTCAAATCAATTAATCTTATTAGAGTTTCATCTCCATCATAATAGGGAATATTATCTTACTCCTTCCTTGGCTAATATCACATTATACTGGTTAGTCCTCGCTCCACTTTGAATTGGAATTGGTACTAGGTTGTGGCATTGCCCATATCTTATTGAGGAAACTAATTATTCATCGTAAAATTAACCATAGGAATCAAGACATAAACCATAAATTCATATGGGATTATATTCCATTATATTTGAATATCCGGTAAAAAATTCTATATTAATTTACACCATTTTCAAGGTTATATAATGTAGGTGGTTATTTCAATTGAAAAGAATTAGGAACTAATATTTGGTAAGGGGCTCATTTTTGGCCCACAGGAACATTTGGATATTGGTCCCACTAGTTTTAGCATTTAGATAATGTTGGGTTTATAACATATCATGCTATATATACATCTTAAGGTCTTAGTGGGGTTCTTAAAATATAACTAAAACAACAGGGTTCAATTTGTAAAATTGCATAACCTTATATGTACATATAGAAGTTGACATAACCCACAAGGCTTTTCCGTCAGGGAACGGGTCTCACCAGGCCTGACTTAGGGTAATGATAGTATGGGACCCAATGGTCCAAATCACATGGGACCAGCATCCTTGGGGTCGCCTATGACTAGATCACGATCACAGAGAAGAGATTTTGAATTCTCTTTAGAATGTATTAATTTTGTCTCCCTTTCTATGGAGATTGTACTTCATTATATAGATATTTACAAGCCTTTAATCTAGGCTCTAAGAAAGGAAAACCATCTAATTGTATCAATCACTAATCTAAGTTAAGAAAGCAACTAATTACAACAATTAATTTTCTAAGAAAGGGAAGTTAAAGCTGTTTCAATATTGACCAAATCAATTTCATATTGACCAAATTAATTTCACGTGAGATATAACATTGATGGGCTTTGGGCCTTGGGCCTTGGGCCTGTTTAACACCCTCCCTCAAATTGATGCGGGAGGATCAACAAGCATCAATTTGTCAACCAAGAACTGATGGCGTGGGCGTGGTCGTGGTTGTGGAAGGCCTTTGGTGAAAATATCAGCAAGTTGAAGGTCAGTGGAGATATGTGGCAGTCTGATGACATCACGTTTAAGCTCATCACGGATGAAGTGACAATCAACCTCGATGTGTTTAGTCCGTTCATGAAAAATCGGATTTTTAGTAATCCAAATAGCACTAGTATTATCCGCATAGAGGGGGGTAGCGCCGGCTGGTGGAAAACCAATGTCAGAAAGCAAACCACGGAGCTAAAGAATTTCCGAGCATGCAGCAGACATGGCTCGATACTCGGCCTCGGTAGAGGATTTGGAAACTCTTCCATGTTTTTTGCATTTCCAAGAAATGAGACTATCACCCAAAAACATACACCATCCATTCGTCGATTTGCGAGTATCTGGACAACCAGCCTAATTAGCATTGGAATAAGCTTTGAGAGTCAGAGGATTGTTGGATGGAAAAAACAACCCACGAGTCGGTGTGCGAATAAGGTACCGAATGATGCGGCGAATAGCAGCCAGATGAAGGTGACGAGGAGCAGTCATGAACTGACTCATCAAGTTGACCGCATAAGAGATATCGGGTCGAGTGATCGTGAGGTAGATCAAGCTACCAACCAACTGGCGATAGGCAGTAGGATTGGAAAGAAGATCACCTTCTTCGCGACTGAGTTTGACATTCAGTTCTACTGGTGTATCAACAGGAGCAGAATCAGTAAGACTAGCCAAGGTGATGAGATCAACAGTGTATTTGTGCTGGTGGAGAACGATACCTTTAGGCGATTGATGAACTTCAAGACCGAGGAAATAGTGGAGAGGGCCAAGATCCTTCATTTTAAATGACTCACGAAGAGACGCTTGGAGCTTCTGAATTATTCCGGCATTAGGACCGGTAATGACGATGTCATCAACATAGACAAGGAGTATAGTGATCCCGGATGGAGCATGATGTAAAAACATAGAAGGATCATACGGGCTTGGATGAAAATCTAAGCGGAGAAGAGCAGCTTGAAATTTCTCAAACCATGCGCGAGGAGCTTGTTTCAGACCATAGAGGGAGCGACGAAGTTTAGCAACCATACCGGGGGCGGATGAGCATCCCTGAGGCAATCGCATATAAACATCTTCTTTGAGATCACCATGGAGAAACGCATTTTTGACATCCATTTGATAGAGAGGCCAAGATTGAGATGCAGCAACAGCAAGAATAGTGCCGACGGTGGTCATCTTGGCAACCGGAGCAAAGGTTTCATAATAATCAATGCCATATTCCTGCCGATTTCCAAGAGCAACAAGACGCGCCTTATAGCGATTTAAAGATCCATCAGCTTTTAATTTGAGAGAAAAAACCCACTTATAGCCAATAGGTTTGACACCCATAGGAGAGGGTACAATATCCCACGTATGATTTTGTGCTAACGCATCCAATTCATCTTGCATGGCCTTGTTCCAACACGAAACCTGTACAGCTTGAGAGTATGATTGTGGAATGGAAGAAGAAGACAAAGTGGCTATTAAGGAAGTATGGGAGAAGCCATAACGGTCTAGCGGGACCGAAATCCGAGTGGAGCGACGCAGTAAAGTATGGCCGGAACTGGATGCCGGACGAAGATCAGGAGGGGGATCCTTAGTAGGCGCTGTGCTGTCCCATCTGTGATACACAAAATTAGGATTAAACCGAACAACTGACGAGTCTTCAGAAAAACCAGGTAATGACACAAAAGAGGAGTCAGGAGGATCAAGGTGTTTTTGAAAAAAATATTGATGTTCAAAGAAAACGACATTCCTAGAGATACGGAACTGACGAATGTGAGGATCATAGCAAAGGAACCCTTTCTGGAATGGTGGATAACCCAAAAACTGGAATGGTGGATAACCTAAAAACACACACTGAGCTGATTGTGCCGTGAGTTTTGTTCTCTCAGAAGGAGGCAAGTGCACAAAACAAATGGAGCCAAAGACATGAAGATCATCATAGGATGGAGTAGTCTTGAACAAACGGTAATATGGGCTTTGATTCTCAATGGAGGGTGATGGCATACGATTGATAAGACGAGCTGCTGTAGTCAGTGCCTCAACCCAAAAACGAGTAGGAACCGAGGATTCCAGAAGAAGGGAACGAGTGACATCAAGAATATGTCTATTTTTTCGTTCAGCAACTCCATTCTGTTGGGGTATATATGAACAAGATCGTTGAGAAATAATGCCTTTGTTTTGCAAAAACTGTTGAAAGTCAGAGGACATATATTCCTTGCCAGAATCAGTTCTCAAGATTTTAATGCTGGTGGAAAATTGATTTTCAACATAAACCAAAAAAATTTGAAAAACATGAAAAACATCAGATTTGGAATGCAGAAAGTAGACCCATGTGAACTGATTGAAATCATCAATAAAGGTCACAAAATATTTATAATGAGCGTGGGAAAGAGCTGGAGCAATTCCCCATGCATCACTATGAACTAAATCAAAACACTGAGAAGTGTGAGAAGTGGATTGAGGAAACGGAAGTATTTTGCTCTTCCCCATTTTACAAGTAGCACAATCAAAAGGCATACAAGAAGATAAACGAAGAGATTTATTTAATGAACCAGAATTGAACATAAGGAACAAAGTCTTGGAATTAGGATGTCCCAGTCTATTATGCCACAACCGGCAATTATCTCTAAGAGAAAAAAAAACACATTATTGGCAAATTGATTCCTAGAAATTTGAGAAAGATCCAGCGGAAACAAGCGTCCACACTTAGGCCCCCTCGCGATCTCCTTCTCGGACATCTGGTCCTACACAACACAACCAGAAGAAGAAAAAGAGATGTTACAATTATTGTCAACAAGTTGTCCGACTGACAATAGGTTGGAAGTTAAATTAAGACAAAGATAAACATTTTTCAATGGGATGGGACCAGAGTTATCACCAATGGCAGTAATGGGAACATGTCCCCCATCAGCAGTTTGTATTTGAAGAGGGCCAGTGTAACTTGTCATATTGGAGAGAGGAGTGTGGGAATACATCATATGATTAGACGCCCCGGAATCAAGAAACCAAGTGGAAGATGAGGGAGACTTACCGGATAGACCAAAAGCAGAGAGGGCATTGATAATCATTTGTTGAACCAATTCAGGAGTGAGAGATGAGGAGGACCCAGGTTGTGGGGTTGCAGATGTAGGAACAGGCATAACCGAGGAAGCCACATAAGCATGCGGAGTCTGAGACCGTGGAGTAGGATACTACGATGTTGGAGACTGTGGAGTCTGATATTGTGTTGACTGACGTGGAGGACGGCGGCAACATTCAGAGATGATATGGCTTGACTTTTTACAGTAACTGCAGACTTTTTGTTTGCATTGAGATGCAAGGTGCCCAAATTTCTGACAACTGTAGCATTGGGTTTTGCTCAAGTCTCGAGGCTGAGAAGTTTTATTTGCCGAGAACGAGACTGAATAGGTTCAGTCTTTTGTTAAGTAATATGAGC
Organism: Sextonia rubra; assembly: GCA_037013555.1. Lineage (NCBI taxonomy): Eukaryota > Viridiplantae > Streptophyta > Magnoliopsida > Laurales > Lauraceae > Sextonia > Sextonia rubra. Next base: position 10,033,201 of record JASUAD010000001.1, on the reverse strand, counting down.
CGAGGTTGTAAGGCGCTGTTCTTCGCGTAAAAGCTCATTCAAGCATACATCCAATGAAGGTAGGGGCGACCGATTCATCAAAGCAGATCGGACACTTTCAAATTCATGCCGTAGTTTCATCAAACATTGATCTCGCTGACGAGATGCTTGAAGGTCTTGAATTACTGTCAACACATTGTCAGCCACATCCGCATATTTAATACTATCGTATTCCGACCACAGTGTACGGAAACTGGAATAGTAATCTTGTACTGACAAAGTCCCTTGGGTATATTCAGCAATAGCACATTCAAGATGGAACTGTCGCGCAGAGTTATCTTGATGATATACTTTCTTCAAATACCCCCACATGGCTTTAGAAGTGAGGTAAGGCTTGAGATTCATTATCAGATGAGGCTCAACAGAGCCCAGAATCCAGGATTTGATTTTGGCATCTTTTGTATGCCAAGAGGAGATCTTCTTTTCATCCTCAGTGGGTTTAGGGTCAGCACCAGAAACAAAACCCCACAATTCCTTAGCTTCGAGGTAGGTTTGGAATTGAAAGGATCATGCGGGGTAATTTTGTCCAGTGAATTTGATCAACGTAACCTCAGATTTGTCCATCTCAATGTTAAATTAAAATTGATTTTGGCCAAAAGAGAACAACAGGAAAGTATCACGTCCTTGATTTCAACAAACAGCAGCAAAGATAGAAGAAAACAGCAACAAAGAGAACAACAAAGAAAAAAACTTCTTCGATTTCAGGGGAAAAGGTAGCACGTGGACCCCACCAAGTGATCTTGAGACAGATCAACGACAGGGGATGGAAGGGTAGTCAAATGTCGCTACTGCTGGAAGAGGTCTCACTCAAAACGGATCAAAATCCACAATTTTGAATGGCTAAGATGAAATCTGTTGGACAAAACTGAAATACTAAAAGAGATGGTAGATGGCCTACCTCTGATGATCGAAAAAATCTGAAAAAATGTCCAAGAATTCCAGGATGAGTGGTCGACCAGGATGGGAGGGTCTGCTGATACTGCAGTGTTGATCAGAGGTGGGCCTCTGATGACTTGCTCCAAGTTGCTGACGTGAATAGTTCCCAGAACCTAAATCTGTCTTCTGATTTCTCTGCTGAGTCAAACAAACGTCCACAAGGCTCTGAATCAACTGTCGATCAAGATCGAATGATGTCTGTGATGAACTTGGGCTGATCTGTGGTGGGCCACGGCGATCAGATTTCAAGATGTAGATGAAAAACTATGTTAACATGCATGAACAATCAACGGCAGGATGCCAATGATTGTTATCACCAAGATTCAACAAACCAGTTGAAGAAGAAGACTAGAAGAGAAGGGGACTGTAGATCAGTGCTCTGATACCATGACAAGATCACGATCACAGAGAAGAGATTTTGAATTCTCTTGAGAATGTATTAATTTTGTCTCCCTTTCTATGGAGATTGTACATCATTATATAGATATTTACAAGCCTTTAATCTAGGCTCTAAGAAAGGAAAACCATCTAATTGTATCAATCACTAATCTAAGTTAAGAAAGCAACTAATTACAACAATTAATTTTCTAAGAAAGGGAAGTTAAAGCTGTCTCAATATTGACCAAATCAATTTTATATTGACCAAATCAATTTCACGTGAAATATAACATTGATGGGCTTTGGGCCTTGGGCCTTGGGCCTGTTTAACAGCCTAGGGGTCCACTTTAAGATGTGGGCGACTTGACCGTTCATTAGGTGGGCCACGAGGGTCCACAATCCATATCAACTGATACCCCTAAAACCCGTTAGGTTCAGCCTTTCTTTGCTATTTTGATGTGTACCTCAACAAAGCTCATTCATCTTAGTCATTAAATCGAAAGTTGAGAGGTATGCTAACTACTGAAAATTGATTCACCAAGTTTCTATCATAGAAATTGGGGTTTTTGATGATTGTTTCCAACAATATAGGTTCAGCAAGTTCATTAGAAGACTTCAATTTCATTCATAGGTTTAGATGGTTTGATTTCCAACCTAAAACAAGGCCAAAGGGGATCAATTCTGAGTCCCACTTCATATTATCAGATCTGATTAATGATTTGATGATCTCCTTGGGCTCCAAAATCAAATCCAGCTAATACAATATGCCAACGGTCACTGTAGCAGGAATATATGATGGCAATAGTTCATCGAATGATCAGGTACTCCTAGTTGTCTACCCAATTTAGATATTACAACATCAAATTTAGAAGTTCTACTCACCTGGTGTAAAAATTAGTTGCTCAAGTAGTGATCGGTCTCACGTCAGACATCCACTATGTGCCTTGCTGTTGATCTTCCTCGCCCCCTTCGCAATCCCTCTCTTCTTCTACAGATTTCATAACTCACGTTAGACTATTCGCTTCTCTCTCTCTCTCTCTGTTTAGGAGGTTGGTGAAGTAGAAGGGAGAGACCAGTCCCCTATTTATGCTCGTGCTTGGCCTTCTATGTTCTTGGAGTTCTAATAAGATACTACACATACTTGTTCTACCAGCATACTACACATTCTTGTTCTATTTGAATTAAACACCTAGAAAGAGTCCTAATTGGAACTCATTAAACACTCAAATCTTCCTAGTCTAACTCTTAAGTATGAGTTGGATGAATATGGCCCACTTTGTATAGGTTGGCCCATCAAATGTAAGTCAAGTTATTATAATTAATAGCTCCACTTAAGTTATTGAGCATGTGCTCATGTGTATAATTCAACTTTAGGTGACTTGTGAGTTACTTATTAATCTGGCTTTGAATGGGCCTCTATGTTGGACGTATCGGTCTTGGACCAGCACTTTAGGTCAGATCTTTGCAATGCAAGGTGTTGGTCTGCATCATCACTTTATTGCAAAAAGCATCCTGGACTATGGGGTATGCCAGCATGCTTAGATATACCTATAATCAATCCTAAACATTACGTTTGCAACACCCATGAACTAGCAGTCACCTCTCTCACTCATTATTGGACAACTATGCAAAATAATCCAAGAAAAAAGGGCACTTTATGCGTGGGCAAAAAATTATTCATGTTTTAGTCTATCCATTCCCTCATTTTTCATCCATGATGGATCCCTGGGCATGGACAGACCCTTTTTCCATCCTCTCATCACATGATTGAATTGGCAATTTGGCATGCATGCAAGTAGGCCCAATGGGCTGGGCCTCTATCTGTGGCCACTGGCCACTATTTTGCAAATAGCATCCTGGCTGGAACAAAATTCAACAAGTGAAATCTAAACTATGTTTTCTTCCTAAAATATATACCTGACAAAAAGGACACCATGAGGGTACCACCAGCATCTGCATTTAGAATGTTGCTTGGCTCCCCAACACTTCATAGAGGGTTAGAAAGGTGCATAGTCCATCCCTGGTGAATTTTCCAATTTAACAGTTCTTATGCATCAGTGATTGGGCCATTCCTCTTCCGGATCAAATTATATTATCCTTTCTGGGTACAAGTGCATATTTTTTATTTGACAGTTAATATCCCTGTGAAATAGTCATAAGATGAATGCATTTCAGATATCAAGCCTTAGGAAATGTTTATATGTGAATAGATTCTCACTGTGAGTAGGCTTCAAAATTATCATTGTCAGCATTTTCCTGGTCTGCAATATATAGTTGTACACATATATGCTGTCCACCATGTACACCATAATTGAGAAGAATATGCAGTTTCCTCAGGTTGTGATGCATTACAGTTTGGTATCTCATCATTCACTGATCCAGATCATTCATGCTGGAGTCCTACTTGGATAGATATTGCGGCAGAGCATCCCAACTAGACTAATGGCTTGCAAACAGATGCCTAAGTTGAAAAAAAAAATCTGAAGAATAAAAAATTGTGACATCCCCTATTTGGGACACCAAGATACAGAAAAATATGAAACTGCCAGCAACCTTTTCCTCAGTAGGCCCCTTAAGTGTATGGAAGGATCATTGGAAGTTGGTGCTCGCATGTATTGAATTCTTGGCCCAGATGAACTGATGCATAAAATAGTTCTAAATGTGTAAGGATCCTTTCTTTCATGTTTCTTTAATATCCTAATAAATTAATGGTATTTGATGTGACTGCAGGATGAAAATGTAAGATTTGTAAACAAAGACAATGAAGCATTATCACATCTAGTTCTTGCAGGTTCAGACATCGTCCTGTGTCCCTCCTTTCATGATCCACTGCTACAAGTACCGGTATGTTTTTTGGTTTTTGAAGGGTAACGAGAAATTTTTAATTAAAAAGGAAAAATGGAAAAAAAAAAGATAACAGAGGAAACAAGGGGAATATATGAGGGAGATCAATATCTGAGATGATGAGGCCATCAGCAGCAAAGAAATAAAAACTGGGACCAAAATTCCAAATATAATATCATCAAGCATTACACTGCCCTTTGTTAAAGTTTCTGCCTTGAAATTAGCCATGTGTGATACATGGTAGAAAGACACATCAAGACCAAATAATAAATCCATCTTGTCTAGCAAATGTCCAATTTTCTGAGGACTAATACAGCCCACCATAAGCATTGCTATCTTCTATCTGAAGGAGAAAGATATAAAAGCTTCATGCCTTACGCATCCTTACCAACATGGCAGGGGAAACTCAGCTTCATTGACGGTTTTGAAACCACTTGGGCTTGAGAAGTTTCTCCTCCTCTTTTCTTTTTCCTTCTTTTTTTTTTTTTTGAAAATGGGAACAATGAGATATGTTAATATGAAAAGTTGATACAACCACTTATACTCAAAACATCTTAATATAGGATTGCTGGTGTAAGAGATATATAACAGACAACCACCAAAACTGCACTATAGCATTACTTACATAGTTAAATTGCACGAATGATCAACTCCTTGCTTTGCTAAAATGTATGCCATCCCATAAGAAGACCTACTAATGTGCTGAAAAGAAACCTGAGAGTTTTGACGCCAAATGTCTTATCTTATTAAATTGGAAGTTTCTCCTCACATTTCCCCTACTGTCACAAATCAGACCACAATGTTAGTGCTCTGTGGTTACCAAAACCTAGCAGTGGGGGCTTCCAAAGAGGTAGAGAGTGGTTGTTGTAAACAAAAAGAATGTCAAGTAAAATTGAGGAAGTCTTTTGAATGCGACACGAAATCATCATGTGTATAGCAGCGTCTGGGTGGAGATTTGGTATCTGCAAAGAAGAAACTATCCTTGTAATGTCAATCACAAAGGATTGAGCTAATGTGAAGGATTTTATACTCATCTGTAAGATCACAACAACTATCCAAGGATATTGTTATAGAAAGACTAGTTGAGGGACAATGGGAACAAGCTGGGCTTGTCCACAATTCTGGTCAAGTTTGTCTCCTACATTGGCCTCTCTATGTTTAACAACAAGCATATTGAAAATGAAAATCTTCTTGTCTTTGAAATGGGCCTTTTGTTGGGGGGCTTCCTATAGTCAAATTTGTCGCCTTTGGCACTGAAATGCTAGTCAAAGTCCAATATGAGACATACATTTCAGTGGAGGTCAACAATGCTTTATTGTTAAGTTTTAACAGAATTTTATATTTTAAATATTTTTATTTTTTCCCATTGTGTTGAACATGATCATATTTCCCTTTGTAAAATGCAGCTCAAGGCTGTGAAGTATGGGGCTGCTCCAGTTGCAATAACCTTGAATGATGAAGGATTTAGGTAACTATTATTTGCAGAATCTCACTAATAAAAAATGAATAATTGAAAAGGCTTGTTTTGTGCCAATGACTTTTAGCAGGCACGCTGTGGAGCAGGATTTTGGGAGCACAAACTTGTCACAGTGTAGCATCTCTGCCTTTGCAAATGTATCCCTGAGCCAAGCTCTAGATCAAATTGTATGTTTTCTTTTGCATATGTTTTTTCTCTTTTCACTGATGCTTTAACATGTAATTTATGAAAATTTTGCTTCCAGCTATTGATTTGAATCTTGTTTGGATTGTTCTCCGAACATGGATGCATGGGAGGAGAGCAAAAAAATCCATCTATCCTCACAAACTTTAACCTTAGGCATTAGCTTCTTGTTTGGTGCATTGTGATATGCCTAATATCACATCTTTTTTTCCCATTTGCAACAATAAAAATAATGTTTTTACTGTGGTGATCATCCAAGGAGTTGATTTCCTCAGAAAATTGTCAAGTTTAAATATTAAATCTGGAAATAGATATACAGAGATCTTCAGGAATGACCGAAATTTATCTTGCTTTCTGTGAATTGGGCAACTAGCACTGAACTAAACTTGACACTCATCTAAGATTTGTAGGCCCTTTAATTGATCATGTAATTTTGGCACTCAAATCTTGCTTTTCCCTAACAGCTAGGATTTTTTACTTTTTTTTTTTTTGGAAGGTAAGTAAAGGTCTTATTAAAGAGGGATCCCTTAAAATACAACAATCTTAGATCACCAGATTTTATGCAAAGAACCTTCCTTGATCAGATGGTTCCTAATTTTTGCACACAGGTAGGTCATAGACCTTTCGATCTCCTAAACCCTAGTGATTGCAATACCCCAAGGTGGGGCCCACAGGCTGGACCGTTCCTGAGTGTGAACACATGGCTAGTCTTGAAAACTTTTGGACATTCAGCACCTTCTGCCTTTGTAATTATGGGTGAGGGTGTGGGTGTGCATATGTGAATGCCTGAATGGTCATGCATGTGGATGTGGGTCTAGGTATGCATGCATGTTGGGTGCAGGCATGGGGGCACATGTGTGTAGAATATCTTGCTACATTTTGCTTTCTTCCCATACATAGCTCTAGTTAAGAAAATTGCACTTGCCTGAACTTCTGCAGAGGAATGACCCATCTAGATGGATTCAAAAGATTAAAGATGGGATGTCCAAGGACTTGTCATGGGATGCAGAGTGCTATGACATACATGCTGCTGCCTACTTGTCCATAAAGAACTTATGAAGCTACTGTTGGACATCACTGCTGCAATTGTATGGATGTGTACATGTATGTATTTATATTCATGTAAGCATAAAAGAATGTACATGCTATGGGTGAGCCTGTATATTATGATAGATATTCTGAACCTATTCAGTAGATATCTCACTTCTAGTTGACATTTATGTGGTGAGTATAGATTTGAATTGCTTTTGTAGATATTTTACATCTAATTGCTCTGACCTGCCGTGCTAGGGCCCATTGGATCTTCATGAACGTAGTGTAGGTAACTTTGCGTGTGATTAAGGTTCATGCATTTAGATAACTGGAGTTAATTGTGAGACTGCGTTCTTCTTTTCCTTAACCAATTACAGGTAAATAGAGTAACGGGTTGTTGGGTTTATAGGAAAATTAAGTGCAGCAAATGGGATTGAGCATCCAAACCGGGCCTTTTGGAGTCTCCAATGTGTAGGCTCCTGAACTACTTATCTGGTGCCACTAGGGATGTCAATGGACTTCCTGGTGGGCCAATGCCAAATGAAATTCAGGGATGGACTCCCTTTTGGACCCAACTGGTAATAGGTCTGTGCCAGGTTAAGGTCCAGGTCTGGTCCACATTGTGTATAACTGGTAATTGGGACTGGATCCAGGCTCAGGCTAACCAAATATCTGATTGTGTAATGTGATGTAAGATAGTATCTATTTTCATAAACTACAGGATGTGTACATTATAAATTGCATGATGTATACATAAATATATTAATAGTAGATTAGCATTATTTTAAACAACGCACTACAATATAGTAACAACACTTCTGCTTGACTTGGGTACTGATAAAATAAGAAAGGCTTGGGTTTATAGAGTGCGGAACCATGTCTGTCACGCAGTGAGGAGTTACAATACTTCCATCCACATAAAAAGCATTGGTGCGGACGGTGCTGGCTGAAGAATCAACGTTTCTTTCTGCTTGTTAAATGCTAAATACCGACTTTCAGAGGACTTAAAAAGGGTCCTTTAGCATTAGATGGTCAGATTACAAAGGATGACAATGTGGCCCACTTGCGATCCCATAAAAAAGGAAAAACCCAGCTACCAACCTTATCATTCTAATGACCGACCTGAATTATTAATTCATATTCAGAACCAATAACAAAATATCTACCCACTTTTGTAAAAACTGTTGGCATCTCACTATCTGAATTTGCGGGTAGTGGATGGTGGTAAATTCTTTTCCTTGCTTCATGCATGGGTTTATCAACACTACTACACAAGTTGTGTCAAATCGACAGTATAAAGCTATTGTATAAAGCTATTTATGTGTCTTCGGCTTTTAATCATTTCTCACGTCATTGTGATGATTTTATTTTATGTCCACATCTAAGGGGATTGGTACGTATGAGAGCCCAAAAGCACTTCACGAGCTTGCATGCTTAAGGATTGAACCCTGGGCGACTGGGGTATCTAACCAACTGATCAGATGATGAGAGATGAAATGATAGAGGAAAGCATGTGAATGAGCGAGGACCTTGCTTAATTTTGCATGTAAATGATAGGGTGAGGTTCTTTTTATGTTTTTAAAGAAAGTTGGTGTATGTGATACTAATAAAGTAGAGGTGTTAGTTATTTTAGAAGTTCTGCGTTATTTTTAGAGGAACTTTGTTGGTACTTTAATAGTGGAGAGTGATTCTTCGAATAATGTTGTATGGGTGACTAACCAAAGAGCATTTTCTTGGAAATTTCAATTTTACTTTAAAGAAATTTAAGTGTAATCTTTTTCTATCAATGTTGCAATACAACATTTGTTCAGATCGATAAATTTCATGGTAGATGTATTAGCTAAACAGGGTGTCGAGAGAGTATTACCTTGGGAGGATTTTATATGTAATTGTTTTTTTTATAGAGGGTACAATCCTTTTGTACTTCATTTTTTCTTTTGTTGTTCTCTTTCTCTTTTAATGAATTTTTATTGATGAGTGAAAATTTTTTTGGCTTGCAATGTTGTTGGGTGTGCTTTTGGAAACCTGAATGGCCACATTTTGGAGGGGGATTGATACTTGGCAACAGACAGAACTCCATACCATGTTTTCTCATTCAACGTGCGGGTGCCATTTGGGAGCAGGACAGACAATGACACCCGAAAGAACAAAACGGTACGAGGCATTAGCATAGCATGGCAGTGTAGTGCGCGACGGTTAGTTATTTGATCGCTTCGATTTCGAATCGCCACACTGGTACGATGTTGAGATCTGCTGAGGCTTGCGAGATAAAATCGAACCAATCAGATGACACTTGGGAAAAGGCCATTTCAGGGGGTTGTGGACCATGCAGATGCCAGGACATTACCTTTACATTGATAGTTATTTATAACTTCTTAAAATGGTCACGTGAGCTCCCCACCCCCTAACCCCACCGTATGCCACCTCTTTCTACGCACTTACCACTTTTACAGGATTTCTTTTCAGGTATGCAGGCTCTTTTTTCACGTAATTGAGCTTTCTTCATGTGTATATAGGCTCTCTATTGGGTCCTAGTCTCCTTAGCTGGGTTGAAAAAAATCCAATTGATATCTTTTTTCTTTTTTGTAAATATTTTTCAATGCATTTTATGTTATTTTCTACATAGTCAAAATCAAGTGGTAGATAATCATTTTCTTTAATTCTCCTAACATCTCTAGTGCGAAGGTTGTTTGTCATAGGAATGCAATTGATGATTGAGATCTAAGGATTTCAACTGCAATGGTTATGTTATGTGACCACTGAAAGTTTAACTAACTAATTTGGTGGAGGCACCTACTTTCCACATAAACAAATAGAGATTAATATTCAACAATAATGTTAATATTGAGGGACATGGGTGAGTGTGAGTATTTAGCCCCCAACAGTTTTTTTTTTGTCTGTACAAGCTAGGCTACTTGTAGGGACTGTAAAATGCAAGTATGACGGTCTTCTTACAGGGGGATTGTTGGGACAACCTAATTCAACTATTCTAAGGGTGTGTATGGATTGGAGGTAGATTAGAGTAAAATAAAATTTTCGAAATTCAAATTTCCTTCCTTCTTTTTTAAAAAAATTCAAAATTTCCTCATTCTGTTTTAAAAAATCAAAAAGTGATCACTAAATTACAAAACAATCTCTACTTTTTATACTAAAAGTAAAAAAAAAAAATTCCATATCAAGCAACAAAAAACAAAATGTCATCATAACCCGATTATATATTTTTCTCATAACCTCATCATATATTTTTCTTTCTTGATTTTGGGTTTACTTTACTCAATTTTACTCTACCCCACATCCAAACACACCCTAAGATATAGGTTTGGATTTTTATTTTCTTTTTCCGTAAATTAGGTCACATGCCTCCCAAGTGGGAACCACTATTGTAGTTTTATCGAGCAGACAGTAGACCTGATCATTCCTTCTTTCTTTTTCAAGAGACCTCTATTGATTTCTGTTGTAAAAGCTATCAGGAGCGGCATGTTCAAATAGCACGTGTTATTAAACGTTTCATTTTCTGAAAATCAAATGCATGGCCATCAGAGACTTTTTTTCAACCATCCATCTCGTATTTTGAGGCATTCTTTCCACTTGCAAGGGCATTTATCTTGGGAGACTGTCTCCGATAGGCATTCAGTTTTTTTTCATGAGTACCTTTAATTTGAAGAAATTCTTCTTCCTAGAGTAGGGAACTTGAAGATCCGGCACAGTGTCATAGGTAATTAATATTGTAATGCATGGAGGGAATGGATGTTCTCCTGCCGACGCTCACAGGAAGCACCGTGCAGTGAAATCAAATGCTTGCCATCCATGGAGGGGTCCTCTTATTTGACACTCCAAAGATATTCTCACTTAAAGTAAGCACGTTGTACGGACGTCTAAAAGAGAAAATTATCTGTAACCCAACACCTAATTAAAAGAAAAGATGAGGAGACTAAATTGCCAATTACGTGACGTACACGTACTTGCATTGGATTCGACTTTTCGCTATGTCCCGACCCAAAAAATATATTATGAAAATCTTAATTTTGTTTAAAATATTTTGAGATAAATAAATCTTAAATAAATAAATATATTATGTATTTACCTTTTATCATTAATATTAATTCTATGCACCAGGATTCCTAGAGTAGGGAACTTGAAGATCTGGCACAGTATCTCATAGGTACTTAGGTAGCGTTTGGTTCGCTGGAATGATTGCTGGGAGGAATGGAATGGAGGCTGGAATGAGCCTGGAATGGAATAAGGCAGGAATGGTAATTCTTATTCCAACGTTTGGTTAGACAGATGAATCATTCCAGTAATAGGACTCTCATTCCGATTCCTGTGTTTGGTATGATGGAATGATACCAGGAATGGAATAAAATTTATATTAAACTGACCAAATATAAAATTTATATAAAATTTATATTTTATTAAAATATTAAAAAATTAATAAATTTAGCTTTTTAAAATAAAATTTAATTTTTTTATGTGACCAAACATTGTATATAATTTTATTCTTAAAATTTTGATATTTTAAATTTAATTTCAACTATGTTTATTTTATGATTTATATAATAATATTTATTTATATTTTATTAAAATATTAAAAAATTAATAAATTTAGCTTTTTCAAATAAAATTTAATTTTTTCATGTGACCAAACATTGTATTTAATTTTATTCTTAAAATTTTGATATTTTAAATTTAATTTCAACTATGTTTATTTTATGATTTATATAATAATATTATTTATATTTTATTAAAATATTAAAAAATTAATAAATTTAGCTTTTTAAAATAAATTTTAATTTTTTATGTGACCAAACATTGTATATAATTTTATTCTTAAAATTTTGATATTTTAAATTTAATTTCAACTGTGTTTATTTTATGATTTTTATAATAATATTTATTTATATTTTATAAAAATATTAAAAAAATTAATAAATTTAGCTTTTTAAAATAAAATTCGTCAAAAATAAAATTGGGAAAGGAATGGAATGGCCATTCCTCCGCCCCCCCGGTGGAATGGTGATTCCCTTGTATAAAGGAATGGTGATTCCTAAAGTAATGGTCATTCCGCCGTTTTTTCACGAACCAAACGTGGGAATAGTCATTCCAATGGAATGGCCATTCCATTCCACCCTTCATTACAGCGAACCAAACGCTACCTTAATATTGCAATGCATGGAGGAAATGGATGTTCTCCTGCCGCCGCTCACAGAATGCACCGTGCAGTGAAATCAAATGGTTGCCATCCATGCAGGGGTCCTCTGATTTGACACTCCAAATATATTCTCACTTATAGGAAGCACGTTGTACAAAGGGACGTTTAAAGGACAAAAATTGTCTGTAACCCAACACCTAATTAAAAGAAGGAGAATATTCGTGTTTATACGTCCCTCATCATTTTCTTTTTTGAAAAGTATTAATAAATAAGAGGATAAAATTTTACATCTTTTTATGCTTAAAAAGTTTAAAAAAGGAAGTGTCCCTCACCAAAATAGTGAGGGACATATGTATATGAAGACTTTTCTTAAAAGAAAAGATGAGGAGACTTCATTGCCAATTACGTGACGTACACGTACTTGCATTGAATTCGACTTTCAAAAAAAGGTAATGGAAAGAAAAAGCCGTTCAAGTTGATAACACATACCACACTTTATGTCAATTTCCTAAACACGGCAAAAGATTGAGATGATGAAGGTGCATTAGTAGAACATCATTGTCATTATAATCATCAGCTGTGTAAATCCCAAACTACCACGTTTTCTACGCCTTCTACCTTTTCTACTGATAGAACTCTGTACTATATAATAGATTGTCGTTTTATCCCCCCGACTAAAATGGATTTTAATCGTAGAGATGGATGGTTTGAATTGAACAGTGAACACCCATTATATCAAAGGGCAGAGCCAGAACTTGTACCCCCATAAAAATTCAAAAAAAAACTTACATATATGGAAATTATATCGCACCTGCTAGCTGTACCACACCAGGTTACTCATATATAGTCCTGCTCGTAGGCCCACTTTAATATTTGTCTAAGAGCGTGAGGATGATGGAGGGAAGGGGTTCTTATGGACAAGAGGGTGCCAGAATATCAACCCATCAGATTTTATTAGCCCTTGGTTTGATAGCCTTAAAATTTAATGGCATATGAAATATAGGTATTTTTTTAAAGATTCAATCCAAACAGTAAGTAAAGGTTTTGATCAAATATAATATTAATCCTCATGCCCAAATTTTAGAAAAGATTATCAAAAGAGCCGTGCCAATCAAACATGAACCTAAGTGGACCTCATAGAGCCCTGCAGGAGAACATTTTCCATAGAGCACATGTAGAGTCAGAAAACTGTAATTAAAGGTAAACTGCTAGAATTTTCCTCTTGATTGTATTCCTGTATTGATTTGTTATTTTGGGGGCTGATTGTATCAGCTTATGCTTTCTTTTGATTTTAATACAAGTTACCTTTAAGCAAAAGAATTTTAGGGCCCTTTTCTCTCGACAAAAAGTGCTTATAGGAGACGATTAAAGGTAGACTTAAATGCACAATAGAAGATTTCAAGCCATGACTGTGCATATTTAGTGGGATTTGTAAAGAATCATATCTTTCTCCCTTGTACTGATCAGATTTCATGTGCCGGCATGTGGTGCCAGTTTTAATGGCACTGGCTTCTTGTTTTGATCCAATTGGTAATAGGGCTTGGCCAGGTTCAGGTCCAAATCTTGTTCATATTTGCGTCCGACTGGTAATTGGATCTGCGTGCAGACTTAGGATATCGAAATATCCGAAGTATACAAAAATATAGTAGAATGTATCAAGAATAGATACATAAGCCAGTAGCAGTAGATTAACATTAACATTATATATTATAAAATAAAACATAGTAATAACACTTCAGTTTGAGTCAGTCTAGGCCCAGTTAGAGATGCAAAATGGGCCGTGCTGTGCCACTATAGGTGCTTGGCCTTGCTGGCATGAATGGACCAGGGGTCTGGCCCAGCACTGCCCATAGTCACAGTTTTTTTTTTCTTCCGTTTTTCATGTTTTTTAAATATTATTGGCACAACATAGACATAAAAAATTACATGAGATGACAAAGAGATTTAAGTGGTTCGGTCAAACTCGACCTACATCTACTGGAGGGAAAATCCATTTGGATTTTTTCCACTTGAAAGTTTTTAAATAGGATTACCTTCAAACCTTTACAATTTGTAAGGTCTAAACTTGAATCAATCCTAATTTAATATAACCAATCTTTTTTTACCAATTAATGCTTAATTGGGTTAATTAACTCAAATTCCCTAGGATTTGGGTTATGGATAGGTGGTTGGATCACAAACCTTACTTAGATAGTTAAGAACCTTCTTGTAACTTAGAGTTACATGGGTCACACCATCTAGGCATCACGTTAGTTGCATTATGTGTATTTCATCTAAGGATCATCTTTTATATCTGGCCCAGCTCGACTGGGCCCATCTTAGCTCAATTGAATATCATTTGACTCAAACTGAAATTTCTCAAAATAAGTGGACTTGCATGCAAATTCTAACAAAGTTGATTTAAAAGGGCTACTGTCACTCTCCTCTTTAGATTGGAGTTGGAATCCAACTCCTAGAGCCTTACATGCAAGAGCTAAGACTCATTCTCCTTCTCATCATTCCTTACTCATCTCATTCCCTTGAGGCTTTCGATTAAAGCTCCTTATCTCCTCTACAGCTCTCTAAGGTGAGGAGTCAGTCACCATTTCATTCCCTTGAGCCTAAAAGAGTCAAGGAGACTCAATTTAGTGATGTGCATGTGTCTCATACCCATTCCATCAATTACTTGTCTTTGCATGTCTGAGGTTCATCTTCTATTGAGACTTTCTCCATCATCAAACCAAATGAGAGGCTAGTTTTGGGCGTAGTACTTAATTGAGGCAAGTATAAGAGTGTATATTCACTAAATGTATGGTTAATTTGTTTGACTCATTATAAACTCTCTCTAAATATCCATTTGCAGCTCTTTTACTTATTTAATTTAAGAATAGTGATGGATTGAAGAATGAAGAGTATGTTTATCAAATAATGATCAAAGGTTGCTTTGAAAATGTGTTATGATAGTGCTAAACAGAAAAACTATTTTGGAACCAATTTGAAGAAGTTCTGTAATGAACTGAGTTCTGCACTGTAATAGTTTCAGGATTTCTGAAGCTTACAGTTAAGCTGTAAGTTATACTATGGCTAAATAAGGTTTGAAATCCAAAGACCTCAGATTTGCTCTTTACTTTACGACTAAGACCATGGCCAACCCGTGGAATGCATTACGGCTAAGCCATAGCTAAGTTGTAGTCTAGCCGTAGGCTATTTACGGCTAAGCCATAAGGCAAAATACTGTTATATTGTATTTGTAAAAGAATTTAGTGAAAAAACCTTGTGTATACGGCTAAATCATAGGACCATTCACAGCTAAGCCGTAAGAGCCCGATTTTTCTGAGAACTTTGTCTATTTCTTTTTAAGTGGGAATTGGTTGGGTATTGATCTAGGTTTATGAGGAGACTATAAGGACATGAATTAAGTGATCTTACCTTAGGTCATTAATGACAACTCAAGACCATGTAGGGCTTTAGAATTGTTACCTTTGCCTTAAGCAAATAGCCAAGTGGAACTAAACCTTAAGAAAGACTAGTGCTGAGCTGTCACTCACTCTTTTTTGATTTTTCGGATGTTTCCAATGCCACGTCATGAGTGTTGGCATAAGAAGAAGTGTCTAATGCCTACACAATGTAACACCAAGATCTTTGGTAACGCATCGATACTGAACGTTTTATGAATACATCGTAATGAATGACTACAAAAACATGGATTATCTAGCTAAGGGTTGGCTAGTAAACATCCTTGTTAACCACTCAATATAAATGCATTCATATTGTTAAGTAACCTTACCCTCAACGTGATCTAATCTTGTACCCAATTCTTTCTGGTGAACCTTGAGGCAAGATCGGAGTCGGAGCTTCTACCGAGTGTGAGCCTGTGAGCCAAGATAGCGGTAACTTGGGTTAGAAGGGTTCGAGCTCCAATAGCTTATTTAAGTATATATTGTTTGAATAACAGATTACTTCATTTAATTCTAATTTTTATGACTATATACGATCTCAAGACCGGTATATGATTCTGTATAAGATTAAGTCGATCACTATGTATGATAAGTGAGAAGTATGAATTCTGATCGGTCTTGATATATTGAGTTGGCACCACTTAGCTTATACCCATAGAAGGTTTGACGGGACCGAATGAGGGTATCTTATACATTACTTGCTGCAGGAGTTATATGATGAGTTGGTTGGCGCTCATAGGATAGCTAGATGGTCTTGATCCGGCCACTAGTGATTTTTTATAATATGATATGCTCTCTTTTTGGGAGAAGATAACCATTTGGATGCTAAGTAGTATATTATCCTATTTATGTTTATGATTCATTGCTCATGCTTACTCATATGTACAACATGCTTAACTTTCGATGTTGTCTCTCTTTTAAATCAATACATTTTCTAATTCAATTAATACATCATGATAGTCATATGTATTCTTATATTTGCTTAACCATCGTATCAACAGTGTTACCTTTGGTGTTATAGGCACAGAACTTGTTGCCTGTACGGCAATCGACGTGACTTTAGAGGGAATCTCAACAGTACCTCGGAGTGTAGATGAAGAGAATGAGGATGATGTTAAAAAAAAAAAAGGGCGGCCTAGTGCACGAGGCTCCCGCCTAGCGAGGTCTAGGGAAGGCAAGATGTACGCAGCCTTACCCCCATTTCTGGAGAGGCTATTTCCGTGACTTGAACCCGCATCCTCCAGGACGCTGCCGGTAAGCCTTACCATTGGGCCAAGCCGCCCTTCAGAATGAGGATGATGTATTCTCTTAAATCATCCTACGTAGTGCGTTACATGGTTCCTTGGATTGGAGTGTGGCCATGGGTCTGGCTTGGGGTCCAATCATGCCATCACTAATGTCTAGTTGAAAGTTTTGTATTCAATGGACATATATTTTGGATTTATGCCTATGTTATGTATTTTATTAATAGGTGCATGTGTATGGTTAACTAATGAACTTTGGTTTATAATCATGAATGTATGAATGTTCTATTAATGTTATGATAGATTACAGGTGAACTTCCCAGGTTTCTAGTTATATTTGTGAAATAGATGTGATGTGTATATGGATCATACTCACACATGCTTGTGGAATTTCCCTTATAACAGTTCATACATGTTTTGATATGACACGGATTGCTATGGGTTACATGTGCCTGCCTCGGGATCCACTCTAATCCCCAATTTTCGGGTTCGGGGCATGATATAATTGTTTTAGATAATAAAGGATATAAAAAAGTTTAAAAAAACTTAAAGGATATAAAAAAGTTTAAAAAAACTTACATTTTATGTTTACATCAAATAAAAGATAAGTTGTAGTCCAGCGATGTCATGAGTTGGATCGTAATCTTTGAATTCAGTTAATTGTTGTTTTCTCTTATCTG
Organism: Sextonia rubra; assembly: GCA_037013555.1. Taxonomy (NCBI): domain Eukaryota; kingdom Viridiplantae; phylum Streptophyta; class Magnoliopsida; order Laurales; family Lauraceae; genus Sextonia; species Sextonia rubra. The sequence goes on along the minus strand of JASUAD010000001.1, from coordinate 10,015,802 downwards.
CCAAATACTAATTTTGTAGATAGATACAATGTACACTCCATTGTTTTATGCGTTAAATTCGTCCTCCTTTCAATAACTACACGTCCACTTACACTAAAAGCTTGTTCTGATGCTACAGAAGATATTAGAATTGTTAGTAAATAACAAGCCATGGTAGAAAGCAGAGGATGTTTGCATTCATTTGCTTTCCACTAAGCTAAAACATCAAAAGTAGATGCAACATTTGACTGCATCTCTATTATAACACCTGCGTCAAGATATGATGATAACTCCATCACAACATGACTTGAGATGGATGACATACCCATTTTGGAATAAAGATGATAAAAACCTACTAGCTTTTGATTTTCTCCCCATCCTTGTATCTGAGGCTTCATATTAGCCCCTGATGTGACCATCATTAATCAATATGATTGAAGTAATGATTGTAAACATAAAGTTATATTGTCAATACTTTTTATATTTTTAGTTTGTAAGTTATCATTTATTTCTTGAAGAAAAAGACTAACACCTTTTAATTTAATTATAGGATCTAATACAGCAACTAACCAAAATGCCATTGGGGCTTCACGCCAATAGTTATTAAAAATTTCTTCTATTTTTTCACAAATAGTGTCAATAGTTCATTAGTTTTATACATTTTAATTTGTGCACTAGTTACGAAAAGATGATTAATTGTTTAATTATTAGTGGGATAATACACCCAAAAAAAAATAATGTTGCATTATAAAAAACTTCTAAATGATTATTTAATTCTTCACAAATTTTCCAATGTCCATCAAGCACTTGATAATCTACTGCATGAAAAGCACAAAACTCATTAAGTACTATTTTTCTAGAAATAGCTCTATTTAACATATCATATATAGAATTCTATCTATGTTCAACATCTATCATTATTCTTATAGGTGTCAAATTATGCCTAGTACATATAGTGGCATATAGTAGTTCTCTAAATGAGGATGAAAATATACATCAAACACAATCTTTAATTTTTCCTATTATAATCTCAATATATTTTAAACTAACTTTGATAATAAGATTTAAAATGTAACATATACCTCTGTTGTAAAAAATATAACCATCAATTAAGTTAGAAAGTGGCATCATAGTTTTCATTATATTAATGGCTACATTATTGTTGGATACATTATCTAAAGTAACATATACAATTTTATCTAAAATTTCATCTTCTGAAAGTTTTTCTAAAATAAGTGTTGCTGTTCTTTGTTCATTGTGTGGCCATTCAAGTTTAGAAAAAGTAATTATCCATTTGTTTATTGCCTAATTTACATCAATGTTATGATCGTGATAGAAAGAAAGCCATCATCACATCTAGATTTCCATAAATCTATTATACCATTACTATTTTGAAAGTAATTTTTTATATTTTCTTTTTCTTCTTTCCATAGCCTAATGTCATATTCCTAGCAGTGTTTCTATTTTTTTTAATTGTGGAGCAACTGCGCATTGAATGAATTATTAAAAAAACTCATTTTTAGCAAAAACAAAAGGCATCTCAACAAGTTTAATATATTTTACCAGCTCTTGTCTGATAGTAGTGGCATTATTACTAAATAATTCTAAACTACTACCATTAGTTGAAAATTGGGTTTGTGTCCCTTCTCCTTTGGTTTGTAACCCAAACCCAGACCCAATATGTTTGGGTTTACATTTGTCTCTATGCCTTTTTAAATGCCCTGTACTACCACCTGAATCTGGACTACAAATTTTAAGGCAATGCTTGCATTGGGCTTTTTATATTTCTACACAATTTTTCTGTAATAGTTAATATTTTATATTCATCTCAAACTTTAGACTTTCGGGCTCTCTTGGCTCCTTTACGACAGGAACCCTGAGTTGAGGCTGGGGTTGGGGTTGAAGTTTGTTGTGTTTCAACTTCTTCTGGTATATCATGAAACCTTCTTTTTCTCTTAAATTAAAAAGATAATCTTCAAGGTAGTGTCCGGCCATTTTAAAATAATAATAATAATTTTAAAAACAATATATTTAATTATAATTTATAGTAAGAGAGATTTTTATGATAATTAGTATAAAAAAGAAGATGAGTTGAGAAATATAATAATATATATAGATTATAAGAATATAAAATCTCAAATTGAAATAAAATAAATACCTCACAAAATTTTAAGGCCCCTTAATCTTGTTTCTTGGTGACTTAATCTTTCATCCTCCAAAAACTTATTACTTGAAGTATGAGTACAATTTGAGAGAGTTAGAGAGCTTGAAATATGACTAAAATTTAAGAGTTAGAGAGCTTGTTGTATGAAAGAATAAGAGCATTGAGTAAGTCATGATTGTAAGAACGAGAGAGAGATAGTATTATAGAAATTTGAAGGGTAAAAATGACCTAACATGCCCAAAAACTAGCTTTTTAATAGTTGTTGGGAGAGGGCAAACAGTCAAAAAACTCGAAGTAGCCGTTTTTTGGCTATAAGGGGGGTTTTTTTAAAGAATTCCATTATGTCGTGCCGTGCTGTGCCACGGGCCACATTGTGTTGTGCCAACTATTACAGTATGGTGGGTTGTGCCGGCACAGCACGCCAGCTTGGCACCCACGGCCTACGTCTCCAAGTCGTGCTTGTCGTGTTGTGTCGTGCCGTTGACCGTGTCGGGCCATGCCGAGTTGTGTTCACCAGCCTGGTTCACTTTACATCTCTAGGACCAGTCGACATACACCAGGCCCTACATTTTTGCTTAGCAAGTAATAAAGTAAAGGTGATGATAAAGTCGACCCAGATATGACATAGTAACATTATCATGTTCGTTTTCTTACCAGGTTTATTTGAAAAGGTATAGTAATAAATAATTTCTAGCCACTTTTATTCAAAAAATTTTGAGCTAGAAAAACTACAGCAACGTTATGACAAAGTAAATCCAAGGCAAAAAAGCAACTACTTTATCACACATTTATAACCCAAAAAAAAAAAACCCTATTTTATCACACATATTCTCTCTCAATTTACTTTACCATATGTATGGCAAACACAAACATTACTTCACTACAAACTGTATTTATTCTTTTAAATTAATGTGATATTTATGCCACCTTTATTTTACCGTACATGTAAATAAACACACCTGAGCCTACACCAGATATACATCGGGCGAAATAATACCGATTGACGCAGCCATAGGATACTTATAAGAGATCGTTTTCTTATGGAAAGTCCTGCTAAAGGCATCTTTTGGATTTTAATCTTTTGCAGCATAAAATCCTCTCATAAAAACCGACCTAACATGGATTCAAGAGTTCACTGGCCCCAATTTCAATCCTTCTTGGGGGACATAAGTCACTGTACCTTTTAACCCAAAAAAACTTCCAATAGCGTCATGTTTGAATTTGATGAAGCCGTAAGCGTTTTGGTCTTGGATACTAGGAAAATGATCTCCCACTAGGAGTTTTAGAGATAAAAAGATGAGTTGTTAGAAATAAAGATTAGGCATTAGGTATTTTATGGATAAGAATCTGGATTTGAATTTTAAGTTATCTGTTTATGCTATTATCTCCTTCATGTCTAAATGGGAGAGTTGAATAGCATAAAGTTTATGGTGGTTATTATCTTAAATAAAGTGTTTTTAAATTTCTATATGGTATAAGAGCTGGGCCTAATGAAGATCTTACGATCAAGTCAAGCATGGTCTTATCTTTCTGCAATGACAACTTTGTTAAATCTGGATCTAGCCAAGCATACACTATAATAAGGAAAAACAACAAGCACACACACACAAAGAAGACACGATGATTTACGTGGTTCGGCAAGATTGCTTACATCCACGGGCACAAAGATTTTACTATTTAGAAATCTCTCTCTCACCCCCTTACAATGCTCTCACTGTTCCCTTTCACTTTGCTGTGTTTCTCTCTTCCCCTGGAGTTGCCCTAGAACAAGAAACATCAAAGAGAGAATATATATGGTGCTAACCCTAGACAACTGGGCCTTCCACTCAGGCCCAATAAAGACCTTTTGAGCCAAACCCAACAATCTCCACCTTAGCGAAAAATGTCCGACCCTTTGAAGAATTGTTGAAGTGTTTGGAACACATACCTTGTGGGAATGCCATCCCACTATGACTGCACCCTAAGGGAGATGAGGTGCACCTTCACTCTTTAACAAGAGGAGAGATTGAGCAAGTCCAAGCAATGCTTGAACTTCTCTGTGGTCAATGGCTTAGTAAGCATGTCAGTTGGATTATCATCTGTGTGAATCTTTTGAAAGGAGATCTCACCTGTAACAATCCAATCGTAAATTCTGTGATAGATAACAGCTATGTGTTTTGTCCTTGCATGATATACCTGATTCTTTGATAGGCATATTGTACTCTGACTGTCACAGTGTAGCAATATTGATTTCTGCTTGATTCCCATGTCATTTACCAAACCTCTCAACCAGATTGCTTCCTTAGAAGCCTTTGAAGATGCCATGTATTCTACCTCTGTAGTGGATAATGCAGTTATAGACTAAAGCACCAATCTCCAACTTATCTGTCCACTAGCAAGTGTGTAGACATATCCTGTAGTGGATCTTTTCTTGTCTAGGTCTCCTGCAAAATCAAAATCTACATATCCAACTACAACCTCTGACCCCTGTTTTCTTTCAAACAGAATACCCAAGTCTTTGGTGCCCTTCAAGTACCTCAAAATCCACTTTACAGCATTCCAATGCTCTTTTCCTAGATTCGCCAAGTACTTATTCACTACATCCACTGCTTGAGCTATATCTAGTCTTGTGTAAACCATGGCATACATCAAACATTCAACCGCATTTGCATACGGTATCCTGGACATTTCTTCAATTTTCTCATCGTCACTTGGACATTGTTTGACACTTAAACTAAAGTGACTTGCAAGTGGAGTAGACACGGGCTTAGCATTTAGCATGTTGAATTTTTCAAGTACCTTTGAGATGTACTTTTTCTGTTATAACCACAACTTTCCAGCCTTCCTGTCTTTCCTAATTTCCATGTCCAACATTTTTGTGGCTGCCCCAAGGTCCTTCATGTCAAATTCTTTTTTCAACTGAGATTTGAGTTCATCAACTTTTGACATGTCGTTACATACAATGAGCATATCATCCACATAAAGCAGCAAAATAATAACAGAATTATCATCTAAAATTCTGTAATAAACACAACAATCATACTCACATTGATGGTAGCCGATCTGCAACATGTAGGAGTCGAAACGCTTGTACCATTGTCTTGGAGATTGTTTCAGCCCGTACAATGATCTCTTCAACTTACAAACATGGTATTCTTTTCCGACTTCCTTGAATCCTTTAGGTTGCTCCATATAAATTTTTTCCTTCAAGTCACCGTGAAGGAATACTGTCTTTACATCTAATTGTTCGAGCTCCATGTCGAACAGTGCTACCAATGCCAACAACACCCTGATAGAAGTGTGTTTCACAATTGGGGAAAAGACCTCATCATAATCAACCCCTTCCTTTTGTGAGTACCCATTTGCTACTAAACGTGCCTTGAACCTTGGTTCTGCATTTTCTTTCGAAATTTCTTTTCTCTTAAACACCCATTTGCAGCCAACTATTGTTCTATCTTTGGATTTAGGAACTAACTCCCAGACCGAGTTCTTATGGAGAGATTCCATCTCATCCATCATAGCACCCATCCAACCTTGTCTTTCACTGCTTTCTAGAGCTTCTTGAAATGAGGTCGGATCACCACTGCTGGTAATAAGAGCAACGTGTACTTCATCCTCATCCCATCCATATCGTTGAGGTGGCTTGATGGTTCTCTTTGCCCTTCTTTGTGTTAGACTTGAGGGTTCCTGCTGAACCTCACATTCTTCCTCACCTCCAGATGTACCAGCCTCTGATGAACTTTGACCTTATTCCTTTGTTGTATTATCTGTAAGAGGAATTACTTCGGTGACCACTTTTTCAACACTGTGCCCTTGACTTCACTGTTATGTTCTCTATTCAGCATAGAAGCTTCATCAAACACAACATCTCTGTTGCAGACCTTTTTCCTGTTTTCTAGATCCCATAGTTTATACCCCATTACACTTTTCTCAAAATCGAAGAATATGCATTTAAGTGACTTGGAGTCTAACTTAGATCTCTCATCACTAGGAATGTGTACATAAGCTGGATAACCGAATACCTTCAATGAAGAATAGTCCACCTCTTTACCTGTCCACACTTCTTTTGCAACTTTACAGTCAAGGGGTTTTGATGGTGATCGATTAACCACATAGCATGCGTGGTTAACTGCTTCTGCCCAAAAACTTTCAGGCAACCCCGCATGAAGTCTCATACTCCTTGCTCTTTCTAGAAGTGTCCTGTTTATTTTTTCTGTAACTCCATTTTACTGAGGATTCTTTGGAACAGTGAAGTGCCTTATGATGCCTTCATCATTGCAAAACTGTAGAAACTTGCCGTTTCTGTATTCACCCCCATTATCTGATCTCAGATACTTGATTTTTCTGCCTGTTTGATTTTCTACTTCTGCCTTCCACTCTTTGAACTTAGTGAAAACTTCAGATTTCTCTTTCATAAAGTAAACCCAAACCTTTTTTGAAAAATTATCAATAAATGTCACAAAGTAGTATGCTCCACCTTTTGACATAACCAGGGCTGGTCTCCACACATCGGAGTGAATATAATCCAGAATACCACTGCTTCTACAACTATTGTCTGCAGTTTTGAATGACACCCTTTTCTGCTTGCCAAAAACACAGTATTTACAAAAGTCCAGCGTGCATGTTTTCACACCTTTCAACAACTGTCTTTTGTGTAGTTCTAGCATGCCTCTCTCACTTATATGCCCTAGACGCATATGCCATAGCTGAGACTCATCATCACTGGTTTTATCATCTGTGGAGACTGTCACTCCACCTACAACCGTGTTTCTCATAAGCTTATATAGATTGTTTCCAATTCTGGTACATTTCATTAATACCAGAACACCTTTTGTAACTTTCAGCAAACCATCTTTTGTCGTGAATGTGCACCCTTTTGATTCAAGCAAGCCTAACGAGATTAGGTTTTTCTTGAGTGCTGGCACATGTCTAACATCACCTAGGGTTCTCACAACTCCATCTGCCATTTTAATGTTAATGGTGCCAATTCCAATGGTTTTACAGGGTGCATCATTGCCCATTAGAATACTACCACCATTACACTCCTCATAGGTCTCAAACCAATCACAATTATGGCACATGTGATAAAAACAACCAGAATCTAAAATCCAAGCACCAGATAAATGGTTACATTGGGAGACCGATAGGAGTTCCACTTCAGTTTCTGAAGCAACATTGGTGGAGTCACTGTTGACAACTTTGTTCTTCCCATCTTTGGACGCCTTATATTCCCTGCAATCTTTCTTCCAGTATCCTTTCCTTTTACAAAAGAAGCACCCTGAATTTCTCTTGCTTCGTGATTTTGATCTGGAGTTATTCCTCTTTGCTTTGCCCCTATCATTGGATCTGCCACGTTCACTAGAACTTCCTTTTACTAAAAGTCCCTCTGCATGTGAACTAATTTTTGTGGCATTTTTCCTTGCATCATTGGAGATGATGTCTTGCCTAACATCCTCGAATTTGAGTGTGTTCTTTCCATACAACAAGGTAGTCACAAAATGATCATATGAGTCAGGAAAAGAATTCAACAGCAGCAAAGACTTGTCTTCATCATCGAATTTCACATCGAGCCTCAACAAGTCATTAATCATTCTGTTGAAAATATTTATGTACTCCAGCACATCACAACCTTCTTCTATTTTCAACGTATACAATTGTTTCTTGAGATGCAGCTTGTTTGTGAGATTCTTACCCATGTAAAGACTCCTACATCTCCCATAGACCCTTTGCAGTCTCCTCTTCCATGACATTGTGCATGCTTCGTCAGAGAGGTGGAATTGAATAGAACTAACTGCCTTTTCATTTATGTCTGCCCAATCTTCATATTTTATCTTTTCAGGCTTCTTTTCTTTGCCAAACAATGCCACCTTAATACTTTGTTGAATCAAAATCTTTTTCATCTTTTGCTGCCATAAACCAAAGTTTATTCTTCCATCAAATTTTTCAATTTCAAATTTGATACCTCCTGCAGTAGAAGTTCCTATTGTGGCCATGATAAATCTAAAGATGATTCCAAAAACAACTCACCTAAAAATTTGCTTGTCAAATTACCAATCTACTTCGTTCACGTTATAGATCTCGTTGCCAGGAGTCCACTGGAAAAAACGGAGCTCAATTCCGAGTTCGGATGGCTCCGAAAATTGAGTTTGAATTTTGACCTTTGAATCTGATCAAACTGGTCAACTGCTGACGTTGGATGACGTCAGCACTGCTACTGGACCGGGCTGCTGCAGACGGGTTCGGGTCAGACTGACCTGAACTGAAACTGTTTTGTGCTGGCGGACTGAGCTGCGGAACCGGGCTAGGTTCACCTAACCTGAGCCTGACCTGGATCCGGCGGTGACTGGGCTGGGTCTGTTATAGGTCAGGTCCGCTTGACCTAACCTGTGACCTGCTGCGATGGCTAGTAGACTGGGTCGGTTCAACCCAACCTGGACCCTGGACTGACCCGAGATCTCGCTGGGCTTGTACTCCACGACGGGTCAAGTCAAACGGGCCCGACCCGAACCCGGAACGCATGGGTCGTCCCCCTTAAACACCCCTGCTCTGCAACCCAATTGCAAATGGTAGATCCTGTTTGCTGCAGCTCCGGCAACGACTTTGCTGGTCTGGCGATAGCAATGGCTGGTGGCGGTGATGGGTCGGGCGATGGCGTGACGCTTAAACGGCGACTACGCACGGCCACAGTCATCCTCGGGAGGTGGTTCCGGTCGACTGGTAGCGGACACGGCGGCTGTAGCAGCTCTTCTCCGGCGCCATGCAGCGGATGGCGGCTAAGGTCTCTGGCAGGCACTTTCTTCTCCCCCGGTTTCTGCTCAAGGCCAAACCAACCCAGATCTAGAACACTCTCTAATACCACTTGATAGATCTGGATCTAGCCAAATATACAACATAATAAGGAAAAACAACAAGCAAATTGTAACACTCCGACCCAACTTAAGCCGAATTAGTGGGTAATTAAGTGTCCTTTTTGTTGCTAAGAGTGTTTTGGTTTTGCTTTTCTTTGGTCTTGAATTGTGGATAGGTAGTTTGGTTGCATTTGACCTAGTTTCGATAGTTCGAGCCCTTTTTCGTAAATTTTGCTTTTGTTAGACCTTGTCAATTTTGTGTAATTTTGCTGTCAACGTGTGTATTTCGTCGAGCTTGTTAATCTTCGTAATTGTTTTGGATCCAAATGACTTCGTTTGCTCTCGTTGGATCGTCAATTGACTCGAACTGTAAATATAGATAAATGGTGGACTTGGTTGCAAAGTTGATTTCTTTTATCTTATAAATATCCTACCTACTACCGTTCTCTCTCACATTTGCAACGATCTCTCCTTCTCTCATTCAGCTCTCTTTCCCCCCCTCTCTCATTTCTATCTTGTTTACGTGAGGAAGGGAGCAGCGTGAGTTTCGTGTGTCTCCAGCGGATTGAGCCTCTAGCAACGACTGTAGTGTGTTTGATTTCGGTTTGAGGCAAGTATAAGCACAAGTAGCGTTAACATTGATTAGTAATGCTTTGATTGTGTGTATATTTTACTCTTCGTGTATGAATCATTGTTAGACAGCCCTATTGAGTGAGATTTGTTAGTATCTGTCTGTATTCAATTGAGAGTTAGCCATTTTGCATTTCTGTAACTGTTTCAGGAAATTGACTCAGCGCACTCACGGCTAAACCGTGAATTGTGCTACGGTTGAGCCGTGAAATGGCTTACGGCTATACCATGACCTAGCCGTGACCTTGACCGTAGATCAATACAGGGTGACATTTGAAATAACTGAGAGTTGGAACATTTGCTGCTTTTCTACGGCCCAGCCAGATTTAAGCTATATAGTGTGTTACGGCTAAGCCGTAGAGTAAATTACGGTTGAGCCGTAAATGCGGATGAATAGTTTGGGGAACCTCGGCTCCGCCGCAGTGCAGATTACGACTACGCCGTAAGATGCCTACGGCTAAGCCGTATGTTCACCTATGGCTACACTGTGTGACTCTGAGAAACGAATACAAAAATGAGTAGGAGTAAAAAAGAGACCTGATATAACTCTCATACTATAATATAAGCAACCTGAACATGCCCAATGGAATGTCAGAATGAAATGAATGACCTCGAGGGCTGTGTCTCATGCATGTATGTTATCCAGTTGTTTAGCACCTTTCCATGGGTGTTGGTTTAAGGGACTTTGGTATACTTTCACTAGAAGATGCAACACTCCTTGATGGAACAACTGTTTATCGAATACCTTAAAACTACATCAGCATGCACGGTTAGAAACACTGGACAACTAGATTAGGATTGGCTTGATACGAGGATTTACGTGGTTCGGCAAGATTGCATACGTCCACGGGCACAAAGATTTCACTATTTAGAAATCTCTCTCTCACCCCCTTACAATGCTCTCACTATTCCCTTTCACTTTGCTGTGTTTCTCTCTTCCCCTGGAGTTGCCCTAGAACAAGAAACATCAAAGAGAGAATATATATGGTGCTAACCCTAGACAACTGGGCCCTCCACTCAGGCCTAATAAGGACCTTTTGAGCCAAACCCAACAAACCTTCCATTTCCCCTCATTCATACATCAAGTACTTAAAACTCATGATCTCATCATCTACATCAAATTGCACTACTTTTTACGATCAAAGCTTTAGGAAGAAATCGCGAGAGATTTAATCTAGTGGGCCACTGGCACCGTCATGCTTTAAAAAAAGGAGTGGGTTGCGATAGCGATGGACCCACTGACAAATGATGATTGCGAAGAAGACTAAAGATTGATTTTTATTTAAACAAAAATCCTAATTCACCTTTTAGAGATCACATGGTTAAATTTTATTTATGTTAACAATTAGAGATCCTTTCTTAGAAAGGACCATCTAATTGAGGAAAAATGTTAGAGACAATCGGATGATTTGTTAAAGATAAAGATTAGGTGTTAAGTATTTTAGGGATAAGAATTTGATTTTGAATTTTAAGTTAGCTATTCATTTTATTTTCTCCTTCTTGTATAAATGGGAAAACTGGATTGAATAAAATTTATAAAGATTTATTATCTCAGATAAAGTATTCTTAAACTTCTATAAGTAGATCTTTGAAAATGCCACCTCTAATTCTCGCACCACCTTGACAACTAATAACACCAAAAAGTTAATACGTTAATGAGAGCACAATAATTTATGTCAACAGTTCCTTCCTACTAGCATTTGCAAAACGGACGCATCTTTACAAAATGACGAAGATCACCTTAAAGAATCCCAACAATTCAATGTGTAGACTTCCAGATATTGAAGTGTTAGCCGTTGATTCTTCTCCACCTGTAGCTTCCTTTCCTCGTGAATGGGTACTGATCCATTGAAAGGCTTGGATTTAGTTAGGACCATGTGTGCCACAAAGTTGCGAGTTAGAAAATTTCCTTTCACATAAAAGGCATTCGTGGGCAACAGCTGTCTCAATAATCAGCATTGCCTTCTACTTGTTAACCATCCTTTGTTTTAATCGCCACATTGATGGATTTGAATGTGGAGATTCTGACCACAGCGCAAATCTATGTGTGTATCATTAATTGGAAAGGTCTCTAGTACTCCCTTATCCTTATACAAGTAAGTTCCAAAAAGTCACTTGCTGAAATTTTTTTGCTAGAAATATATATCTACTAATCCTACTAAGAGTCTTATTGTGGAATCAAATTAAGTCTTACACTAAGTAAAATTTTCTGATAACAATTGTCACGCTTGATCGGATGTGGACGGCATGCAGGCCACACGATTGTCAAAACAAGTTACAAGGAGGCAAATTGTGGCCAACCTACTATCAATGAAAATCCCCATGGAAAACATGACCCCACCAAATATTCACCTTAAGAACCAATCATAAAATATAAACCTACATTTGGGAAGTGTGAGACACTGTACCACTTGAGTTTACCATAAAATATCATTATGATTTTTAGATAAAAATGATGACGAAGGGATGTGATTGAGCGAAGGCCTTCTTGACTCTCTGAGATTCTTGGATGTCCTTTTTTTTTCTGGTAAATAACTAAACACTCATACATTTAGAGATTAATCAAAACTACATTTAGAGATTAATCAATGATTATTTCTATGTGAAAGGAGGTGCTCATTATAAGAAACCACTATTCCACCAATGACGAACCATATAAGCAATTTAAAATCTGTCCATCTTGGGACAGAACCAGATACATGGGTTTGGGGCCGAAGCCTCCACTCATACTTGAAAACAGATTTAAACCCCCAGAAAATTCTGAGAATTTATATGTTTTTCATATGGGAGCTTCTATTCATACACCCACTTTCACTCTTCTTACACAAGCAAAAAAAATTAAAAATTAAAACTTTCCAAAATACCCCTCACCTTTTCTCTCCCTACACTTCTCCCTCCCTCCTTTCTCTTCCCCTTTCCCAGCTCCCCCTCCGGCCGGCGATAAGCACCGGCTGGCGGAGGCTCTCCTTTTCCATTCCCTCCCTCTTTCTATTCTCTCTTTCCCTCTCCCCCTTCTTTCCTTCCTTCCCCCTTTCTTTCCCTCCCCACTATCTCCACTGCAGGAGACTGGCGTCCCCCTGCAGCAGCAGGGAGATCGGATCTCCTGCAGCAGGAGATCCGGTCTCTTGCTGCGGGAAGATGCCTGTCTCTTGTAGTGGGCGAAGTGTGGGGGGAGAGAAAAGGGGAAGGGAGGAAAGAAGGGGGAGAGGAAAAGAGAGAATAGAGAGAGGGAGAAGAAGAGGAAGAGGGAGAGAAAAAGGGAGAGAGAGAGAGAGAGGGAGGGGAGGGAGAGGGAGTGCCCTCCACCGGCTGGTGTTCGTCCCCAGCCGGAGGGGGAGTGGGGAAGGGAATGAGAGAGGAGGGAAGGAGAAGTGTAGGGAGAGAAGGGGTAAAGGGTTTTTTGGAAAGTTTTGAAATTTTTTTTTTTTTTTTTTTTGCTTGTGTAAGAAGAGTGAAAGTGGTTTTATGAATAGAAGCTCTCTTTTCATATTTACCCCTTTTCTCGATATTTCTTGTACATAGAACCTCAAGTTGAGTTTTTTGGTTTGCACCTATGTCCTTCTACAGAAGAAGGTAGCATGTATGATGTGAACAATGACCTACTCAAGGCAACAACTTAATCTTAAATGAATAGTATGGATATGCTAGGAGCTCATGTATCAAATGAAAATCAATTTTGAATCAATTGACACTTGGATATAATAGATGGCATAGGATGTAGTTACATGATTGTATCATATTTCTAAATGTAATATATTGAGAATCACAGGAAATTGTGTTATATAATGAGAAACATGAGAAAACTAAGATTGAAAGTCAATCCCCTATTGCGTATTATTCTCTAGTGTCTCACTCACCATATCTAGTAGCATTGGGTGGTGTTTTGCAAACTTTTGAGTGGCATTTTGGAGGTGGACTGATATTGATAACGAAAGACGAAACTTTGCAGGGCGATGTTTTCGCTTTGCAGGTGCAGGTACTGATAAACGACAGAGTCCAAGGACACCCGAAACGGTACTAGGAATCGCCAGTACGGTATAAATTCCAACCAATCAAAGAGATGAGACATGGGAAATAGGTCACTTTTCACATGCACAAACAGGTTTCTGTACAATTACGTTGCGTATGAATCGGGATCCTATGGATAACGCATCGTGAGCGTGAGCGTGAGCGTGGGCGTCGGATGAATCCCCCACCCTGTGGAGGCTAGCTGTTAGGGACCCTAAAATGCAACGATCTATACTGATGTTGGGAATGTTGAACAGTCCAATTCAACAACTCTAAGCTGTAGTTTTGGATTTTTATCACGGGCATGGGTAATTTAGGTCGCACATATTTTAAATTTAATTAGGTATCACTCTAATTTTTAAATTTTTAGTTGCAAGAATCTATTATTACTATAAAATTTAATGTTTCAAATCCATTCTATTTTATATATTTTGTAATAATGACAACTTTACTCTTAGGAATTTTTTGTTTCTTATTTTATTTAGAGACAATTTTTGAAATAGTCAACAACTGGGACCAATAACTGGAGGCCGGAGACTAGCGGCTAGCGACTTTTTCGGTGGCTTTTTTGAAACGTTTTTAGTATTTTTTTTCAACAACTGATGAATGGTAGCCAGTGACTGGTGGACGGGGACTAGCGGACAAAGACTGACGACTAGCGACCAGCGGATGGAGACAGGCGACTGGCAACTTTATGAAAGGTGGATGGGAACAGGTGGACGAAGACTAGCAGACCGTCAATTGGTGCCTGACGACCAACATATGGTAGCTGCTACCCGTCCAACGGCAAACAACCGGCAAACAACAACAAACTTACGGTGGCCGGCGGACGACCGGCAGACCGATGATAGATAACCAACGACTGGCAACTTGCGGTAGGCCCCCAATGACCGGCGGCCAACAGAAGACGACCGGCCACTGACGACCATCCACAAGTGACGGCAACTATCGATCGTTGACCGATGGCCGACCTTCGAAATGGTGGGCGATGGTCACCAGAATAGTAGCTGGTCACCATTGATCTCCGAAACATTAGCAAGTCAGTGACCAGCAAGCCGCCAGTGGTTTGGAAATTGGAATTCAACACTAGGGTCATAGTGTTAGAAATAGGAACATATTCAAACATGACTATAAGAGACAAGAATATAAGTAATATGAACATGAGAAACAGGGACATGTTCCATGTATTATTGTGTGTGAGAAACAAGAACACAAGAAATAGAAACATGTTCTATGTATTAGCAGTGTTAGAAACATGTTCAAACATAAACATGAGAAACAAGAACATAAGAAATATGAACATGAGAAACAGAAACATTGATGAAAATAGGACTATGTGTTAGTGTGAAATATGAGTATCTAAGTAGGAATACGAAAATATGACCATATGTTAATGTGGTATAGGAACATAAAAACAGGACTGTATATTAGTGTAAAACAAGAATAAGAAAACATGACCATGTTCATAGGTAGTATTTTTTTATCTTTAGAAAAAGAAAGATATACCATAAAATGTACATTTAAAATTTAAAAAAAAAAAGTGACAACATAGGAGTTGCTTAGTTGCTTTGTAGCCAAACATATCTAGTCTCTTCTTCCCACACATGTGGGTTACTTTATGTTCTAGCTACTTTGACTAATAGTAAGAGAAACATAGCTCAGTAGAGGGAGGAACGGGACACTGAAAAACCACATACTAAAGTGAAAACGGAATAAAAATATGAGCAGTTAACTTTTTGAGAAATCATTTTGCAATATTGCGTAAAGTTGTGATATCACAAGAAGTTAATCTCTTCTACCTGCGAAAAGTGTTGGAGAACGTGTAGGTTAATAACGCAACTTAAAGTAATATGTGAAATTACAAATTCACGCAATTTCGTAGAAAGTAAATTTGTGATTTCACATACAAGAGTTTTGCAATTTCGTAAAATCCTTGATCGCCTGGGTACTTCCAGTACAAAAGTTGTAGGAAAATATATAGGTAAATAATTGATCTTTGATTAGGGTTTGAGAAAATCCTACCTAATAGAGACTATATGGAAAAAAAACCCCAATTTTTTATCAACCTAGGGGAGACCTGTCACCTAATTAAAAGATAAGATGAAAGGAATTCGTTGCCAATTAGGTGACGTACAAACTAGAGTAATTCCACAGCTTGCGTTGGATTCAACCTTCGAAAGAAGTAATAGCGACGATTAGTCATCTTAAAGACCTTTTAAGATGAGAAAGGTGGAAAGAAAAAGCCCTTCGTCGGGTCCAGTCACTTTGTTGTCTTTTCTGATTAATGCAGCTTATCTTTTCTATTAAAATTAAAAAAAACAAAAAAGTTGATAACACATTAACACATGTCACACTTTATGGAAATTTCCTAAACACGATAAAAGATTAAGATGATTAAGGTGCATTAGTAGTTATTACTAGAACATCATTGTTATTACAATCATCAGCTGCGTAAATTCCAAACTACCACGTTTTCTAGGCCTTCTGCCTTTTCTTCTTATATAACTTTGTGCTACATAATAAATTGTCATTTTATCCCTCAGACTAAAATGGATTTGAATCGTAGAGATGGATGGTCTGAACAGTGAACACTCATTATATCGAAGGGCAGAGCCGGAGCTTGTACCAAAAAAATTTTCCAAAATAAATTACACATATGGAAATTATATAGCACTTGTTAACATACCGCATTGAATTACTTTTATGTAGTCCAACTCGTGAGGCCCACTAAAATATATGTCTAAGAATGAGAGGATGATGGATGAAAGGAACTTCTTATTGACGAGGGAGAGCTAAAATATTAACCCATCAGATTATATTTTCCCTTGATTTCATCAAATTATATTTTCCCTTGATTTAATACCCTTAAAATTTAACAAATGTGTGAATTTTTTATTAATGATTATTACAAATTTATTGTTTATAAATTTGGAGAGCTTTGATTCATGAATATCTATGAGATTATTATGACTATAAAGTTCCATTATTCATTACAAATCATTCCATCCAATGAACACCTTAAAATTTTATTTAAAAAAAATTCTAAAAAAAGCAAAAGGGGAAAAGACAATAAAATCACCTATTTTTGCAAATCGATAAGCAGTGTAGTTGAGAATAGGTGACGTGGGGTTGAAAGGCAATACGAGCATAGGAAGAAAAAGAGTTGTTTTATAGTAAGGAAAACAAAGAAAAGTGAAAATAGATGTAAGTACTCCATATTAAAAGTTAAGTAGATGGGAGTTGGTAATTGTGGAGTCGTAAGGAGTGATTGACAACAGAAGGAAATTGAATAAAATGTAGAGATAGAGGTGAAATGGCTTAAGATAGTGAGGAAAACTATCAGTCAAAATTGCAAAGTTGTGGTCAAAATTCAATCCACAAAGCCTTCTCTTTAATATATTATAATATATAACAAATTTCAAACCACGACACTATATTTAGTGGGCTTTGTGAAGAATTGTATCTTTCTCCCTTATACCGATCAGATTTCATGTGCCGGCTAGTGGTGCAAGTTTAAATGGTACTGTCTCCTTGTTTTGATCCTATTGGTAATAGGGCTCGACCAGGTTCAGGTCCAAATCTGGTCCACATTTTGTGTCCGACTGGTAAATTGGGTCTGGGTCCAGACTTAGGATATCAAAATATCCGAAGTATGCATAAATATAGTAGAATATTGTATCAAGAATAGAAAAATAAGCCAGCAGAGTAGACTAACATTATCGTTATATATAATGCAATAAAACATAGTAATAACACTTTGGCTTGAGTCAGTCTAGGTCCAGTCCATATGCAAGTAATAAAGTAAAGGTGATGTTAACATTGACCCGGATATGACATATTCTATCTTTACCAGGTTTCTTTGAAAAGGAATAGTAATAAATAATCTCCAGCCACTTTTTATTTTTTATTTTTTTAAACTAGAAAAAACTATAGTGAAGTATTGCAAAAAACATTTGTATGGCAAAGTAAATCTAAGGCAAAAGCAACTACTTAATCACACATACTCTATCTCAATTTACTTTATTGCATATATGCCAAACACAAACATTACTTTATTTACTCCATCTTTACTTTACCATACATGTAAACAAACACACCCTATTGGCTTGTTTGGATGCAAAAGAAAACATAAGCCATGATGTATTTATTAAAGAAAATTTTTTTTCATTTTTCAAAGAAAAAAATCTTGCATGTTTAGTAATAAAAAAATACTAAGAAAAAATCATTTTATTAAAAAAAAACCTCATTATTTTTTCCTTCAGCTTCCCCATGATGTAGAAAACTTTCTACAATATAAAAATCATTTAAAATGGTAAATTACAAAGTGGTAGAGTAAAGTAAAGACTTTACTTCACTAAATCTATCTTGATATATTTATTTACATAAATGGTAAAGTAAAGTAAAGGTAAAAGTAAATATCACATCATGGTAAAGATGGGGTAAAGTAGAAGTTGGATAAAGTATATGGTGAAGTAAAGTGGGAAGAAATGATAAAGTAGTTTCTTTACTTTATAATATTTTACTATAGTTTTAGATATAAAATAAAAAGTGACTTGTGATAAAGTGACTTATTTACATGTGTGGTAAAGTAACATAAAGATTAATATCTCATCATGGTTAAAGGTAAGGTTAACTAGAGTAAGATAAAATAAGTTAGATAAAGTGGTAGAGTAAAGTAAAGACTTTACTTCACCAAATCTATTATGATATATTTGTTTACATATATGGTAGAGTAAAGTAAAGATAAATATCACACCATGGTAAAGATGGGGTAAAGTAAAGTTGGATAAAGTACATGGTGAAGTAAAATGGGAGGGAATGGTAAAGTAGATTTTTTTTTTTTTTGCATATCTTTACTTTTTAACATTTTACAATAGTTTTATATGGTAAATGAAAAGTGACTTGTTTACATGATGTATGGTAAAGTAAAATAAAGATTAATATCACACCATGACAAAATGTGAGGTAAGATAAAGTAAAGTAAAATAAATCAGATAAAGTGGTTAGAATAATGAAAAGACTTTAGTTCACCAAATCTATCATAATATATTTGTTTACATATATGGTAAAGTAATGTAAAGGTAAATACCACATTATGGTAAAGATGTGGTAAAGTAGAAGTTGGATAAAGTATATGGTGAAGTAAAGTGGGAGGGAATGGTAAAGTATATTCTTTTTGTTTGTCTTTACTTTCTTACATTTTACTATAGTTTTATATGGTAAATAGAAAGTACACTTGTGATAAAGTAGCTTGTTTATACATGTGGTAAATTAAAATAAAAATATCACATCATGGTAAAAGGTGAGATAAAATTAGGTGAGATGAAGTATGTGGTGAAGTAAATTGAGAAAGAGAGTTGTAAAGTTTTTTTTTTTAGTTTTTTGTCATTTACTTTACTTTACTACACTTTACCATGATTTTAAGTGATACAAGAAAAGTAGCTTATGGCAAAAAAAAAAAAAAAATGTGGTAGTTGAGCTTTACTTTATCACACTACTTTTTTATCTAGAAGTTGTAAATTACATATAAATTATTGTACTTAATAAAAAAAATTATTCTAATAATGAACTTTACTTTAATAGTAGTACATTCCAAACAATTAAAATTTAAATCTATAATATTAATTAAAAGTTGCCAAACAGCAAAAATATTATAATATTTGAGTATTACACCTTTCTATTCTGTACTATTTTATTCTTATAATATTTAAATATTTAAATATTTTATTCTATAAATGATACTTCTAAGCTCATATTTGACATCACTATTTTTAGGTTCTATTTATCTAAATATGTAAACCGGGTAGAGCTTTGAAAAATAAGAGCGTTTGGCATGTATTTTTATGCTTTACCAAGTTTAGACAAGTAAAGGCTTTGACTTTATTTTCCACAGCTCCCCTAAGGATGCATGTAAAAAATAGAGGTTAAAAATAAGATGCAGAGCTACAGTAACATTTCATGGATCATGCCCAGGCCTATTTTTTTCATTTTTTTTTTGAAATCCAAGAGGGTAAATCAAGATCCAAACCGTTGAAAATATTTAGAAGATCAAATACGGTTATGACACCAAATTTCAATCGTTGGATTCTCACCAATCTCGAGATATGTGCAAAAATATTATTTTCTATATTCTGTGGGCCCTGAAAACAAAATATAAACCGTTGAAAATGTTTGGAACGTTGAACACAGCTATAAGATCAATTTTTAAGGCTTTATACCTTGTAGGTCTCAAGAAATTTATGAAAAACATTCAACTATTGATGTACACATGTTTAATTTTAACTTAGTCCACATGCAGTACCTTTTTTTCATTATTGTTATTATTTTTTGGGGCGAATAAATCACGATCCAAGCCTTTAAAATTACTTATAAGGTCAATGTTCACTATGAGATCAAATTTTTGCTATTGGATCATCACCGATATTGAGATATTTGTTAAAAAAAATGAATTATTGGATATTATTTTTTAAAATTTATGGGCCCCGAACACAATATCCAAACCATTGATCTATTTGAAAAGATGAACATGGTTATGGGGTTATATTTCAATGCTTGATACCTTGTAGATCTTGAGAAATTTGTAAAAAGACTTTCAACTATTGATTTAAAAGCGTCTATTTAAAATGAATTATTATATTACCAAACACATACTTTTATTTTAGCATCTTTTTCTCATGGCTCTTTTTTTAATGGCTCCATTTTGAAAGTTCCATGAGAAAAAGTGTAGAGCTACCAAACAAACCCTAAATCATTAAAGTTTAGGACCGTGGATTAAAAAGTTAGGATGATCATATGGACTCAAGATTTTTCATATAGGTAGGCCTCATATGGAACTTCATATGAAATGGACTTTCATGATCATCATGCATCTCAGTGGACCTCAACGAAAAGAGGTGTTTTTCCCAACGAAGAGAGGCATTTTTTCTTAAAAAACGCTTGGGCACTGTGTAGCGCTCCACAAAATAAAAACACACACACATAAAAAAAAGCATATAAATATGTAAGAGCTAAATACTAACGTATTAAAAAGACAAATTATAAATGAGTGAACAAATGAACATCCACATGCATGATAGAAGAGGCAAGATTGGCATGCATAACTGAACCCACATATTTGAGCTTTCATCTTTTGCCAAGTTAGACTAGTGATTAACTGTGACATTTAAACTTGAACACCGAGAGATCTATCTTGGACGTATTTATCATCCTAACGTGCCTATAACACTCAATCATGAATGTGTTATGAATGTGTTGGTCATGTATGTTTTAATTCCTTAAATCTCTAGACTAACCAATCCCAAGGTAGCTCAGCTGGTCTAGTCCATTACCAACCTGTTGGTACAGGACCCATATCAGGGTTTATTACAAGTGCGGCAAACTATCATATAGATACTGGTTGATACTAGCACAGCTTCAACTGTATCTCTGATGAAAAGCAGCATGAATGAGTCTGAATACAGCTACTTCTGCAAAAGTCTCTCCCTAACGCTACCTACGAGTTGCTCCTCTCCATGCCTCTCTCCAACTAATAACCTGTACTTTTCCTCTCTGCTACCTGCTTTTATCTCCGTGTAACGATCTACCCATTTTGTATTCTCTTTCTTTCTGTCTATTCAATAGAGAAACAGGTCCTCGCTCAATCGATTGACAGTGAAGGACCTATTGCAGCAAGGTATATTGTTTCACATAATTCCAAAGATTCGAGCTGTGCTACTTACATTAGAGCTACTATCCAAAAAAAAAAATTTTTTTAAAAAGGAAAAAAAATTCTCTAGATCAACCGACATAACTTATCAGTAATTAAATAGAATAATGTCCGGCCCACCATAGTAAATATCCACACATAATTTTATTTTCACCTATCCCATGTGAGTTTATTTAGATGAACATGATAGGAAGGATGAATGGTGGGTCCCAGGACTCATTCATGAATTGAATGGATAGTCCGAGTGAAAGGATCTTCCTGTCAACGTTACTCCAGCTTCATAGGTGGCTGATGTATATTGCATAAATACGGAAACATGAAACAGGGCTGTATTTTAGGACAGGTGGAGGGATGCGATTGGCAAGCCTACTCTATGAAGATTAGATGAAAGGTATAGCGGGATTTAATCATATCAATAGCATTCGTTGCCTCACGTGACCACTGAAAGTTTATTAATTTATTCCATTAATAACATGTGGTCATCAAATAAAGGCCTGTTGCTTAATTGCTAAGGGGTGGTTATTTTTACTTGCTTGATAGGGTACAGACATTGGCAGCGTGACAAAATAAAGGTCAATTAAGAGTGTCGAATGATATTCAATACCAGATGTTGTTTAAATGTTTTAGTTTTCTAATAATGAAATATAAAGAATACAAAGTTTCTCAAAAGTCAAATAACTAGATGTTGTTAAATGTTTTAGTTTTCTCATAATGAAATATAAAGAATACAAAGTTCATCAAAAGCCAAATAACCAATTAAGAGGATAATGCAAAAATTGAGTTTTTATGTGATGGAGCTGTGGAAAAGAACTCTAATAACTTGGGTCTAGGAGGTACTGCTCTCAGACGTGATGGTCAAGTTATAGTATAGTTTTCAAAACCGAAACAGAGAGATTCTTTTCTCATAGCTGAAATCATTGCTATAGAAGAGGCCACAGACTTGGCTATACAACACAATTTGAGGAAAGTTTGCTTCATAAGTGATTTGAAGATGTTTATAGATGCTATGAACTCGAATGTAAATGATATACCTTAAGAGATTTATACTCCAATGCAGAAGATAAGAAAGAAGGTGAAAAAATTCATAGTAGTGAAATTCAAAGCAATTTCTAGAATTGATAATGTTAAAGCCCATGCTCTAACAAAAATTAATTTAAGCTCAAATTGTGATGATTTGTCTAACGTGGATCATGCAAAATGTGATTCTCTAACTTCAATAAAACAACTATGTCTCCAAAAAAAAAAAAAAAAAAAAAGTGAAGACAGTGAAGGAGATTACCGTGTAACCTTCAACTTTGATGCCATAAAAAAAAATACAATCTTAGTTTGTATACTCTCACGGAAATCCTTTGTGAAGTTTGTATGATTGTATTGTCCATTATATACTATATAGGGTCCTTGTAAATTTCATTACATCCTTAATGATATTAGAGCTTTGTCCTCTTCATTGGGGGTGCTTATCAAGCATGTTGTCTATTCAGCGAATACTATTGTGGATTTGCTTGCCAAACAAGGTGTGGATACGGGTGGTATTTTGGTTGGTATATAATTTTTTTAGTTTTGCTTCTTTGTTTATTTTTCATTTTTCTTTGAGGTTTGGTATAAGGCTTTTGTATCTTTTTTTGATATTTTGCTTTACTTTGTATTGTTCTTTTCTTTCTTAATATAAGTAGCGTTATAGAGATAAAAAAATAAAAACTAAAAAATAAAAAAAATTATATAGGGTTCAATTTACATGATTCGTGGGATTAGCTTCCCAAGAATAGCAATAGAATTGCAAGAGACACACAATATGTAGAATTAGTTTCCCATTACTGAAATCTCATGTCCTTGAATGATGCCTTTGATTTTATGGAATATATCACATCCCTTGAATTAATCCATTGAATTCCTTCTTTGACTTTTGATGTTCTTTTTATTCTTTAGATGAAATGCATGGTCATAAGATAAAGGCTATAGATTTTTTCTCAATTGTAGCTTGAAACTTCATGAGGCTAAATGGCTAATAAGACCTATCAAGAGATTTTTTTCTTTTAAGGTATGTTCGTTTGCATTAGATTTCATAGGAATTGAATATAAAGAGCTTCAAGATCAAATGAACTCCACATAGAATGGTGAAGGGTAGATCATGATAATGGAGGGAAATCGGTAGAGATGTAGATGACCTAGTGGCATTCATAGGCCGGGTTGGGCCCTACAAAGGAAGATCCAAGCCTAGCCCAAGCTCGACATAGGCTATAAAAGTTATGCCCGAACTCGCCCATTTAATCAATTGGGCCAGCCTGAACCGAGCTTTTCATCAATTTTGTGGACATTCAAGAAATTATTTAGACTAAATTAAATTATACAGGCAAGGCTTTGGGCTTTCTATTACTTAATCCAAGTCCAGCCTAAAGTGTGTGGGCCTGAATTGGCCTCATGCTGTCCTCTCCCATGAGCACCCATAAGATGACCACTTGACTTTCATATGTATTAAATTACCAAGGTGATGGCTAGGTCTTCATTTTCAATTGATTCAATCTTCATTAAAAAGAAGTTATTCGATGGGAGCTTTCTAATATTTACCTTTGGCCTTCATTTTAACTATGAATTATTCCAATTTCTATTATTTTAATGCAAATAAATTTTACTTTAAGGACGTACTACTTTTTAGTTTTTTTTTTTTTTTGAAAAGTTAAGTTGATTGCTCTACTTAAATAATGCACATAAAATAAATACATAAAGTGAGATTCATCTCATTTTAGGCGTTAATTATTGAAAATCTCGCACCACCTAGTGACAAAAAGAAATTAAAAAAAAAAGGCATTACTGGAACTTGCACAGCTCTCCCACATAACTAATGCATGAATCATACAAACAATTGAAAAAACAACAAATACTATACTTATAAAATTTCATTAAAAAAATCATAATAATATACTTACAAAAGCTTCCAAATCTCACCTACCTAAAAGAAATGATGATGATTAGGGTAAGGGGATTAGCCTTTTCTAAAAGGCCTAGAAAGATGAAAAAGGAGAAAAATAGGCACTTTACATGTGCAAAGTGTGTTGAATTTTCTTATATATGCGAGTCCCTATTATCTCACATGTGTGAGTTGTGTGTGTCCCTCACACGTGTGTGGTCTCCACTATCCTGCATGTGTGAGTTATGCATGTGTCTCTTATGTATGCGAGTCTCTATTAATTCGCATGTGTGAGTTGTAAGTGCCCCTTATATGTGTGAGTCTCCATTACCTCATATGTGTGAGTTGTTGTTAGTATTGTGTTAGTTTTTGTATTCTGGTCCAGCTCCTCAACTTGGTTACCAAAAAAATATTCATACCACGTGCCAGGCCACTTCATATCAATTTCCTTGATGCAACAGAAAATTAAGCTGCATTACTAGAAGAACAACATTTATCACTGTCATTAGCTGTGCGAATTCTAAATTGTCTCATTTTCTAGTTTATCGCTGTGCCAATTCTAAATTATCACATTTTCTAGTTTATCTATCTTTTCTTCATTTAGAACTTTGGACTACATTGTCGTCTGGCATCCCAGTATCTATATATTGTAAGAAGAACTTCATTCAAAAGAGAAGGAAAAAAAAAAAATACCCAGAGCATAGGATATCCCACTACTGAAATTGGTTTGAATAGTGGGAATTCATGGCCTGAACACCCCTTTGTACTCTATCAAAGGGCAGATTATGGGAATTTGTGGAGCACATGTGGGCTCAGAAAATTGTCAAGAGAGTGTGTTCAGAAAGGAGCAGAAGGACTATGGTTCAGGCACTTTTATCTCATTACTCAGTAGAATTTACAGAAGGTTGCTATGGGGGTCTAACTTTTGATAAGAAGCGCTTATGACAGAAACTGTAAAGGAAAACTAAAATGTACCATAGCAAATTTCAAACCATGAACAGCATATTTCCCGTGGGGCCTGTGAAGAATGATCTCTTTCTCCCCTGTACGGATCAGATATCATGTTTGGACTACAAAGCAGTGCAGAGACATGATTTTCTTCTTCGAGAAGGGGAAAGAGATATGCAGCTGACAATATTTTATATTTTTTGATTTATTATTAAATGTTTGATGCCTATTATTGTACATATTCTTTAATAATATCTTAAAAAAAATTAAATTCGAGTTATCCAATATTTTTCTACATATAATTTCTCAAACCTTGGTGATAGCAATTAAAATAAATATAATTGAGCTCACCACAATGAAGCCAAATTGCTCAAAATTATCGTTCTCTTGGGTTTGATCAAAGTGGGGAGTTTTCCAATTCTTTAAAAAGAAATTGGTGGGCCACTACAAGCTCAATAATTAGCATTGGTTTTTGCTTGTAAAATGCTAAATACCAACTTTCAATGAATTGAAAGGGCGTTTTTGGTAGTAAGTATTTTTTCACAAGACTTCTCTGTCTAGATATTTTGACTGTTTGCAGGCTGCCTTTAGCTTCTTTTGAGCTGTCTGCCCTGTATTTGACAAGACTCCGGATCCTCTTAAGCATTTTCCACGCGTCACCGTTCGGGCAGCTGTCATAATTTTTCCCATCTGACTAGCAAATTAAATGGCATTTAGTCCAATTTATGAATCACATGAACTTCCGTGACTGTTGAACTTTGAGCATATATTACATAAAAGGTTTGGATTTTATAAGATACCAGCCCCAAATTTAGGGTTTAATTGTTAATTTTTTCTGCTCATTGCTAATTAATAGTATTTTAATCTTAATTACTAATGGATAGGTAGATTGGTGGGATCCTACTCTTGATTAGGCAGTTTTGAGAACCAATTAGTAATTTAACTAATTTAACTTTATATTATTTCATCATCTCATTAATCATATTATGTACATTAATCATAATACCATTATACATTAGTGGACTCATTTCATTTAAAACCTAAGTCACCAAAGTAGTATCCCTTATGACCCCTTTTGTAAATAATATAAACATAATGGACTTACTAGTAAATATCCAAAGTTTCTAACAACCCTAACTCTATATAAAAGCACACTCCCCAAAACAAGAGCCTCCTTGTACCTTCTAGCTAAAAACCTAACTCCCATCTACATCTGCATCCGTCTTTCAAGCCTAAAGTGTATGAGAGAGAGATTCTAGCCCTATTAAAAGTTAGCTTTATCTCCTTCTCCACATTCTCTTTTATTTACTTATTGTTTGCTTAGACATAAAAGCCCCATTTTCACCTTTTGCACTACTTTTAACGTAAGAAACTCTATGTACCTTGGTATTTGTTCTTATTTGAATAGGGTAAAGTGATTTTCAAGCATAGACACCCATCATATCACCTTTTATAGCATTTATCTCATGTTTTTTTTCTTCTTTTCATATCATTTCATTAATACGGTGTTGGGTGAGCTAAGAGATTTGAGAATTCTGCTATTTTGTCTTTGGTATTAGTTTTGGGAGCACCATAAGGTACGTATGAGCAAGTAGTAACATATATATATGTTATTATGGTGGATTCTTGATGATTATTTACTCTGTTATATTGTACAACTCATCCTCTTTATGTTTAATTAATGGAAGATGTCTTTGTGGGTGAAAATGATGCTTATGAAGATTGAAATGAATGAAATGAAGAAGGGATTAAATAGAAGTGGATAGCATTTACTATGCTTGATTTGGAGCAATAAATGATGAAAATTGGGTTAGTCGAGTTTTGGAATAAATAGGGGAAGGTTCGAACCCAAATAACCCAAAAAGTGCAAAATCGCACAGGTCCGATCGATTGGACCGGTGTCCGATAAATCGAATTACTCCTCTGAGTTGGGTCCGACGATTGGACCCACGACTGATTGATCAGGCATGACCCTATTTTTCCTGAAAAATCTATTTATTTAATTATTTATTTTATCTATTTAAAAACCTTTTCTACATGCTTCTTTTCAATACTAATGTGACTTAACTCGATGAAGTCAAGTATACTTAAGAAACCTTAAGCTTGATCACGAGTTAAGTAATACATTAGAATATTAGTGAACCATATGACTTTATATGACTTTGACTATTGGAATCACTATACCGCAAACCTTATCAAATGAAATCAAATTGGGTATACAAGGAATGTGTTTGCAGTCACCTATCCTTTTTAATGTTCCGATTAGTCTTAATGTCATTCCCTTTGCATATAGTTATAGGAATCCAATGTCCGTATTTATATACAATGTGACACTAAGAAATTTAGTAACACATGACATTGGATGACCTATAATCACACAGAAGTGGAAAGCTAAAGATATGGACATCTTAGAATAGGTTGACTTGTAATCATCTGTATTTCTTAATAAATTGAAAGTTAAGTATATTTTCATGAATTCCCTTATTTCTCGCTTACTTTTATGTTGTTAGCTTGGTTATGTTTTTCTATTTCCTTTGCAATTACTATTGTTACCTTTATTCTTAAATAACATCATTGTACCTAAGTTAATGCAAAAGATACGTATGTAAATTCTGATAAGCATGTAAGTAAGAAAGGCATGATTGTGCAATTTTGTTATCTTTATTTATTTGTAGAGTCAGCATTACCGAGCTTGACTCTATAAGGCCCAGCGGGGCTAAGTATGAGTTTGAGATATATATTGCTACAGTTGGTTTTTTCGTAGAGTGAGTCGACGCTCATTTGGGATAACTAGATTAACTACCTAATTCCCTACATGTCCCAATAAACGTTCTCCTTTGGAGAGGATACTAGTAATGTGATGGCTAAAATTGCAAGGATATTTCTGTTATAATGATTCTCTTATGCATATGTTCATTATGAATGTTAACATGCTTAATGGACTGTTTTTACCTCTTTTAAATAGATCATATCTATATTTCCTTCTTAAAAACTATGTGTGTAAAGTACTACTTGCCTATTCTTTTTGAGCTGTCATGCTTACAGTGTTACCCTTTGTGTTGCAGAAGCAGATTCTTATCCAAACCCGATTATCATAGCAAATCCGAAGGATCCCAGGCAGGTTTCTTCAAGATTAGTTGAATGGACAACTGATGATGTCTTTTATTAGACAGATACGATAGAGCGTCTCACAGGTATGGCATTTTAGGGGTCATAGAGATATGGACTACTCCATTTTTCATGCCATCATATTTTATTTAATAGACTTATGCTTATTTTCTCATTGGTGGACATATATTATTATTGATCTTTGACCATCTGTACTTATGCATTGTTTACTTTAATATGCACTTAGATATGCAAACTTTCATTGGGATCATATTGAATCTATTATTTATCTATGCATTTTATTATGAAATGGCTTAAATAGGTATTCATGTATGCTCTCAGACTGTTAAATACTTAGGTGCTCATAGATCTTCCTTGCACATTAAGGCGTATGATTTGAAAAAATTTCCTTGTAGAAATTCGTATTTGCCTAAGCGCGATACAAATTATCATGAGATTACTCATGCCACGTCACAGGCCTATCCATAATGACCTAATCTCGAGCTTGGGGTGTGACAGATTTTCTGATAGTATCAATTTCTTTTCATCTAATCCTTTATCCATGAAGAAATCCTTCCATTACTTACCTCTACATATAAGCATTCATCTGCATAGACTCCCAGTTGATCCATTCAAAGAAAATCCACCTTGAGCTCAAGCCATTGTCTCCAACACTACTTTTTGATAGAAACTACAAAATTTTGATACATATCAGTTCATTGATGGTCTTACTGAAGTGATAGAAAAAATACGAAAAAAATAATAATAATAAACAAACAAACAATACAGAAGGAGCATTTGACCGTGAGGGCAGCTTGGAAAATGTCATTTGTTAGATTCGCCGTTAGTTAAAAACAATGGATTGTTAGAATACAAAACTGAAGAGTAGAGGGAGGGAGAGAGAGAACTCTTATTGATGAGATTTCTGTGTACATAATGGGGGGAGGAGGATCTTATTTATAGAATAAGATTGCTTCCTCCTCAAGCAACCCAATAGGGAAAAACCCTAACCCTTAGTAATTCCTTTATCTCATGTGGGTCCCAATGTGGGCATCCACATATGATAATACATCTTATAACACTCCCCCTTGGATGACCACCATTCAATGACAGTTGCCTCATTAAAACCTTGCAAAGGAAAAACCCAGTGGGATAAAAACCAAAGCGAAGGAAAAAGAGTACAACGTTCCACAGGATCATTGACTTGGTGTTGGACGTGCATAATGCTGCCTCGTTAAAACCTTAACTAGGAAAACCCAGTGGGACAAAACCTAGAGAAGGAAAAAGAGTACAGCGCACATATGTCCTGGGTAGCATACTTCAAGATGCCTCCCCCTGATTACTACTCCCCCTGATGATAACATCTTTGTACATAATTAAGCATATCAATCTCGTATACAATTTCTAAAATACTGAGTTTTGGCAAAACTTCATAAACTGATCAGCCTGGTTGTTGCTTGAACGAACTTGATTGACTTCAATCTTGTTATTCTTTTGAAGCTCATGAGTGAAGAGGAACTTTAGTGTAATGTGTTTCGTCTTGTCATCTTTAATAAATCATTCTTGAATCTGTTGAATACATGCCCCATTGTCTTTGCAAATAATGCTCGGAGTACCTGTACTAAGAGGCAATTGACAAGAACTACGAATATGCTGAGTTAAAGATTTTCACCATACACATTCCCCACCGGCTTAAAAATCTCAGCATGGTTAGAATAAGTAGCTATCAATAGTCAATTTAGTAGAATATCAAAAATAATGATATTGACATGAAGAAACATATAACATGTCTATGATCGATCCTTATGAGGATCAGGGATATATCCTGAATATGTATATCCTACAAAATTTGGTTTCAACCATAAAACAGACATAGATATCATAGCATTTGTTTAATACCAATCCAAAGCCTTTGTGCAAAACTATATATGGGAAGCATATTTATAAAGAATAAAAATCTCATTAGAACTTCTCTCGATCTGCGGGTCGAGATAAAATAGTCAATAGTTTTCTCGAGCTCTTCTGGAGTCTCGATTAGATTTATAAACTTCTACTATTATAAATCCATTTAAGGATTGTATAAACAGGAACAGGCAAATGGGATTGTTTTCATACTCTTCCTTATATAGACATTCACTAAGATGATTGTACCATATTCTTCTGGAATGCTTCAGGCTGTACAATGAACGTCTTACTTATATTGAGTACGTACTCTCTTACTTTGCTTCAGACAAAGCAAATCCTTCTGGGATTTTCATATATATAACTGTGTATGTTTTCAATCCCAAGTTTCTACAGAAAACCTTGTATCACAAGTTTGCCTTTCGTTCATTTTCCTTACAAACACCCATTTGTAACCTGCAGGGTTAACACCATCTGGGGTTTGTACTATAGGTTCATATATACCACGTCTATTTAGAGATTGTAATTCCTTAATGGTATCTCTTTATTTTGGCCAATATGTTCTTTGTCGACATTCATTTATAGAACGTGGTTTTGTATTCCAAACAACATTCTTAATTTCCACTGATATTTGAGTAGCTACCGCATATACAAATGCGTCATCGATGATAATTTCATTTCTATCCCATCTCTCTCTTGAATAATTATAAAGTATAGAGATCTCTTTATTTATTGGGTACACATTGCCTCTTCAGGGGCTTCCAGAGTCTCTTCTGGGACTCATGTCTCTTCCGGGACATTAATTTCTTCAGGAAATTTGGAGAGAGTGGATTTTATCATAAACTCTTCGGGAGTATACCTCTTCTGGAGTATGATTGGGATATAATTGCTCATTTCTCTTCTTCTGGAGAGTTGAGTCCTTGAAACCTATAAGTCTACCACGCTTCTGGCGTGTATAGATTCATTTGTTGCCATATTTGGACTTTGTTCTTCAGGAACATTAATTCGTACTTGTCCTACAGGGACATTAATTCGTGCTTGTGTGTTCATAGCCGATACATGTGACCTAGTCACTTTTGCTGCATCATTAAAAGCATCAGGGAATTCATTTGTAATTAAGTGCACAATTCTCCGTACTTCATTCTCACATTGTGAAGT
Organism: Sextonia rubra; assembly: GCA_037013555.1. Taxonomy (NCBI): domain Eukaryota; kingdom Viridiplantae; phylum Streptophyta; class Magnoliopsida; order Laurales; family Lauraceae; genus Sextonia; species Sextonia rubra. The sequence goes on along the minus strand of JASUAD010000001.1, from coordinate 9,984,468 downwards.
ACATAAATCTAGATGAGATTGAGTGGAAGTATTCCACATTAATTCTCGTCGTTCTTCAGGAACGGATTGTTCTTCAGGAACAAGGTGTTCTTCAGGAACTCTCTTATGATTGAGTGGAAGTATTCCATATGAATTCTCGCCGTTCTTTAGGAACGGATTGTTCTTCAGGAACAATGTGTTCTTCAGGAACTCTCTTATCTCCCCCTAACGGCGAGAAGACTGGCTCATCAAGATGACAATTAGCAAAAAAAAAAAACGAACAATGAATATATCTCCTGTCATTGGGTCTAGATATTCATTAATTAGGGTGACGTATAACCAACATAGAGGCTACGTTCTGAGTTCATGCAGGTCACAAACCTACGCTATCAAGCCTTATAAAATTTAATAACATGCTTAAGGATGTGTATCCTAGGTTTAATAATATGTGCTAATGGGTAGGATTTGATGAGTTCACTAATGTCACACTATACCCTTTGCGAAAAGGATGGTCAATAAATGGTACTCTAAGGAGTACGTAACAGAAGTATCAATAATTTACCAGAGCATAGGACCCCTAGAATAACAAGCTTCTGGCTTAACTTTGTCGTTTTGCTCATAATCGAATATGATTCGATTTGTAAAGATTGTCTTGTAATATAGCCTTGAAATATAAGGAGAATGCACTTAGCTTTTCTAGTATCAACTTCTGGCTGTCAATACTAGTAATGATGTACAAATACCATTATGTAGACTCTTCCGGAGCATTCAAGTATTTGAACGGATACAGCTATGATCGATGCCGTGCACGAATGAAACACTAATTCAGAGAAAAACTTCTGGTTTTTTTCAATGTAGTGTGTTTTGTTGCACTGTCTACTGGACAGATATTATCCTCAGCTTCATGCATTCCATGAGCCATAGAGCAAGTAATAATAAATTCACATAACTAGGTAATCGCATTGCAAAAATAAAAGTAAGAACAACTAAACAATTCAGCATTCAAAGCAAATATAACATAATATACGGGGGATTAAAAATAAGTCCTAGCATTCAACAAAATATCTAAAAACTGAACTCAATGTTCAAACTCATAAAAGTAGTTGTAGGTCTTCCAGACCATGCTTGGTGGTTCTCCCAATTTCCAAACAAAATGCCTTTTCAATCACCTCTCCTGGGGTGGTTTATTTGCATCTCTACTGGAGAACATATTATATCTACCTCTTCTGGAGGGATTTTAATTGACTAATCTGGCATTTATTTCAAGCATTGGGTGTATGACCATCTGCTGGTGATCATCCCTGTCTAATGGGGATATAATGGCGAGGAAAATAAGAGCGTATGCCATATCCTTCAGGGATATTTTATTTCCGACTTTGATAGTATCACCAAGCCTTTTAGAGTGTGTTAAAATCGATTTACTAATAACAATCAAATAAAAATAGAACTTCGGGTTCTCAATATCCGATGACAAAATATAATGAAGAATTGGCCAATCAGAAAGTTAGAACTTCGGGTTCTTAACTGATGAATCAGAACTTCTAATTCTGTTAATACTTCAGGCTAGTGATAGAACTTCAGGTTCTTAGAACTACTGGTTCTATCAAAGCTTCAGGTTTGAATCACAACTTCTGATTCTATCAAAACTTCAGGTTTGATTTCATGGCCGTTGTATCGATCTACACTACTTTGAATCTTTAGAAATCAAAGCTCCAAGTTTAATGATGAATATGAATCTTCGGGTTCATAATCCAAATCTTAGAACTTCTGGTTCTAGATAATGTATGGATCTTCAGGTCCAGGTTATTCATTGGATATAGAACTTCAGGTTCTATTATTTGTAACTACTGCTTCTGGCAATAATAAATTCATCAAACTAAAGTTTCAGATAATCATTAGTGATAATTATACCGAAGTAATTATATCAAGCATGCAGTATAATGTTATAGAATATAAAAATAAATGTATATGAGAAATAGAAATAAAATGTAGAACTTCAGGTTCTTAACATCCAATCAAAGATAATAATAAAAATGTGATGAAGAATTTAGAAATTGAAGTTTAGAACATCGAGTTCTCAACTTAAGAATTAGAACTTCTGGTTCTAAATTAGAATAGTTCATGGATCTTTCAGTACGATTTAGAACTTCAGGTTCTAGATTAGGATAATTCATGGATCTTCAGGTCCGAGTTAGAACTTTTGGTTCTAGATTAGGATAATTCATGGATCTTCAGGTCCAAGTTAGAACTTCTGGTTCTAAATTAGAATAACATACAGAACTGCAGGTTCAAATTATTTATTCGATATAGAACTTCTAGTTCTAAGTATTAGATGAAACTTTGAGTACGTATTGTAGATCTGAAAACTTCTGGTTTCAGAGTAAAATAACCAACGGATCTTCTGGTCCGAATTTGAAAAAACTTCTGGTTCATAAAATAAAAAAATTTACGGAACTTCGAGTCCGAATTATTGATTCCATATAGAACTTCTGGTTCTAAATATCATATGGAACTTCGGGTTCCAATTTCTTGCATAGAACTTCTGGTTCTATTTATGATCCATGATTTTCAATTTTATCATGATCTCTTTTCAATAAAAGAAAACGAATAATCATCACAAGGATCAAATGATAAATATTTGTAGATCTAAAAGAATAAAGATAAATGCAAACTAATAAGAGATCATAAAATAAGGAGAAATTACTTAACCTTTGAATTGTCTTCGTTTTAGTGCAAATGTGTAGATCTGCTCGCGAGCTTTCCGTATGTACAAACGGATCTTAAATCGGACTTCGGATCGTCAAGATATTGCAGAAACAATTTTCTACCATCGATCCGGTCAAATCTGCCTTTGACCGTATGACTTGCTGACGTCAGCAGGCTGATGTCAGCACTGCTCGTCAAACTGGACCACTGCAAATGGGTTCAGGTCGAACTGACCCGACCTGAACGACAACTGCTTCAAATGCTGGGCTGTGCCAAGCGAGTCAGGTCAGAACTGACCCGAACTCGACCTGGAATCTTGTCTCATGGCTGGGCTCTTGAAAAAACAGACTAGGTCAACCTGATTTGACCCATCTTGGAACCTTTTACAAGATTTGCCTTGGACCACGAGTTAGGTTTGATCCAACCTAAAAACTAACCCGGTTTAAAAAAACTTAGGCCCTAGGACCGATCTCCTTCCTCCTCGCATCTGTTCTCCAACAGACCAAATGGAAAAAGAATTGCAGCCCCTGTTTGGAAGCGAAGAACAGAGGGGCGGCAACAGCATGGGAGCCAACAATGGGAGTTGGTCCTAAAGGCGGGGAGACCGAGGCGGAAAATGGAGGTCTGCCGGAGGAGGGGGAACTCGACGGCGACCCAGGGGACGAAGAGGAAGGCGAGGCAGCAGGGGGCGATGTAGTAGAGGGAGGTGATGGACAAGGTTGACCGTTGCTCTTGCCGGAATTGTCGTCATCACCAGTCAATTGCTCCCACCGTCTTCTCCGCTGCCAAGGAAGAAGAAGAACCCAAAAACCCCTTTTTCTTATCTTCTTCTCCGGGCACGGGTTAGTAAATCTGAACCCTTGCTCTTCTTCGTGGCCCACCAAGATCAAGGAATTGATCTTCACTTTTCTATTTCACAAAAAAAAAAAAACAGAGATCTATCCAAACCCTCCAAGAGGATTCGATCCGACCATCGATCACTGCGACAAAAGGCCCTCGATGGCGATGACCGGCTGCATTAACCGAAATAGGCTCTCCTTGTTTCTCTGTAAACAGAGCAGTGCCTCTCCATTTTAGGTACTGCAACCAGGAACCGATCCTCCTCGGATCCTCGCACTGCATGTAGTCGATGGCTCCGATAGGGAATACGTCGATTGTTGGCTTCTTCCCAGCGTCGAGCAGAGGCGGTAACTTCTCCGTTCGCTGCGGATCTGCCAAGGGAGGGACTCGCTGAGGGGTTTGAAGATGAACACGAAGGAGACAGGGAAGGCGATGAAGAAACCAGCGGAGACGAGATCCATGAACCTCCACCGCCGGGCGTTAGGCTTCGACATTTCGGATCAAATCGGGAGGAAGTTGATCAACAACATAAATAGTTACAGCATCGTGCTGATAACGTGTTAGAATACAAAACTGAAGAGTAGAGGGAGGGAGAGAGAGAGCTCTTATTGATAAGATTTCTGTGTACATAATGGGGGGAGGAGGATCTTATTTATAGAATAAGATTGCTTCCTCCTCAAGCAACCCAATAGGGAAAAACCCTAACCCTTAGTAATTCCTTTATCTCATGTGGGTCCCAATGTGGGCATCCACATATGATAATACATCTTATAACATGGATGAAAATATGAAACAAAGATCATCAGTAGGCACAGGATTCACATCCACTGCAGAGAAGTTGTGGAAGGGAGCAATTTATTGCTACAGTTGTCGTCGTATGATCTTGTGTATTATTGACCTGATTAGGCAACCCAGCTCGAATTCCATTTCCACCCAGTAATTCAGCGTCCATTTGTACCGATTTGAACCCATTCAACATTAATGCTAGGGTTACATGAAATGTAGATACAAATCATTTACTTGCTGATATGTGAGCACCATAATTGAATATAATTTCACGAAGCATTTATAAAGCCATTTACTTTAGCGAATTATGATATTGACATATCAGTATGTAAATGTTTTGTGTTAACATTTCATAGCACCCTAGTATTATTGTCGAATCAAACTTCAAACATATACATAATCAATTTGAAGATGCTAAGGAGGAAGTCCAAGCTCAGCTTTTGGTGATTTCGAATGGGCTATCAACTCCATTATTATTGACATTGAAGATCTGGCTTCAAATTTTTATCATATTGATTTTGCGTAAATTCTTAGAAAATTGAATGGGTTGGCACAAATGCTTGCAAAGCTATGTTATTCTTTCAGTCAGGACATTGTGTGGGATAAGAGGTTTTGTAGCCCAAGGTGCTGGAAGCTATTTGATCTTGCTTGAGTCGTACTGTATGGTATTTGTTACGCTTCGGGTTTATTGTGTATCTCGTCTCATTCTTTATAATGGAATGCTTCCCTTTGCCCCCAATAAATTAGTAACTCAAAATGAAGCTGACATTTTTTTTTTTTTTGCTAAATAAAAGGAAATCATCAACATACAGAAGGAATTACAAAGGGTTAACAATCCCATATAACCAAGCCTAATTGTTTTCCGTCCATTAAATATCATCATCCTGAGAGGAACTAGATTCGGCTAACATATGGCCGGTCCCATTAACCAATCTTTTCAAAATGTCTAGTTGAATAAAGAATGCCCAAAGTAAGACCATCGATTGCCTTAATTACCTGAAGAGCTTCCAAAGAAATTACGACTTTCTAATTAAGAATTTAGGAAAACCTTTTTTAAGTTCCAGATAAGTTTGGTTTGTCATTATCAATCCAAGACGATCCAGCCCATTGCCTCACTCTACTTAGGAGTCTTACCTGTATGTGGAATGTGGAATCCGGGAGGCTCCCTATTGAACAATTTGAAACACAAGAATTAGCTTACTAGCAAAATTTTGTTGATTTTCATAAAATAGTAGAATGTGATTGGACTTTAGAGTAAAACAACGCTTAATTAATAAACTGAACTATGCTGATATGCTGGAAATCCTTGTTTGCTGGTGACCATGTTGTACGTGAGGCAATATTCATTTCATATGGTGGGACCAGTGGCCCCACTAACTGTGCACAACGATTGAATATCATGGAATGTCTATGGGCATAATATCAATATTTACAATACGGAATACAAAGGAAATTACCTTCTGCTTTGATTTCCTTTCTGACCTTTACGGATCAAAGAAGATTTGAGTCTTATGGAAAAAAAAAGTAGAAAAAAAAAAAAACCTGCCTTCTAATGTATGCAATATTTCTTCATACATGAGATTAATGAAATCACAAGTACCTTTGCTTCTTGCTAGATTAGGGACCCTCTCAAAGAAAATTACTTCTCACACTCTTTCCATCAAAGAGAGTTGTTACCATAAGAATAGACAATTATCTCAAATATAACTTTAACTTGATAATTACAGTTAAATTAGAGAAGTTTTGTAACTATTAGCAGGGCTCAATGCGGGGCTACATAAATTGGGCTCATGTGTCTCCAAATGAGACATGTCTTATGATGACTTCATCATCATCAAAATCTTACTCCTCAATCTAAATCTTACTCCTCAATCTAGGGTCGGCTCAATGTGTTCTACTTAAATAGACTAATTAATGAAATAAATATAAACAGACCTAATTTACAAGCACAGTTATACAAAGAATGAATACGGATTTAATAATCCTTATTTGGTTACTATGATAAAAACAAATGGCTGATCAATGTCTTAGGCTACCAGGCTTTTAAAGCATGGCTTTTGGCCTTGGTCTGCCCTACGTTGGGCATCGTGCCAAACATTGGTAAGAGGCCCCTGCTGCAATCAAACAAAACATATAGGAATTTTTAGTTATGCAAGCACAGAGCTGTACTTTGATAAGGGTTAACCTCTAATGTCTAATACGGTAATACTGTTTTGGATTTATTAATCAAGATTTTTTCTTAGTTTAAGCGTAGATCAGTAATGAAAGTCCTCGTCAGAGAATGGGTATTACTTTAAATGATACTCTGCACGTGCTTGTGTCAACTGTTACCTCGAGCATCATATCAGCAAGTGTCCCAATCCTCCGAGCGAAATCCAGAGTGCAAGCAGGCTGTCCACGTGACGGACCCTCGGCACCTTAGTAGACCCACGATCACAGTCGGAATTTCACTCATATAAGCTCAATTCTATCATAAATGGCATTTTATTTTCTGGATTTAGATCTATATAGCTAAATATTGTCGGGAAATGCAGCTTAATTCAACATGTTAGTCTTTTCTGATACGAAAAAAGGTATGGGAATCAAAACTTTTTTAGAATGTTTAACACTTCCATATAGTGTTCGTGGGAAGGGCTGGCAGGAAGAATAATTTGGTAAAGAGGTAGCAAGTCATTGTCATCATTTCTTCGACTAAAAAATTAAAATAAACAGTTTAGGATTATTATTATAATATAAAAAAATTTAGTTTTTGAAGAAACATTATGCTGTTTAGTGGATAAAGATGTAAAAAACACATAAAATTATGTAGCATAGTGGATTTCTGCAACTTGTGTGGCAAAGTGCCCACTTGTATATAGTTGGGGATTTAACCCGAAAAACCTCAATAGATGTGTCTTACTCCAAAAAATACTTTTTAGTTCCAACAATACCAAATTGATCTTGAGGGTCCCATGTTGACGTTGCTTACTGTTCCTAAGAGTCTAATTAGTTAAAAATTTGAAAAAAATGGAAGAGCAACACTAATATCACTCATCCACACAATTTGGAAAAAGAGGAGAAAGAAGAGGAAGAAAATTAATATTAGAGAGAAGGATCAAAGGATACCCCCAAAAATGGAAGGTCTGAATTGTCTGCTCCGTGGTATCAGTCTCCACACAGCAAAAGGTTGAGGTGAGCACAAGTGGAATACAAAAGAGCAACAGCCAGCGACTTAATTATTATCCGTGAGGAAATTGAAATAGCACCAACCTCCACTATCAACTCTACGAATTATACACCTTCTGAAACAGACCAGATGCTCCAAAACCACCAAAATGCCAGTCTAAAAACCTCTCCCCTCAAAAGAGTAACAACCAAAATACCATTGAGATAGGATACTGATTTTTAAACTTAGATCTGAGTGCACAATAGGATGCTCAAATCTGTCTAGAATACTCTGTTTTTTTTTTAATGAAAAAATCAGTCCACGTTAGGTGTATTTAGTTGGGTTATAAGGCAAGTTGAGGGCCTGATTCTTTTTTTTTTTTTTTATAAAAAAGATTCTCAATCTATTATTATGGAGAAAACATAGAATTAACTATCACATTTTGCATGATAAAATTAGAAGTATAGTACTACGAAACCTTCATATCATCAATAAATTGTGCATACCAAGTAAGAATTTAAAATCACTATAAGATTGTGATTTGGATGAAGTTTTTGACATGTGTAGATCTGAAAAATGAAGTTATAAAAACAAATCAGAAAATTCTGCACACTTATTTTGGTAAGTTAACATGTTTAGAAAGTTTGCATTCTCATATAATTTTAACACGGAAAGTTGGTAGACCATAAATATTGCTAGAAACTCCTTTTAAAATTGAGTTTGTCATCTTAGTTGTACCTAGAATTAATACAGTGTTTCAGGCGTGCAAACAGTGCCCATAAACAGTCTGCTATACATAAAAATTCTGCACACAAAATTTTGGTAACATACACATTGTTTTATGCATATTTTCTTTATTTTTCAATTTTTTTATTGAACTCATGCATTCATATAGTGTGTTTTTCAGTCATTAAATTTAGTTTTAGATTTCATGACTGAAAAACACACTTAATGAATGCATGCATTAGGAAATTTTGAAATGTTTATATTTTCTGAAATTTTGCATCTCATATTGAAACTTTGCACTGGGAAACTTGTCATAGCATGCATAGTTCTTCTAAGTTTACTAACTTTGTTAGTTTAGGAAAGTTTCTAAAATCAAGTAACTAACTTAATTTGGTTTGATAACTTAGGAAAGATTCTAACTTGTGTTTGTTTTAGTTTCTAACTTTTGTCTAATTTTATTTTAAGAAAGTTTTCATTTTTGGAAGTTCTAACTTGTATTTTAGTTTTGCAGCAACTTTATTTTTAATTTTCTTTTAGGAAGTTTTAGACTTAGGTTTTGTAGAATAGGAAAAAAATTATTTGGAAATTGTAATTAATTATTTTAATTTATTTTTGTAAAATAGGAATGATTGTATTTGTTAGTTTTTGTAGTCTATTTTTAGATTTTTTTAATTAGGGCAAGTACAATTTGAAAATTCTTTAATACATTGCTACCTAAAGATCGACTTGGTCTCACCAATTTTTATTATTATATCTCGGTTCTACACTTGAAACTCACGATCACTAACCCTAATCCCTTCATATCATCCTCCAAGTCGCTCACCAAAATGATTACATTTCTTCCTCTCCTATCTCAGCAGTATTCCAACCCTTGCTATTTTGAGGAGAGAAATTTTTTTGGTTGGCATTTTGGTAGTTTTGGAGAATCTAGTTCTTTCGGAACGTGGAAAATTCGTGGAGTTGGTGGTAGAGATGTGTGCAATTTCAATTTCCCTACAGACATTAACGTCATTGACTGCTGCTCTTTTGTATTCCACCTGTGCTCACCTTGGCCTTTTGTTTTGTGAACGGCAACCATGAAGCAGACAATTCAGACCTTCCTTTTTTTTTTTTTTTTTGTGTGGTGGTGCTGGGGCGGGGGAGTTGGGTTGCGTTGCTGAGGAATCCTTTGATCCTCCTCCCTAATGCTATTTTTCTTCCTCCTCTTTCTCCAAATTTTTGGGGGGATCCTTTCATCCTCTACTTTTTTTCAAAATTTTAACCAATTAGACCCTTAGGAAAAATAAGCAACATCGTTTTTTCAGTGCTATCAGAACTAAAAAGTCTTTTTTGGTGTAGGACCCATCCAATGGGTTTTTTTAGGTAAATCCCCTTATATAGTTTGTGTGAACTTAGTGATATGAAAACCATGTCCAAACAGGAAAGCTATGTAGAAGTTCTAAATTTAGACCCATTTGGAATTGTAACAAGTGAAAGAATTTTGGATATTGGCTAATTCATGGGTTCGACAAAATCTAAGTCTATTAAGTTGTATTTTATATTCTTTAGAACGGACTGTGGTTTATGTTGTAAGAAGAGCTAGCTGAATTAAAGAAATCAAAAAACATAAACTGCGCTCAAGCAAGTATGCTTATGCTCTCGAGTGGGCCTAAACAGAAGCAACGGCACTCAAGCCCCTGAAGACAGTGCTTAACCCTGATAGACGGATTAGAAAATAACTAGATACGCAAAGATTGTGCTTCAGCGGGTGCTCACCTATGCTCGAGTGCGCTAACGGCAAAAACCCATATTCCAATTATGAAATTATTTCCTATTTGTGCCAGGGTTAGTAAGTTGAGTTCTACAAAGACTATCCTTATGAGGCACGCATTGTGGGTTATTCATAGGGTTCCTCTCTCACTCCTAAGACACAAATTTCATTATTTTAAGTAGAGATTATACTTTTGAGATCACCCTTTTTGTTTAGAGTTTCCATTGAAGAGACTTTGTTGAACTTTTGAGTTATAGAGCTTGTTGTTTCTATTTTTTCATAGAAGATTATTTATTTTGTGGATTCAAGGTAATTGGATCAAGCATAAAAAGCAGTATACGGCGAGGGACTGCTTTGGCAAGAAATTGTATAAGAAGAACTATGGTTCTTAGGTCAAGGAAGTGACTAAAAACGATTGTGAGGGTATCTTGTAATTAGTCAAAATTAATACTTGGTTTTGCTAGTCCGAAAGGGCTGGTGGTTTTTCTTGTTTGGGTTTTTCATGTTAAAAATTCTTTGTGTCTTCTTTTTGTGTGGTTGATGGCTTTTGTTACTAGTTCATTTATTATTCCGCTACATATCTGTAAACTAAACTGCAATCTAGAAACTTGGGGCCTCAAAAACTATCAGTAAGAATAGAAAAAGAAATGATGCCTGAGAGGAGGCGCACACTATTTCATTGAATTCACATTCACAAGTGTATCTACAAGAACAAAAAAGAAAAAGGTAATAAAAAATTTTAAGATTTCTTTTTCTAAAACTGGCTAAAATTAAAGAAAATATATGTATTATAAAAATGATACTCAAATTATCTCCTCTTTAATTGAAAATGATAACAAAAATTGTAAGAATGCTAACGAAGAAAATTGTAAGATTTCTATCTACATAATGGAAAATAAAACCAAACGGAGTAGAAAAATGAATATCCAACCATCTTCCAAGTGACTTAAGTCTTAGGAATGTAAGGGTTGCATTTAATATCTACCTCATGTCCTTCTCCTCTTACCTCATATCATCTGCCTTCACGTCTTTTATAAACCTTCGACGGAGCTCATTTCACCATGAATTTCGGTATATATTCAATTCCTATATATATCATGCAACCAACAAGGCGTTAGGTTCCATGTGCAGCCATGTAGCAAGTGTGAATGAATGCATTTAAAACCTTCTTATTAAGGGAAATTAGTTCATTTTTTCCCCTTTTAATGAGGAAATGTATCTAATCAAACAACACAAATGTTGATAGGTGCAAAATAATAAAAAATAAAAAATTCTCGCTATCTTAAACTTCTTTCTCGCACAAATCCATCCTTATAATTCGGGCATAGCTCACTCAACTGTCTCTTGGATGTGTAAGTGGCCTTTGTCCCCCAAAGTCTAAGGTGATGAGCTCTTTAGTTTGCAGTTGGCCAATGAAAGCTAGATAAAGTGTGTATATATATATAATTTCTCAGGAATGCTCCATTTAAAAAGGGACACTTCTACTCCTGATATAAATATATATATATATATATATATGAAACCTCTCCTAAGCTCAAGGTTAAGATAAGGTAAGCTCAAGTGTGTAGCTCGCGCCTATGGGGCCCACCTAGGGACCTACATGAGGATGGGATGGGGGGATTTGAAAGACTCCCTAGGACTATCCTCTCTACAAAAAATAACTTCAATCGTGGTTTCTATCATCTTCATTTGGGCCCTAAAAATTTAATGGTCAACAGTCCATTTAGATCGGTGCACATTTGATCTATCAATCCAATAAATTCGAATTAACCAAAAATTGGTCGACATGTGCAATTCAAAGGTCATGTGTTTAGTCAATTTGGGTAGACCAAAAGTGGGCCCAAGGGCTTGGGCTTACAGAATTTCTTATATAAGCTTGAGCTTAGGAGAGACTTGCCCATATATAAATATATATACACATATGAAAAATATTCATGCGCATCATGGTGAGGGACAACATTGTAGATTGAGTTTTCACTAATCCGAATGAATTGGACAGTTGGATTGAGAGTCAAAATTCTTTTTTAATATGAAGTCATTAAATTTGTGGATCACGGATAAAGGGGTTTGAGATTTAGGATTGACACCAAATTTTATTTATGGGCCCATCTAAGGTGACTCCTTTAATTTTCCATAAGTCCCATAATCATAAAGGCTCTTGGTAGCCCCTATAAAGTTTGTCCCTCACCATATATGAAGGATGGATGCACGCTTTGATCCTATAAGATGTATTCTCACTTACCTATCGTGAGAACCTTTATGAGGTCCACTTGTGGGTCTAATTTAGGGATGGGACCAAGGGGATGAAAAAATCTATTTGGGACCACCTTAAATATCAAGCTTGGCCCCTATAACATGTCCCTAACCCCTTTATTTGTGGCCTACAAATTCAGTCCATATGAATTGCTACACAATTGATTCAAAGGTTCAGTAAATTTGAATTTGATCAAAACTTAGGGCATATGATTATCAGGGGGTCCATGTACATTGCAAGATTTAGATTGGGTGATAGATGGGCTCCACTTATACTTCTCACAAAAAAAGTAGTGAGAATTAGTTCTCATAAGATTATTTCTCCACATATATATCTCTTCGTATGCATATGTCCCTCGAAAAGGGACCATGCATATCCTCTATGGGGCCCACTGTGGACCCCACCAAGGGATGAGATCGGGGGGAGGGATGGAAAGATCTATGAGGGACTACCTTGAATATCAAATTTGTCTTTAATCACATATCCCTAACACTTTCATTCGTGGCCCACAAATCCATTTCATTTAAATTGGTGTATAATTGATCCAATGGTCCAATAACTTAAGATCTAACCAAAGCTTGGGCTGTGTAATTAGTAGGGGGTTCTCTATGTATTGCAAAGTTTGGATTGGATGATAGATGGATCCACCTAGAGTTCTCACAAAAAAGTTTGTGTGGAACATATGCACATGAATACTATCCTTTATATATTATCTCTTCATATATGTAACTAAAGCTTCAATATTATGTCTTCATTTGCCCAAGTTGGGATGAACAATTAAAGAATTTCCTACATATGGCTATGAACAATATGATAGGGCCCACCTTTATGCACGCCAGTTGTGTGGTCCAAGTGAGATGGGAATCTAATAATATGGATGGGGTTTTTAGTACAATATCACCATAGTCCAATACCTGTAACATTCCATTCAAGAGCTCTAAGGTTCAATAACTTGTAAGTACCTAAATAACAATCAAACTTTATACAATTTATGACTAGGACCTTTTGACACATTCCTACTTTTTTATTCTAATAACTTAAATGTCCCCAAAACTAGTAGCTTAACTATCATAATATTTTAGAGGAAAATGATATTTTTGCCCATCTTTTATCCCTATGCATATAAATTCAAAAGCTTGAATTTATTTTTATTTAAAGCTTATAGCAGTCACTGATACCATAAGACATTGAGTGGGAAAAATAACCCTATATGAATTCATTTTTAAATATGGGACCCATTTCACTCGTTTCATTAAATCCAAATCGTTCATAGCAACAATCAATACATTTATTAATTTATGATTGGTTAGACCTAATTCGTACAAGATTCACCATTAGATTGATGAAGTTTCAAAATACATTATTAGGTTTCATATATTGGAGGAGTTATTGAGAGAGAGATCATTGAGATTTGGCAAATAATGGTTATTTTTATAAAGAATGACGTACTCATTTTATTTAATGAATGTAAGGCTAACGATGACATTTTCTATAAAAATTCAACATAAACCTCATGGGTCACAATGGTTCAAACCAAACCATTGATCCTATTTACAAACTCTATAAGCCCAACTTCACAATAGTCGTGCGTACATCGGCTTGTGCTGATATTGTAGGGCGCCCCCTTATCCAATATTAGTTGCTCATCCGTTATATCTGAAAAACACAATCAGCGTGCATAAGGATTAAGGGGGCCCACATAGTGCAAGCTTTAAACTCATGGAACAGTTTTTATTTTTAACCGACTCACGAAGCAGTCAGCATTGCGCGTAGTACGAAACTTCTCTATAATTAGATCGTTGTAGTTCCACCAAATGAAAGACCCAAGCACTTATCCAGTGTCATCCATCCCATGTGGGTCCTAAGTAGATGGACCTGACAGGAAGGAATGAGTTGGCTCTTTGATCGGGCTCGCCTATCACATGTGATACCATGCTTTCGTGCAGCCCCTCTAATATTTTCTCTTTTCAATTTTTTAGGATCTTAGACTTAAAATTTTAAAAGATGCATACAAAGAGTATGGCACACAGGTTTTAGTGGTCTGGTCAAACTTGACCTACTCTATAAATAAGAGAGTTATTTAGATCTTTTCTCCGTAAAGCCTTTTTCAATAATATCATCTTCAAAATCTTTAAAAATTTTATAGATAATAAAATCTACTCGATAGGGTGAAAGGGGCCGTGCCATATTGGGCAATATATTCCACCCAGGCATGTAATTCCACGGGCCAGGGAGGGGTGGCCAAGCATGAGCCATGCACTCTCGTGCTGGAGACACAGCCGCTTTGACACTTCCAGTAAAATGGCGCGGTGGGGGGTTCTAATCAAAAGGATCTTTCATTGAGTTTTGTCCACGCTGATAAGTAAGATATATTATATACAGCAGGTACCATCAACAGGGCAGGATGATAGGATAGATGAACGGATGGGATCAGTCATTGAAAAGTGCCACACCAGATGACATGAATGAGATAATGGGCTTTGACAGGGATCGGACGCAATAGTTTAAATGGCATTTGTTATTTCAAGTGACCGTGGAAAAGTTTTCATTAATAACTACATTCGAAGATGCCTTTGGGACCATAAAACGCAAGGATGCTTGTCATTTGTTGACAATGGCCATCTTTAATTGTTAGACGCTTACTTAATACATAATGGTGGTAGGTGATACACACTGCATACATAATGCTGATAGGTGATGTTGTGTGTTTGAGATTTTCTCAATAATCAGCAGATAGAAGTTTAAAAAGAAAAAAACTCTCATAGTGGGAAAGAAATACATGTACTTAAAAAAATGTATATGATCAGGTGACTTGGATAGAGGTGGCCACGGCAGGAGCTTCATTGAATATTGGGAACTGAGTTGACTCATGATTACTATACTATACTATATTATTTAAACTTTATGTTTTTTCCTGTTCCTTTACAAAAGCTGTACGTAAAGACCGGCATGCTAAACATGAGATGTTATTAAAATGTTCCAATTGTCTAAAAATGATTTGGATGGTCAACGCATAAGGGACGTAGATTCTCTCTCAATCATTCATCTCATAGTTTTAAAATCCTCTTAGATATAATTATGTTAGTTATCAGTGAGATATTTCTCTTATGGGAATCGGCACTGAAGTCATACACAACTACTGTTTCTTAACAAATGCCGTCAATTTTAAGAGAATTCTGCTTTCAAAGTATTGAAACCCAATTTTCAAAGTATTGAAATCCAAATTGGGTGCCAAAAACAAGATAAAATTTGAATATCTCCGTTCCTTGCGTACTTCTCTTAAACTCTTTCATGTAATTATGTAAGCAATGTAGAAACCATTGGAAGAAATTTTTCTCTTACTGAAATATTCCCATCTGAATATTTGCTGAACCATACAAATGGAAAGAATGCAAGGGAGTTGTTACCTTATGCGGCAGAGCAAATAGTGGACATGTAAAAATCACCGACATGCAAGAAGTTCTTGATATTGCAATTTATTATTGAGTGAGTACCATATTATGCACCTAATTGAAAGAAGATACCCAAAAAAGAAATCCATTGCCAAAAGCGTGGCATTTAAACTTAAGTTATCTCATAAACTTGCATAGGGTCGAACGAAGTAATAGTCTAATTAGAGAGGGCTCCATTTGAAAAAGGCCTTTGAATAGTTATAGTTGTCAAGAATCCCAACAATCTAGTGGTCATTTACGTATTTTGTCTTTGCTTCAATTAGGACCTTTGTCCTCTTATCATATTGCCTACTAAAACTCAAAAGTGGTCTAATGTGGGAAATAGACAGTCTGAACGCATTTATAGCAATGGGCGGTGCTAGACTCGTGCATTAGAGGTCAACTATCCACACACATAAGCTTAAAAAACTGCCCGGCCCGGAAAGTGTCCAAAAAGGAAGTCGAAAAAAATAATTGAGTTACAGAACTTAATTATGTTGGTGAGTCATGAAACACAATTGCAGCTGAACTTAAATGTACAACGGCAATTTTCAAATCGTGGAAGGTATTTCTGGAGTGATGGGGTTGGTGAATAATGGTGCCTGTCCGCATTGTCTTGATCAGATGTCATGTGCTGGCATGTGGTGCCAGGTTTAGTGGTTGCCTGGTTCATGAATGAGGACAGATGAAATACACCATGTTAGTCAGGTGGCATCTGAGGGAGGAAGCAACTTTGACTTTATGGGGTATCTAATATCTTCTTTGAAACAAAATGAAAATTGAGTGGCCCATAGATTTTGAAATTTTGAAATATAGTGAAATTTTTGAATGCTCGCTTACATTTGAGCATTTAGAAATTTTACCTGAAAGTAAAAAGAGGTGGAATTTTGAAATTCTCAAAATCATTTTGAGTACTCTCAGCTAGTTAAAATTCAAAAACCTATAAAGAAATATAAAATTTGAAAATGCCAGTAAATAAGCCATCACATCATATCCACAAACGTCCCATTTGAAATTCTTCAAAAGAAATAGAGCCTAAGAGACACAATTTAACTCATACAGGTAAGGAAATGGAGAAATGCATATAGAAGAACAAAGACACAACTCACATATGCAAGATAATGAAAATCCATACATATGAGATAATAAAAAACCACACATGTGAAGACACAAATACATCATATATATATATATATATATATAAGAGGCAATGGACACCTATAAGTGTGAGGGAACAAGACATAATCACACACTCGAAGTAATGAAACAGGGCCCTACTTAATGACCCTTCTGAAAATTTTGGTTTCATCTACTATTTTAAAAGTTTCCTTGAGTCGGGAAAAATGAAACCTTAGCATGACGACCACTTCATTAGAACCAACCGAAGATTCTTTTTTAGTGGTCCATGCAGTACTAGATAAGGAGGAGGTTTATGGTTTAGTTTTGTAGCAAACCTCTGAGGGTAACCATGGTGACCATATCCCGAGAATACTCGGCCTTTGAGACTTGTTGAGGGGATGCTACTAATTCCCGTAGTAGTCATGACAAAATTTCACCATCGAGTATGCAATGCAGGCGAAGATTTGATTAAGCTAGTGATCACCGAATAATCCCGTGTATTCCAAGTTATTGGTACAAAATAATAATAATAATACACAAAAAAAACATAGTTGGAAATTATTTATTTATTTATTTATTTACTTTTTGAAGACATGAAAACCTCACTTTGTCTTAATCACATCTTCGCCTACATTGTATACACTTCGCTGCATCCTCAGTTAATATTTAGTGCCTAATTTTAATTTCAGCAATCTTTATAACAAAAGATGATTAGCAAGGGCTGCACCTCGTAGTCTTTCGCATCCTAGAAGACATGCTTTTCAAGAAAAATAATCTTAATAATTTTATTTGTATAACTCAATGCTTTTTTCCCTTTTTTCCTACTACATAAAGGGAATAGTAGACTATTTGTTGGGAAAAGAGGCGCAATGGAAATGCCCGCGATTAACGGATCAACCATAATGAACATACACAATCATACTATAAAGCAATTACGCACATAAATACAGCAGTTTTATATGGTTCGGCAGCCTTGCCTATGTCCACGGAGGAAAAAACTCATATATCATGATTCCATTTCAATCCCCTCAGGATCTAGGGTTATAATACATCTATATATATAGTTTTTGCTTACTTGACCAATAAGAAAATCCATAAATAATGACTAAAATACCATTAACCTTGAACCTTGGTTCTAGTTAAACCAGATGACCGATCCTGCTAAACCGGAGTATAAGACAAAATGCAATAATTTCCACCTTGGCTTAGATTCCGTAAATCCTCAGAGCCACATTGAGATACCCGGTAATGTCTTCACCCACCTTGTTGAATGGTACCTCACTACACTGATGACGAAGTCTTTTCTCTTCAACACTCTAACATGTTGAACCAGCACTTTAAGCACATCGCTAAAAGGTACGCTTCCGTACACACTACTACCAAGCGCGGCACCTACACCCCCTATCCTGAATGCACAGACAATCTCATTATTGTCTAGTATCAATTAAGTCCAAACCAACTCAAGATTTCTCACAGTTGCCTCATTTGACCTCAACACCCTCATCTTGAACCTTCAAAATGCTTTTCATTTGTTGCCACATGCATGCATCCTTGCAACACAATGAACCTAACTTCCATCGGCTAAGATAAAATTGAAGACCTCCCCGAATCTAGATCTCACTGGTATCTTGTGAATCCTTCCTTCTGTCTCCATTCCGATGTTCTTTCCATCAAACATGCAATTGTCTTGTTCTAGCCTATTCTGGTGGGTTAGGCACAGTACATGCGGGTTAGGTATGACCCAATGCTTCAACTAACTTACTCCGACCTAAACTGGACTACCTTTCTCCTAGAAAATCATATCCATTCAGATATTGCTAGTTTTTCACTAGATGATATCATCGAAGACCCATCAATCTATCTTCTGATGATTCGTCATATCTAACTCTACTTGAACCATAGATTTCCTCCTACCACTCTTCCCTGTCAATCCCTGAAGTCGTTTATCCATCAAACACTTCAATCGGCCCATGATGCTTGAATACATTGCTGTTATTGTGAATTTGTTAGTTCTTGCAATCTCCAATTTTTAGCCCATCAAATCGCCAATATCTTTTGTCTGCCTTATAGATCTCGTCACCGCGAGCACGCTAGAAGAAATAGATTTGAAATCCGACTCCAAATGGCTTTGATATTGCAAATCAGTTTTCTGCACTCTGATTGGTCAAACATTCTTTTTGACCATTAAAATTGCCCATTTTCTTCCACATACACGAAGATCTTGGCACAACCTGAGCCCAGAACCAATGACACACGTACTCCTGTGTATGTACACCTAGATCTCGCCCAAATGTACACACACAAGGGATCAATCACACGTGCAAACAAATGTACGCGGAAGCTATAAGTATCAAGGCATACCACAAGATAATAAAAGACACAATGAGTACAAAAGATTAGATTAATTACAACAATGCACAACAAAATAGAGAGACTAGTCCACAAATCAAAATACAGCTAGAAATCAGACCCAAAATACAATTTACAGAAAAATCCCACAAATAAGCTTAGACACAATGGAGGGAGAACAAAATGATGCACACCGCTATCAGAAGAATGGATCATGTCCACTCCTCTAGGCCGGAGGGGGCCTCGCGAGCCTCTCATGGAATCGGGTTGATCGACGCAGGATCGGAAGAGGGATTTGAGCCTGCAACACCAAGAACAACTCATAAGTACAACGACTTAGCAAAATATAAGCCACAAGAAGATAATACGAATTGTATCTATCAATGAGCAAAAGTAGTAATGCAAATATCCATAGTAAGCATATTCGTATACTAGGCAAATCGTGCATAGGAATAAGTATGCTGTCAGAATCATCAATAGAAATACACACTCAAGCTGGCTACTACATCTGCTATATTCTCCCTTTCGAGAGCACACAAATATGAGAACAACATCGACCGGGCCAGGGTACGAATGGGTCTCTAATTCCCGGAGTCCGAAAGCCCAGGACACGAGCACTCTGCAGAGGCGATCACACACACTAAACCAAAGTCAACCCTGTCGGGCATCCTGAGGCTGAGGCTGAGTAGTGCCATATATAGACAATCTCAATCACAATCAAATCAAATGATGCACATCAATCAATATCACATACAAATCTCATATCACAATCTATCACAATAAACGAACAATTGTAGTGCATCATACACTGATAAGCAATACGGCTCATACTGATAAGCAATACGAATAACAATAAGAATAACAATGCGAATAAGCAAATACGAATTAGCACTGACGAATGAGTACAAATAACAAATAATCACTGAACTTAAGTACTCCATATGAACCCTAACAAATACACAGTAATGAAGAGTCCTTGCCCGGGCTTCGCTCTGGGGATGCGACTACATTTCCCACAGAATCGAGAGGTTCAGAGCAGAACACAAGAGGGCAAAACCGAAATCAATATGCAATGCAAATCAGATTTACTATGACGAATCAAGGTCAATTACAAGCCAATCATAATCGAGTTGTCCAGTATTTTTAACGGTGCATGCTGATGTAGGTTTAAGGTATTCGATACACAGTTGTTCCATCCAAAAGTGTTGCATCTTACTACGAAGGTGTACCAAAGTCCCTTAAACTAACACTCATGGGAAGGTGCTAAACAACTGGATAACATACATGAATGAGACACAGCCCTCGAGATCATTATGCCATTCTTACATTCCATTGGGCATGTTCGGGTTGCCTACATTCTAGCATGAGAGTCATATCAGGTCTCTTCCTTAACCTAATCTTTTTCTTCATTTCTCAGGGTCGCACGGTGTAGCCGTAAGTGAACATACGGCTTAGCCATAGGCATCTTACGGTGTGGCCGTAATCTGCGCTGCAGCTGTCACAACCCGAGCCCAGGGAACGGGGGTCAGAGGAACTCTAACCAATGACACACGTACTCCCGTGCATGCACACCTAGATCCCATCCAGGAATACACACACAAGGGATCAAACAACTGTACGCGGAAGCTATACGTATCAAGGCATACCACGAAATATCAAAAGACATAGGAGATTACAAACTATCATGAACTGATAACAATAACAAATACAGGAACGTATGTTATGGAAGAGGGCTCCCAAAAATCAAAATACAATATACAGGTATCACTCGAAGCCCATAGTGCCTTACAGAAAAATCCCCCTCAATAGAAATCGGACTCAATGACTGGGGAGAACCAAAATGATGCAGATCGTACTCTGGAGGATGGATCAAGTCCACTCCTCTAGGCCGGAGGGGGCCTCGCGAGCCTCTCCTGCAGTCGGGTCGACCGACGCAGGATCGGAAGAGGGATCTGAGCCTGCAACACACAAAGACAACGAATAAGTACAACGACTTAGCAAAGTATAAGCCAACCAGAAGATAACACGAATCGTGTCTAATACTGAATAATACTGAACAATAGTCATAATGCAATATCCATAGAAGGCATGTTCGTATGCTAACAATTTATGCAATGAATAAGCATGCTATCGGAATCACAACAGATAACGGTCAAAGTGGCTACTACATTGGCCATTTTCTCCCTTACGAGAGCGGACGGAATGAGAACACCAGCGACCGGGCCAGGGTACGCATGGGTCTCTAGTTCCCGGGGTCCGGAGTCCCAGGACGGAAACACTCTGCAGAGGCAAACACATAAACTACACCAAAGTTAACCCCGTCGGGTATCCTAAGGCTGAGGCTCAGTAGTGCCAATACCAATCACAATCAAGCGGATGATGCACCTCGATCACTTATCACTTATCACTTACAGATCTCACATATCATACTGAACGAACAATAGAAAGTGCATCACATAAACTGATACTGAATGCAAATACTGAACGCATAATACGGATACTGATACGGATACTGATACGGATACTGATACTGATACGAAATGCAATACAGATACTGAAAGCAAATCATACGGATAACTGATACTGAATGCACATAAACTGATGCTGATACTCCAGTGGAGCAACGGTAAACACAATAATAGAATGGTTCCGCCCGGGCTTCGCTCTGGGGTTGCTGCATTTCCCACAGAATCGAGAGGTCCAGCGCAGAACACATAAGAGGGCATAACCGAAATCAATATGCTGTATAAATCAGAATGCTTATGCGAATCAAGGTCCATTACAAACCAATCCTACACTAGTTATCCAGTGTCTCTAACCGTGCATGTTGATGTAGTTTTAAGTTGTTCGATGCACCATTGTCTAGTGTTGCAGTGTCTGGAGTGTGCACCGAAGTCCCTTAAACCAACACCCATGGGGAGGTGCTAAACAACTGGATAACAAGCATGAATGATTCACAGCCCTTGAGATCATTCATGTCATTCAAACATTCCATTGGGCGTGTCCAGGTTAGCTACATTCTAACATGAAAGTCATATACGGTCCTTTGCTTAAACCTAGTCCCTTTTCATTCAATTCTCAGGGTCTCACGGTGTAGCCGTAGGTAACCTTTCGGCTTAGCCGTGGCATCTTACGGCTTAGCCGTACTATGCACTGCGGCTGAGCTGAGGTTTCCCAAATATCCATCCGGATTTACGGCTCACCCGTATTTTGCTCTACGGCTCAGCCGTATCCTGGTCCACGGCTTAGCCGTAAGACAATGTACGGCTTAGATCAGGCTGGGCCGTAGAAGAATGGCAAATTGCCAACATCCAGTTATTTTCAGCTAACAGTCTGTACTGTTCTACGGTTTGGTTTACGGTTGGGTCTCGGCTTAGCCGTAAGCCATTTTACGGCTTAGCCGTAGCACATTTCACGGCGTAGCCGTGAGTGCACGGACTCATTTTCCCTAAACTTGTTACAGTCATACAGAAACTGAAGGAAACGACTGAAAAATAGCAAATAACAGTGAAATGAACTCAATGGGGCTGTCCAATACTGAGAAACACAATGAAGCATAAAAACACAACAATCAAATCACTATCAATCGGTGTTCACACATCTTGGGCTTATACTTGCCTTACGGACGAAATCCACACGCTGATTGGCTCAGTCCACCGGAATCACACACACTGACGAGCTCCTTTCTTCCTCCCTCAAGCAGAGAAACAGAAATGGAGAAGGAGAGAAAGAGAGCTGACGAGAGAGAGAGATGAACTGGAGAGTGAGAGAGAACGATCGAGAGAAAGATGGAGTTGGTGGGGATATTTATACTTAATTTGAGTCCAAATTACATTTAAGGCCAAATAGCTTATACAAATATCAGTTTGAGTCAAATGACGGTCCAACCAAAGCAAACGAACTCATTCGGATCCAAGACAGTTACGACAATCGACAAGCTCGACGAAATACACGCGCTGACGTCAAAATGACGCGAAACTGACAAGGTCAATCAAAAGCCAAAATTACGAAAAAGGGCTCGATCTACTTAGACCAAGTCAAACTCAACCCAACGATCTCTCTACGACTCAAAGCCAAAACAAACAAAATCTAAACACTCTTAGCAATAAAAACACACGCAATTACCCACTAATCCGGGTCAACTCGGGTCGGAGTGTTACAGCAGCGGAGCCGAGGTTCCCCAAACTATTCATCCGCATTTACGGCTTGTCACGACCCGAGCCCAGAATTCGGGGTTAGCGAAAAGCTAAACCGGTGACACACGTACTCCCGTGCACGTGCACCCAAACCCAGTCCAGATGCACGCACACAAGGGATCTAACACGTGCGAACTAAGCGTACGCGGAAGCTGTACATATCATAGCAAGCAACAAAGGAAAATAAAATAGCGGAAGCCAAAACAAATACGAAACGGAAAAGACAAAGACAAATACACTGAGATAAAACCGAATACACACCAAAATCAATATACACAAAATATACAGAATACAAGTCCAAAGTCCAAAGTCCAAATACAAGCTCTCAAAAACCAAAACGCAAAATAAAAGCCACTGGTATGCATGCACGCACTTGGCAGAAGTGATCAGGCCCACTCTGCCAGACCGGAGGGTGCCTCTACACTCGCCCCTGCAGCCTCCTCGACCGCCGGGGAGCTGGGCAAGGTATCTGTGCCTGCAACACCACAGACAACACAAATGAATACAACGATCCAGCAAATATAAGTAACAGAGATGAAACACTCATAGTATCAAAGCTGAATAAATGACAGAATAATGATTTCAGAATTTCATCTTAGTAAGCTAAGCAAATCGTGCATAGACGTAAAGCATGATATATGAATCAAACATAGAAATACTGACTAAGTGGCTACTACGTTAACCATGTTCTCTCCAATAGAGAGCAGAGCAGAGCAGAGCAGAGGAGAACACCGCTGTCCAGGCCAAAGGTACAACGGGTCTCGGTTCCTGGGTTCCGGGGTCCCAAGACAAAGCAACACTGCAGTTAAAACAGAGATACAGAGATCTACGCCAGAGGTAACCCCGTCGGGTATCCTAGGGCTGAGGCTGAGTAGAGCCAGACTAATACCAATCAAATCAAAGCTAAAGAAAGGGAGATTATCCGCTTTGGACTCACCGATGACAAAGACCGGATCTTATCCTCACGTATTAACCTCTGGGCAGAGCCACCAGGGAATACCCAAAAATCAGAGATATACAAAGCCAGAGAATATACAAAGTATAGCATAGATCAAAACATAGTACATAGCGAAGAATAATACAGATATACAGAACGAAAGCAAAATGACTGAGGAATGCATAACATAGATTAACAGAACAGAGGGCAAAACCATAAACAATATGCAATGCATCTCAGATTAATACGGAATCAAGGTTCATTACAAGCCAAGTCTAATCTAGTTGCATCACTGTCACTAACCGTGCATGTTGATGTAGTTTTAAGTTATTCGATGCACCGTTGCCATCCTAGTGTTGCAATATAATCCTTATGTGCATCGAAGTCCCTTAAACCAACACCCATGGGGAGGTGCTTAACAGTGATCAACGCTCACATGAACAAGTCACAGCCTAACAGATTATTCATGCGATCCAAAGAGTCCATCGGGCCGGTGTACGGGTATGGTTAACCTGTATTTGAGCCCTACAAGGTCACACCATTAGCCTAAGTTTAACTGATATTTAACAGGTCTTACGGTTTAGCCATGGGTGACCTACGGCTTAGCCGTGGCATCCTACGGCGTAGCCGCAATATGCACTACGGCTTAGCCGTGGTTCCCTTCAGAACACGGCTAAACTGTCAGCTTTTCCACCTCTGATCTGATACATCTCACGGCTGAGCTACAGTCAGTATACGGCTTAGCCGTAGACCAATCCACGGCTTAGCCGTAGCCTCACCGTAGGAGTACTGATATCAGAAAAGTTTCGACTGATCAGAGAATTAATTCACGGCTGGGGTACGGTTGGGTCACGGCTAGCTTACGGCTCAGCCGTAGAACAAATTACGGCTTAGCCGTAGCCTAGCCGTAGAACAAATTCAGATTTTCGAGTCTCTGGAAAGCGAACCGTAGAAATTTACGGCTTAGCCGTACAATACAGAATACGAGTTCGGGAAGATTACAGAAACGAAATTTTTGTACAGAAACTGAATAAAACAAGCTCAACTGATTCTCATAGCTTAGAAAATGGCTGTAAAACATTTCTCTAAAGAGAATGAGAATGAATCCAAGCAATCAAACAATACCCATATGTGTTATCAAAACCTGTACTTATACTTGCCTCAAATCTGACAAATCCTCTGAAATCAAGCTCCAAATCCACTAAAATCAAGACAAATCAAAGCAAGAAACCATGCATGAGATGGAAACACAGAAATCAGAGAATGAGAGGTGCAATTGGGAGAAGAAACACAAAGGACCCACTTACCTCAAGCAATACACAAGGATGAGAGAATGGAGAAGAACCCAAATCAAACAAAGGACCCAATCCTCAAACGATCAAGAGAAGGAAAGAAGAGAGAGAGAGAACGTGGAGAGCTTCTCCTGGAGTTCCTCTTGCATGCACGATCAAGCAAATGAGCAGGGAGTTGGACATCTGGAACTAACTTATATTTATATATGTTTGGAAGTTAAGTCAAAGTCCGGAGAGTTAAGACTAATTACAGTTCAAGTCACACGAAGGTACATCTTCCCCAATTGACTCCAAACGGATCTGACACAGTTACGGAAATTGTCGAGCTCAACGAAATACATATGCTGACACCAAGATGATGCAAAGATGATATGAGCAAAGCAAAAGCAAAATTACGAAAAAGGGCTTAGAACTACCTATTCCAGGTCAAAGGTCACTCAACTACCTATCCATGACCCAAAACAAGTCCAAAAGAAATAAACAAAACAAAACACACACTAATGAGCCACTAATCCGGCTCAAAGGGGATCGGAGTGTTACATCCTCCCCCACTAGGAATCATTCCGTCCTCGGAATGACTACCTACCTGCGCAAAGAGATGTGGGTACTGGCGCGCTAGCTGCTCCTCTAGCTCCCAAGTAGCCTCATCCGGACCGTGATGCTCCCACAACACTTTAACCCATCTGATAGTCCTGGTACGGAGAATCTGCTCTCGTGTCCCAACGATGCGAAGCGGACGCTCAACGTAAGTCGCATTAGGCTGAATCTGAATATCATCATAGCGAATCACATGGCTCGGATCTGGCACATACTTACGGAGCATCGACACATGGAACACATCTTGAACACCGGAGAACTCAACTGGAAGTGTCAACCGATAGGCTAAATCTCCAACTCGGCTCTTGACTTCGAACGGTCCTACATATCTCGGAGCTAACTTGCCCTTCTGACCAAATCGAACTGTGCCCTTCATCGGAGAAACTTTAAGGAACACCCAATCTCCGACTTGGAATGCCAAAGGTCTCCTCCGAGTATCAGCATAGCTCTTCTGCCTGGACCGAGCAATCTTCAGATTCTCTATCACTTTCTGCACCTTCTCTGTCGTCTCAGCAATGATTGTCGGACCATGGAAACTTCTAGTTCCAACTTCCTCCCAGCACACTGGAGTCCTGCACTTACGTCCGTAAAGTGCCTCATATGGTGCCATACCAATGCTCTCATGGAAGCTGTTGTTGTAAGCAAACTCACACAATGCTAGATGCGTATCCCATTCCTTCTCAAAGTTCAGCACGCTAGCTCGGAGCATGTCCTCCAACGTCTGAATGGTACGCTCCGACTGTCCATCAGTCTGGGGGTGGTATGCCGTGCTAAAACTCAACTTCGTGCCCATAGCTTCCTGAAATGCTCTCCAGAATGAAGATACAAAACGACTATCGCGATCTGACACAATCGATACTGGGGTACCATGCAATCTGACTATCTCGTCAACAAACTTCCTGGCCATCTCCGTGAATGTCATCCCTTTCTTGAACGGAAGGAAATGCGCTGACTTGGTCAATCTGTCCACTATGACCCAGATCGCATTGTTCTTTCTACTGGTCGGCGGAAAACCGGAAACAAAATCCATAGTAATGTGCTCCCACTTCCACTGCGGGGTGTGCAATGGATGCAATGATCCTGGAGGTCGCTGATGATCAGCTTTTACTCTCTGACAGGTCAAACATCGAGCTACGAACCCTGCGATCTCCCGCTTCATATTGTTCCACCAAAATCTATCCTTCAAGTTCCGGTACATCTTCGTACTCCCGGGATGCATCGCATATCGGGCATCGTGCGCATCTGTCATCAATTTCTCTCTCAACTCATCCACAGCGGGAACACACAATCTGTTCCTGAAGTACAAAACTCCATCCACCAAGCTGAAATCCGGTCGATCTGCAATCCGATCTCTGAACTTCACCAGGAGGGGGTCCTCAAACTGGCGATCCTTGATCTGCTGAATCACCTCAGGCTGAAACACGACGGTAGTAGCTAATGTCACCGAGTCTCCTACCATCTGAACCTCTACAGGCTGATCATGCACAAGCATATAGAATCCTGCTAACACCTGAAGACTGTCTGTCCTCCTGCTGAGTGCATCTGCAACTACATTGCCCTTGCCTGGGTGGTACTTGATCGGAAAGTCGTAGTCTTTGATGAACTCCAACCATCTTCGCTGCCTCATATTCAAGTCATGCTGATCAAACAAGTACTGCAGACTGTGATGATCGGAATGGACCTCAAACTTCACACCGTACAGGTAATGTCGCCACAACTTCAATGCAAATACAATGGCTGCTAACTCCAAGTCATGTGTGGCATAGTTCTTCTCATGTTCTTTCAACTGTCTGGATCCATAGGCAACCACCTTCTGATTCTGCATCAGTACACAGCCTAGTCCAACTCTAGAGGCATCGGAATAAATCACGAATCCCTCACTACCATCCGGGAGAGTCAACACTGGCGCCGTAGTGAGCTTTTCTTTCAACATCTGAAAACTACGCTCACACTTCTCTGTCCACTCATACGGGACCTTCTTCCGAGTCAACTGAGTCAGCGGGGCTGAGATCTTCGAGAAATCCTGCACAAACCTGCGGTAATATCCCGCCAAACCCAGAAAACTCCGAATCTCTGTCACTGATCTAGGACGGGGCCAATGGACTACTGCCTCAATCTTAGCTGGATCCACCATCAATCCATCTCTAGAAATCACATGTCCCAAAAATGCAACTTGCTCTAGCCAGAAATCACATTTAGCCAACTTTGCATACAACTTGTGATCTCGAAGCAGCTGCAATGCCTTCCTCAGATGGTCTGTATGTTCCTCAGCAGTCTTCGAATAGACCAATATGTCATCTATGAAGACCACAACAAACTGGTCCAAGAAGGAAGTAAACACCCTATTCATCAATGCCATGAAAGCTGCGGGTGCATTCGTCAAACCAAACGGCATGACAAGGAACTCGTAGTGTCCATACCGAGTCCTGAAAGCTGTCTTCGGAACATCCTCATCCTTCACCCTGAGCTGGTGATATCCTGACCTCAAGTCAATCTTAGAGAAGTAAGCTGCACCCTGAAGTTGATCGAACAACTCATCAATCCTAGGCAATGGATATTTGTTCTTGATAGTCACTTTGTTCAATTGCCTGTAGTCAATGCACATCCGGAAACTGCCATCCTTCTTCTTGACGAACAAAACAGGTGCTCCCCAAGGTGAAACACTCGGGCGTATAAACCCCTTATCCAACAAATCCTGCAACTGTTTCTTCAATTCCAACAACTCTGCAGGTGCCATACGATATGGAGCTCTACTGATAGGTGCTGTACCTGGTACCACGTCAATAGCAAATTCTACCTCCCGAACTGGTGGCAACTCTGGCACATCTTCCGGAAAGACATCCGGAAACTCGCTGACTACTGGAATCTCACTGAGCTGTCGCTGATCTTTCTTCTCTGAAATGAATGCAAGAAATCCCTCACATCCCCTACGAAGCATCCTGTCTGCTTTACAAGCAGAGATCACACGTCTTGGGCACTTCATCTGGCTGCCCTCAAATCGGAATCCGCTGCCCAAATCGAAGTAGATAGCCTTACTGTAGCAATTGATACACGCATGATATCTCGCAAGCCAGTCCATACCAAGGATCACATCAAAATCCAGTGTCGTGAGCAACACGAGGTCTACTGGGAGCTGATGACCAGCTATCCGCACATCACACTGAGGGTAAAACACACTGCACTCCACCCGCTTACCAACCGGAGTGGATACTAGCAACAAGTATGGAAGTGGTGTGGGTCGCTGTCGAAGCTGCACAGCAAAATGGGGTGCTACGTACGAACGCGTAGACCCGGAGTCAAATAAAGCTAAAGCTTCTGCATCGGAAATTAAAATTTTACCTTCCACTACCGTGGCCTCCTCCGCGCCCTCATGCGTAGCAGCATAGGCTCGGGCTGTCTGGCGGTTCTGCTTCTGGCCTGGGCGAGCTGGCTGGGATCTGCCCTGTGAGGTAGGTCCTGTCTGTCTCGTCTGTGGAGAGGACTGAAACTTCGGGCATTGGGCCCGCCTGTGGTCCGTAGAGCCACACCCGAAACAAGCCCCACTCTTCCTCCAACATCTGTCTGTGGGGTGATCCTTCCCACAGTGACCGCAAACTATCTGAGAACTGCTCGAACTGCCCTGTTTACCCTTGAACTTCTTCTGGAACTGACTTCTGCCACTGAAACCTGCTGCCCTCTTAGCCTCTGTTCGCTCCTCCTCAAAGATGGCCTCTGCATCATAAGCCCTGTCAATAGTGTCATCCAAGGTAGCCGGCCACATACAAGCAACCACGTGGCGCTTATGTCTCGGATTCAGGCCGTTGACGAAGCGAGTCACTTTCTTATGCTCTGTGTTCACCATGTCCTCTGCGAAATGAGACAACTCTGTAAACCTGTGTACATAATCTGCAACTGACATCTGTCTCTGCTGAAGGTTGAAGAATTCCACTTCCTTGGCTCGCTGAATATGGAGAGGCATGAACTTACGACGGAATTGCTGCTTGAAGGTCTCCCAAACTGTGGCACTGGGCATAGTCTGAAATGAGGTCTTAACACTCCTCCACCATGTCTTGGCTACACTCCGAAGCATAGAGGCTGTGAGAACTACCTTCTGCTTGTTACTGCACACGATCGTATCAAAAAGCTCTTCAGTCTGCTCCAACCATTGCTCAGCCTGCAATGCATCTTCTATCCCATGAAACTCGGTCGCCCCTCGCTTACGGAACTTGTCGAAAAGAGCATTAGGATCTGATTCCTTGGGCTGGAAAATCACTTGCTGATCTATACGAGGTGATGCTACTGCGGCAGCCTGACTCTGTCTATCTACCATGGATGCCATCTGCGCCTGTAATGATTGCATAGACTGCATCATCATCATCATCCGCTCCTCACTACTGATGTGTGGGGGTACTGATCCACTATCACCGTTATGGCCCTGTTGATTCTCATCTCGAGATCCTGATCCTGATGCCATCCTGCAAAAAGGAAAAGAAACACAACACACAAATATAAAAGGCCCTGAGTTAGTCAAACCCCAAATCAACATATGAGACCTCGAGTCAAATAGTTGATATCGTCATCTCACCACGATCTTAGATGCCTACATGCTTATAACTAGCATGCTCTGATACCATACAATACGTATGTCACGACCCGAGCCCAGAATTCGGGGTTAGCGAAAAGCTAAACCGGTGACACACGTACTCCCGTGCACGTGCACCCAAACCCAGTCCAGATGCACGCACACAAGGGATCTAACACGTGCGAACTAAGCGTACGCGGAAGCTGTACATATCATAGCAAGCAACAAAGGAAAATAAAATAGCGGAAGCCAAAACAAATACGAAACGGAAAAGACAAAGACAAATACACTGAGATAAAACCGAATACACACCAAAATCAATATACACAAAATATACAGAATACAAGTCCAAAGTCCAAAGTCCAAATACAAGCTCTCAAAAACCAAAACGCAAAATAAAAGCCACTGGTATGCATGCACGCACTTGGCAGAAGTGATCAGGCCCACTCTGCCAGACCGGAGGGTGCCTCTACACTCGCCCCTGCAGCCTCCTCGACCGCCGGGGAGCTGGGCAAGGTATCTGTGCCTGCAACACCACAGACAACACAAATGAATACAACGATCCAGCAAATATAAGTAACAGAGATGAAACACTCATAGTATCAAAGCTGAATAAATGACAGAATAATGATTTCAGAATTTCATCTTAGTAAGCTAAGCAAATCGTGCATAGACGTAAAGCATGATATATGAATCAAACATAGAAATACTGACTAAGTGGCTACTACGTTAACCATGTTCTCTCCAATAGAGAGCAGAGCAGAGCAGAGCAGAGGAGAACACCGCTGTCCAGGCCAAAGGTACAACGGGTCTCGGTTCCTGGGTTCCGGGGTCCCAAGACAAAGCAACACTGCAGTTAAAACAGAGATACAGAGATCTACGCCAGAGGTAACCCCGTCGGGTATCCTAGGGCTGAGGCTGAGTAGAGCCAGACTAATACCAATCAAATCAAAGCTAAAGAAAGGGAGATTATCCGCTTTGGACTCACCGATGACAAAGACCGGATCTTATCCTCACGTATTAACCTCTGGGCAGAGCCACCAGGGAATACCCAAAAATCAGAGATATACAAAGCCAGAGAATATACAAAGCATAGCATAGATCAAAACATAGTACATAGCGAAGAATAATACAGATATACAGAACGAAAGCAAAATGACTGAGGAATGCATAACATAGATTAACAGAACAGAGGGCAAAACCATAAACAATATGCAATGCATCTCAGATTAATACGGAATCAAGGTTCATTACAAGCCAAGTCTAATCTAGTTGCATCACTGTCACTAACCGTGCATGTTGATGTAGTTTTAAGTTATTCGATGCACCGTTGCCATCCTAGTGTTGCAATATAATCCTTATGTGCATCGAAGTCCCTTAAACCAACACCCATGGGGAGGTGCTTAACAGTGATCAACGCTCACATGAACAAGTCACAGCCTAACAGATTATTCATGCGATCCAAAGAGTCCATCGGGCCGGTGTACGGGTATGGTTAACCTGTATTTGAGCCCTACAAGGTCACACCATTAGCCTAAGTTTAACTGATATTTAACAGGTCTTACGGTTTAGCCATGGGTGACCTACGGCTTAGCCGTGGCATCCTACGGCGTAGCCGCAATATGCACTACGGCTTAGCCGTGGTTCCCTTCAGAACACGGCTAAACTGTCAGCTTTTCCACCTCTGATCTGATACATCTCACGGCTGAGCTACAGTCAGTATACGGCTTAGCCGTAGACCAATCCACGGCTTAGCCGTAGCCTCACCGTAGGAGTACTGATATCAGAAAAGTTTCGACTGATCAGAGAATTAATTCACGGCTGGGGTACGGTTGGGTCACGGCTAGCTTACGGCTCAGCCGTAGAACAAATTACGGCTTAGCCGTAGCCTAGCCGTAGAACAAATTCAGATTTTCGAGTCTCTGGAAAGCGAACCGTAGAAATTTACGGCTTAGCCGTACAATACAGAATACGAGTTCGGGAAGATTACAGAAACGAAATTTTTGTACAGAAACTGAATAAAACAAGCTCAACTGATTCTCATAGCTTAGAAAATGGCTGTAAAACATTTCTCTAAAGAGAATGAGAATGAATCCAAGCAATCAAACAATACCCATATGTGTTATCAAAACCTGTACTTATACTTGCCTCAAATCTGACAAATCCTCTGAAATCAAGCTCCAAATCCACTAAAATCAAGACAAATCAAAGCAAGAAACCATGCATGAGATGGAAACACAGAAATCAGAGAATGAGAGGTGCAATTGGGAGAAGAAACACAAAGGACCCACTTACCTCAAGCAATACACAAGGATGAGAGAATGGAGAAGAACCCAAATCAAACAAAGGACCCAATCCTCAAACGATCAAGAGAAGGAAAGAAGAGAGAGAGAGAACGTGGAGAGCTTCTCCTGGAGTTCCTCTTGCATGCACGATCAAGCAAATGAGCAGGGAGTTGGACATCTGGAACTAACTTATATTTATATATGTTTGGAAGTTAAGTCAAAGTCCGGAGAGTTAAGACTAATTACAGTTCAAGTCACACGAAGGTACATCTTCCCCAATTGACTCCAAACGGATCTGACACAGTTACGGAAATTGTCGAGCTCAACGAAATACATATGCTGACACCAAGATGATGCAAAGATGATATGAGCAAAGCAAAAGCAAAATTACGAAAAAGGGCTTAGAACTACCTATTCCAGGTCAAAGGTCACTCAACTACCTATCCATTACCCAAAACAAGTCCAAAAGAAATAAACAAAACAAAACACACACTAATGAGCCACTAATCCGGCTCAAAGGGGATCGGAGTGTTACACGGCTCAACCGTAATTTACTCTACGGCTCAGCCGTATCTTGCTCTACGACTTAGCCGTAACACAATATACAACTTAGATCTGGCTGGGCTGTAGAATAGCAGCAAATGTGCCAACTCTCAGTTATTTCAAATATCACCTTGTATTGATCTACAGTTAAGGTCACGGCTGGGTCACGGTGTAGCCGTAAGCCATTTCAGGGCTCAGCCGTAGCACCTTTCACGGTTTAGCCGTGAGTAAGCTGAATCAATTTCCTGAAATAGTTACAGAAATCCAAAATGGCTAACTCTTGACTGAATACAAAACAATAATACCAAAACTTACTCCATGGGGCTATCTCACAATGATTCATACAAGAAGAGTAAACTATACGCACAATCAAAGTATTACCAATAAGTGTTAAAGCTACTTGCGCTTATACTTGCCTCACACGTAGAAATCACACACTCTCTGCGTTGCTAAAGGCTCAACCCACTGGAGACACACGAAAATCACACCACATGGCTCCCTTCCTCACATAAACAAAACAGAGCTGAACGAAAGAGAAAGAGAGAGACGAACGAGAGAGATCGTTGCAGAAAATGAGAGAGAGACGGTGGTAGGTAGGATATTTATAAGATAATAGAAGTCAAATTTACAAACATGTCTACCATTTGCCTCTATTTACAGTTCGAGTCAATTAACGATCCAACGAGAGCAAACGAAGTCATTTGAATCCAAAACAATTACGAAGATTAACAAGCTCAACGAAATACACGCGTTGACAGCAAAATGAAGCAAAACTGACAAGGTCCAACAAAAGCAAAAATTACGAAAAAGGGCTCGAACTACCTAAACCAGGTCAAACTCAACTAACCTACCTATCCATTGCTCAAAACCAAAGAAAAGCAAAACCAAAACACACTTAGCAACAAGATTACACTTAATTAACCATTAATTCGACTTAAGCTGGGTCGGAGTGTTACAGATCTCCTTATAACGAGTCTGTAGGCACAAAAAATCTCCGATCAAACACTGGACGATCAAGATATCGCAAAAACAATTTCAGCCACAAATTTGGTCAAATTGCTTTGACCATCCTCTGCTGATGTGTGTTGATATCAACATTACTGCTAGCAGGCTGGGCTGGACTTATGTACACGGGTTAGATATGACCCGACTAGGAACCGACCTCCTCTGCTGTGCAGGCTAGGCTGAACTGTGCTAAAGGGTTAGGTAGACCTAACCTAACCTGGACCCGACTTGCACTGCTGCCCGCTGGGTTTCTACTACAAATAGGTTAGGTCAACCTGAGTTGACCTCGACCCAACCTGGGATAAAACCTAGGCATCTTCTTCTTCCTTCTTGTTGTTTCTCTGCAACACAAAGACTTATTGTGCCTCCCTCTTTAATCCTGCACAAGGCGGTAGCAATTGCGGCTGGTGACGATAGGTGAGTATCCAGCGGAGGCCAGGAACCCTCTCCCTCCGGCGACAGCGGTGGGTTAATCCAACCCCTTTCTTCGTTCTTCCTCTACACCGAAGACAAGCGACAGTTAGGCAATGGCTAGGCAGCGGGCGAGATGGGCGACGATGACCGACAACAGAGATGAGGGATCCCATAGCCCCGTTTTCAAGCAACAAGGACTGAGGTGAAGGTTGCCTCTCTTTCGTCCTTTTCCAACAAAAGAGCATGCAGATTGACAAACCCCTCTTTTCTCAGGTGAAAAACTAAAATAGGAGAACCCTCTATTTCTTCTCTTCTGCAATGTATGACCAACAGAGAACTGTCGAGTAATAGAACAAACACAAAATCCCTTGCCCCTTGCGCCACTGATCAGAGGCCTCTCCAATTCCGGCGACTGCTGCAGGACAAAGTCCAACGAGCGAGAACCAATTGCCCCATTCTTCTCTATAACATAGAACCCTTGGATCCTCTTCTACTAAGGCAGATCCGATCCGCCAATCGCAATACCTGAGCGATCTCCACCTTGCTTTGATATCACTTGTTTAGAAAAGCGGTGCTACAGAAACACTAGCAATCAACGGATCAACCATAATGAACACATACAGTCATACCATCAAGTAATTACATACATAAACATAGTAATTTTACGTTGTTCGACAGCCTTGCCTACGTCCACGGAGGAAAGAACTCATCTATCATGATCCCATCTCAATTCTCCAAGGGTCTAGGGTTATAGTACATTAATATATATAATTCCCACTTTCTTAGCTAACAAAAAAACTCATACATAGTGACTAAAATATTCCTAACCCTAAATTTCAGTTCTGATTAAACTAGATGATCGATCCGATTAAACCAGAATACAAAACAAAACCCAATACCATTCTAGTCCAAAACTGGCCTAAGTTATAAACCCAGTGTTGCTCGCTGCTCACCAAACATAAATCCACAAAAGAGCTTTGCCGCAGCATGCTCTACAATGTTATTTCCCTACTTCTGCGCTTGCTACAGGCCCACCGCCAAGGATTGATCTGCAGCATAAGTGAGAAAAAGACACCCAGATCACTAGACTGTGTCATAGTTCTCATCTCAATTAAACCATAAGGTTTGAAATAAAAAGAACCCTCTTCTATGTTGTCGCTTGGTCAATTAGGGACATTTATCTTTAGAGTGTGTGAGTTCTAGTTTTTAGTCAAAAGAAAAATAGAAGGAAGATATGAATGAAAATATGATGCAAAGTAAGTAGAAATGCAAATCAACTAGATTTTTTTCCTACTTTTCGCTAGGAATAAGGCCATTTATTGACGGGATAAAAATGGTAAATAAATTTTTGATTTTTTTGGGGGCTCTCTATTAGGAATGGCATTGGCTGGGGCTAAATCTAAACACACGGTGGCTAACACCAATTGCACCTCATACCTGACCAAAATGTTTTCTTATAGTCATTTTTCTATGACGTGGGTATCTCCATGGTATTTTTATATTATACAGGACTATTATTCCACGCACAACCCTGCAAAACACATGCACCAGCTAAGTTTGAGGTGCGAGATATGTTTGGGTGAGTTCTTATAATCTTTACTACAAAAATATTTACTAAGATAGAATATTTACTAAGATAAAATAAATATGTATACAGGGAATGCTCACCCACAGTCAGTACTACCGACCACAACTTTCAACTGCGTATTGCCAAGTATACCACGAAAACTTTCCATAATATAATCTAAAAAAATATGTAAATTAGTCTAGAAGTAGGTGGAGTGGATCAGGGTACCCAACCCAAACCCGCCCAGAGCATGATGGGATCTAAATTCACAACCCTGTACTTGCCCAAAGCATGACGAGAAACCACTACCAAAGGCATGGATTAATGTGATCACCCGTTTAACATGAACCATTGCCATCCCTATCGCCATAATAGGCATGGATTAATGTGGACCACCCGTTTAACAGAACCATTGCCATCCCTATATTCCAAGTCTTCAAATAGACCCAACTTGCTTCTGCTATTTTAGCCTCCATTAAATAATCCATTAATCGCTATTGGCCAATGGCTGCTCCAAGACTGGAATAAGGTAGTTGGTGTTCAACAATAATATATATTTCTTTCCAAATTTTAAGCATTTTATTTAAATTACATTTGTTTTCATGAAATTACGTTAGAAGATTTTGAGAAGGCCCAAATTTGAAAATATATTAATATTTTTTTATTGAGACAACAATCTTCACTTATCTCAAAATATTCAAAATCTTATTTAAAATAAGTTTGTCTTTCGTGAAAGTTCGATTATAAAATCTTGAGAACAGCATATTAATCTTTACTTGAGATGATATTTTTCTAAAGTAGCAGTTGAGACCATGCCCAAGCATTGGCACCATCAATAAAACAAATAAATACGTGTTGGCACATTCTATCTCCTTAAAGTTGCTAAATGGTTGGAACAAAATTAGCACAAATCACTCTTTCCTTTTAAAATTAGCACATTCCTCGTCTCTATCATCACATCCTTTTAAAAAGCTGTATTTCTTCAGAAGGAAAAGACGCTTTCCATTTGTATTCTCTGCTAAAAACTCTCCAAGGAAACAACCCCTACTTTCAAATCACAATGCGTCGTTTCACAAGCTATATCCATACAGAGAGCGAAGGAGAAAGTTGTTTGGGTCTTTGCAGATCCACTCGGTGGTAATGATGGAATTGTGGCTCTTACATCAAAGACAAGTGGGTATTGATGGAATCTTGGTGCTTTTGGAAAATATGCAATTCTTACATCTTCAATTAACAAGCCCTCTTTCCAAAAATTATGGTTCAAAGAACCAATTTATTGTTGTGAATTAATGTCTCTAATGTTTGCCTCGGATCAGTTCCATGAATAGGCTCTTTATTTGGCTCGTGGACTCCCCCACCTTCGCAATATCTTAACCGCAATTTTGATGGTTGGACTCCCCCACCTTCTCAATATTTTAATCACAATTTGATGGTTATGTAATCCAATTTAGTCAAAATGTAGGTATTGGTGGCATCATCAGGATGCAGGTCGTTCAATGATGAGTGCTTTGCAACGAAAGAGTTACTTCAAGGCTAAGCACCCTCTTGAAGTCAGAGATGCGAGCATTACATCTAGGTCTATTAGCTTAGTGTCACAATCAGTTAGATTGTCCCACTTTTGATGTCAAAAAGAGGCTTAATTTTAGCTAAGATGGATTTTTTGGGCAAGACCAATCTCATGACTTATGGCCAAGGGCCCATTATGTAGAAGTTCCTGTAATTCTCTATAATTTTGGAATACTATAAGCTTAAAGGTATTTGTAATGATTGATGTAGAACATTCTAGAGAGAGTTCTAAAAAACTCTCAAACAATGCATGAATGACACATGGCTCATTCTAAGCCACACTTTGTGAGGTCAAAGTGTATATAAAGGGGTGGCCTCACTTATTTATAACCAACAAGAGTTGTAAGAAGTTTTCTAGTTCTTTTAATATTCTCCAAGTATTCTTTTCTTGTGAGTGTGGTGTTAGCCTTATAATCGGGTGAATTTCAATTAATTTGGGAGGAAGGGCTGACTCGCTAAGTACACGGGGCATTAGTCAAGTGCCGCACGGGCTATAAATCGTGGATGAGATGATTGGTCCGTGACATTAGGCTGATAAAAGATAATCTTTTGATTGGGCCTCATAATTCAGTGAAAAATTACCTTAAAAAGGAAATGATGAACATCAAAGCTTTGGTGTTATATCTCTTTTCTCATCCATAAATCTTATCCAAAACAAGGTATGAATAGAGAATAGGACACAAAACTCATTTCATTATATATACATTAATGAATTAAAAGTGCTTTAATGAAATGATTTTATAATTCCTATCTGAGACATTTGTTTGGATATGCATTATATAAGCCCATCACTCATCTTTCAAATATACTCCAAGCATATTACACCAACCATCAAATAGATCATTCCTAAAGTACATGAGTCATGCATTCTTTATGTTTAGAATATTTTAGTTCAATTAAACTAATGTCGTACGGCAATCTAATGAATATTATTTTTCATCAAAAAACTTGATCGATTTTAAGTATTCTTTTATTAAATTAATAATTATTTATACATTTGTTCTAATTAACTATTAATGTTATATGAGACTTGACCATGTATCGCATGGGCTTTGATGCTAGTAGACCCATATGTATGGCCGCAGTAGCTGTTACCAGCTTTAGCACATGTTACTAATCAGTAATGACTGTCTAGCAAAAATGTCAAATGCAAAAGGGGAGTAAGGAAATGCTGATGTTTATATTGGGAAAAAAAATGAAAGAAAAAAATGATACAATAGTGTTGATTAGATGAAATTTAGAATATTAATTTTAATTCAACGATCATAAATCTGGAATCAAAAGAAACCAGAGTGGGTTATTTTTGGAGCCTTCAATCAGATAAGTGTGATCATTAGCAAAATAAACTTTTAAATCATATAAACTGAGAATAAAACGCGGCCTTACCTAACCATAGACAATGCATATGGGTAGTCAAGTTAAGACCTAAGAGTTGCGTTAAACCACAATCGTGCTCCCGCAAGTTGAATTAGATAATTTCCCTTGACTTGGTTAGGCTCATATAAAATAACTGTCACGAGTTTGATTTAAAAAAAAAAAGTGAAACGAATGAATTAAGCGCAATGAAGAATGGATTAGGAAGTTTGGGACTAATCATGCTTTTACTTTGAAAGACAATCAAA
This sequence comes from Sextonia rubra, assembly GCA_037013555.1. Taxonomy (NCBI): domain Eukaryota; kingdom Viridiplantae; phylum Streptophyta; class Magnoliopsida; order Laurales; family Lauraceae; genus Sextonia; species Sextonia rubra. Next base: position 9,944,798 of record JASUAD010000001.1, on the reverse strand, counting down.
TGGCTTCACGCATATGGTCACGTGCAAGAAATACAGAATTTATCAAAACGTGCTTTTAATATTGTACAAGTGGTCCAGTAAATGACTGATACATATACGCATATGTTACCAAAATCATTCAAATGGTTCTACCCAAAAAACATAAAAAAAAATAAGAATAAAAATAAAACAAAAATAAAAAAGGCCTTTCGTCCAGCCCCACTTGAGTTGACACAATTATATATAGTTTCACACAAGGAATGGTGTAAAACTTTGGATCTCCAAGCACAAAGCAAGCCCTCCCACTAGCTAGTGGCCCTCACGAAAAATTGGAGAAAATTCCTTTGAAATCTAAGACTACAATAGAATCATCACCGTTGCCATCATCATCATCATCATTAAACCTCTTCCAATTGTGCTAGATCAATACATTGAAGCAATTTTTTCTTAGGAATATTGGTTGCTGTCAAAATAAGTGATTCACCAAGGAGACATTTTTCTCATGCAAATCCTCATTTTTGAAGGATGTCCATACTGCTCTTAGGATTAATAATGGTCCATCACGTAGGGTTCATCTGTACAATCAAAGGGTCTTTCACACTGATTTAATTCAAGGTAAAAACAGTGATCTTTCCTAAAAATGACACTTTACCCAATTTGTTTAGCAGTTTGACACGTGACGTTGCAAAATCTAAAAATTCATTCGTTTTAGCCGTGGAAATGGATCACTTCTTCAACATGACTGGGACGTAATGACGCGACACCCGCGCTGGGCATCACACTTCTTTATAGAGTAGGATATATTATTCTATGGGTCGTGTGAGCAACCCTTCTTATAATAAAATTATAAAAAGGATCTCTATTATGGGCAAACTGTATATTTTTATGTATGCCACAAAGGACATCATCAATGTCTCGATTTCCCATTGTTTTTTTCTTTATTAACATATTCATAGTTCACAGTGTTCATTATGGCCAAATGGGTCAAGCAGCACGTCATACTCCCTGTAGTCCGCCACCCCTTTTCACGTGTAGTTTTTAAAACTCAGTCAAACTGGTTCTTGCTTTTTTTTATAAAAAAAACCCACTCAAGGTGGCTGCAGCCACGAGAGGCCTGCCAAAGAAACTTGAATTTACAAGAAGAGAAACCCCAGACCCCAAAAAACGAGATGATTGATTTCGTATGAAAGGAAGCGTAGGGATTAAACCTAGTGCAATTGCGTCTAAAATGGGGTACAGAATCAATTGGGTAACTCGTAGTTAATTAGAGGAGAATGTCCTCCCATGAGTCCAACTAATGGGCCCGCGTAGGTCCATGTCTATCGATCCGGGGTGGTATGGGGTGGGGGAAGGTCTCCTTACAGACCGTGGGGAGCAGAAAAATATATCCTATCAGAATTTCCTATTCCTTGATTTAATAGCCTTGAAGTTAAATGACATCCTAAGCATAGATTTTTTTTTAAGATGAAATCCGACGGTTCGAGAAGATTCGATTAGTGTGAAACTAGGTTTGATGCGAGATGATGGGATGGCGAGCTTATCAAGGGGTTACACTAATCAAAGATGGCCCACAATTAACCCCATAGTGCTGGACTGGGCATGGAGTCCGGTTGTAATTAAGAGAACTTTATTTTTTAATTTTTCGCGAGGTTTGTCAGAGAAGATTTTCTAAAGTTGGATGTGCCCCCCATCAATGCATATATATAACATTTTGCACTAGCAAAACCTAGCTATTGTGGCACTCTTATTAGATCCATTTAAAGCAAATCATGCGACAGTCTGTGTGTCACGCAAATGCATACCATTAAAGGGTCAGTGTGACCAGAAGATGCGAAAGCAGAGTGATCAATGTGGAGTAACCATTTAGTTGTGGGTCCACTTTGTTTATCAAGGGCAGGCTTTAAATTTTTTTCATAAAAAAAAATGACATCAACGTTTTAATTGGAAAAAAAATTCTACTTCAAACTAATAAACAATTTTATTTTAGGTTGATAATAGTGCTTATAACATCAGTTAGATGCCAATTTGATTTAAATATGCTAGTTCTTCACATTCACTACTGAGTTGGATGAACATAATTTAGCCATATTTCTCGTGTGTGGCAATCCATTATCTATAAAAAAAATCAACGCGATACTTGGAGTGCGGATCCTAAGTGGTCTCCCAGTAGCTTTTTGTGAGTGGGATGTGTGATACTCAATTGTGGCACTCTTGTAGATAATCAAGACTGTTAAAATTTAATGTCATCCCTTCCAATGACATATTTTCAATAGAAGTGGGTCCAATATAATATCGAAGATTTTGTCATTAATGTAAATTTTATATAATGTCTAAAGTTGTCCTTACATATGTTAGTTTTGTGCAAAATCTTATGGAGGGAGTGTAAGACCATCTTTTAATAATGTAAATCTTGAAGATATTGTAATAGGGAGAGATGTTATTAATTTTAGTGGTTCAAATTATTAATAGTCGGGTGTACACATTCACTCATGGGAAGAAGGCTAGGGCAACTTGGGGCCCATTTGGCATTGTTTTTGTGTTGCTCTCCATTATGTACTCAGATCATGTTGTGCTGAGACCAAGTTGTGTCAAGACTATACTTTGTAAAACTTGTTTGGCAACATTATATCAAATTATTCTGGTAAGAATATGCCATGTAAAGCATGTTTCATTACATTATAAACATTTTGTTCAAAGTAGCGAAAGCAAGATAATAATAGGATGTATAATGCGGGATCCACCCTTTATTGTTTGTGGCACTTTACTATTATTGTACAAGGGGCTGACCTATAGAAATTGCAACGTTGTACTTAACTTTGAAAATTATGACATAGGGCTTATGTTCACAGGACTTATAATGTGGCCCACCTTTATGTGAATTATAAGCCACTTTTTTGTGAATGTAAATATGAGACTCACATTTAGAAATTATAACATCTTAGAAAATTTTAGAAATTAGAATATGGGGCATACATTCATAGTGTTTAAAATCTGGGTTCACCTTTGGTGACCTTGACCATGTGACCCACATTTAGGGATTATAAAGGGAAGCCGCAAAAAAAAAATTGGGTAATTGTGGACAAAATACCCACCTTTAAAAATGATAATGTGCTACTCACTTTAACTTAAAACATGGGGCACATTCATAAGATTTAAGATGTGAGTGCACCTTTATAGGAATTATAATGTCGAGCCATCTTTTTCTATTAAATTTATAATGTGGCTCCTCCTTTTGGATTGTGACCATATGACCCACCTTGAAAAATTATAAAGTGGGGCACCTCTTCTATGATTGTGGATATAGGACCCACTTTTAAAAATTACAATGCGATGCCTATCTATAGAAATTAGAACATATGACCTTACAATGGGTCCCACCATTATAAATACTAAACTATGGGCCCACCTTTGTGATTGTGACAATGTGGCCCACCTTTAGAAATTACAATGTGTGGCACCTTCTTTGAGATTGTGAACATGCGCCTACGTTTAGGATAAGTAAGAGGATTTGGAGTATTTAAGTGGAAAGAGGATTTGGAGTATTTAAATGGACTTCTTTAAGATGGAAGACATAAATAAAAAATTATTGTGCCAGCAAATTGTTCCTTAAAAAAATAAAGTTTTTGTGTTTCAAGATTCTTATGCCGGCTGGTTAAGATTTTTAGATTTGTTTCGTTGAGAACAAAACTTGGAACAATGATTTAACCTTAACAAGTATGTCTTTTGTAGCCTTATCTGATGGAAACATGGAAACATCCCAATAGCATGATGTCAAACACACCCTTAGGCACTTACGGAATTTAGAGCATATACTAAATGCAAGGAGCATGTACTAATTGAATCAATGTTAATACTTTTGTTATTCTTATTATAAAGAGGATTTTACTAGAAAAGTCATAATAAGTGACCGATTAACAAAAAATTGATATTAGGAGTGGGTACACCGGAGTGGTAAATTATCACCACTCCATTTAGTTTTTTAGCATTGCAGATGAGCATCAGATCTGATGCTCATTTTCTCCTTTCAATATCGGATCCGATGCTCAATTATGCAAGAGGCCTGCCTCCCTTTCCTATCCGACAGTGGTGACCGAAGGTGGAAGCCCAGCGGCGGATACCATCGATCGGAGATTATCCCCTTTTTGACGACAATGAAGAATTCGGAAAATCTAAATCCTATGTCGCTACGAAAACCCAAAGGGCGCACACACACATAGAGCAAAAGAAAAAAAAAACCTTTTCTCCTTCTCCTTCCTCACAAACCCATCTCAAAGCTCCACCATCAACTACTCCTCCCAAACATTCTCAAGCAGCAGACTCTTCTAAACCTGCACCAACCTCCCCCACCTCAACTCCTCCCTCCACTGGACCTACAACCCCTCCAATTCCTCCCTCTCCCTCACCTTCCAAGCCTCCCCTCCCAATCCCAACAACTGGATTGCCTGGGCTATCAACCCCACATCAAAAGGCATGATTGGCCCTTGATCGCATTCCACTAATCCAACGGCTCTATGACCGTCTAAACATTCAACATAGAGGGAGGAAATCATTATTTGAGGCTTTCTGCTGCATAATTGAGCATCGTATCCAATGTTAGAGGAAGCAAATGAGCATTAGATCCAATGCTTATCCACAATATTAAAAAAACAAATCTGAGTGGTCATATTTGACCACTCCAGTGCACAAACTCCTAATATTCATTTTTTTTTATTTAAGGGTCATTTATTATGACTTTTCCACTAAAATCCTCCATTATAAAATTGGAGTCCATTATAAAATTTGGAGCATGTTCAAACTAATGGTGACTGAATCATAGAATACAGGAATAAGTGCATGTGATTTTACTCGAGCACCAATACAAAGGACATGCAAATAATCCTTCTTCTCTAAAACATCACACATGCAAAATTGATATCAGCATTAGTGTTATGCCCCGAAATCTGAGATCCTTGGGACCCTCAAATCATGAGGCATGATGAGTCCACAACAATTAAATTAAATAAATTCTCTAATTTTATAAAGATAATCCAAATGCAATAACATGATCAACATACCATATGAAACAAAAAAATCAATCTATTAACATAACAAATAAATTTGAAGTGAGAGTGATCCTCAAAATATAATAAACAATTTATCAACTCTAATAAAATCTTAAATCAATCCTCCAAATCTAAGTCTGAAGTTCCGTAGCTCATCCCTTAATCTCAATTTTCGTAAAACAAGCTAGGTTTTCTTGAAATCCAGCTTGACCTCGAAATCTGTGGGGGAAAAATAAGAGTGAGTAAAACTCAACAAGTAATATGAACCATCAAATCTAACAAACATGTAACAATTTAAGAAACCAAACTTAGAGTCATGATTTGCACATACAAGGTACATCAAGTACAGTAAGTGCCATATCTTGGAAGCGACAAAAAGATAATGTGACCAAAATTCAAGTTATTTTAAGTAAGTGAGCAAATAACCAAATCAGCAAATAAAAAGAAAAGGCATCTTTGCAATAAATAAAATATCAAAATGTGCTCACCAGAGTAAGACATGAACCAAGCACAAGGTGCCCGCTAGGCACAATTCTTTTTATATCCATACAAAGTTGGCTCAAGGCCCGAGAATACCTGTGATCTCCAAAACAAAGTGGGAATTAGCTGCAGATTAGCAATATCGCACAAAGGGGTCTCAATCCCAATGTCTTACCCGAAAAGAGCTAAAATCTGCATGTAAGTGTCCCCACGGTGCGTTGCCCATACTTTAGAGAATGCCTTGAGGGTACAAATAGCAAATCCAAGAATTCAAAATCAATTTAATCACAAAGATGGCCAAGTGTTGAGATCAAAAATTGAATCACATGTTATCAAGATTGTTCACATTTTTCAGCATTATAAATCCAATGATAATTAATCTTAAAATGGTGGCAAGGAAACAAGATTAGGTCTGATGTAACCATCATGTCTAAGCATGTCAAAGGCAACAAAATATCCTAATAATCTAAGATTATTTCAATAGTCTTCGAAATTTCATATTTTAAATCAAATTGAGCAAAGGACCAGAAAACTCTAATGCTAGAGAATCATGGTAAGACTACTTGGCTACACTAACGATGATCAAAGGATCTTGACCTATGAGCCCAAGTGTCTCAATGTGGGGTCCTGCCAATGATAAGTAACCAATGTAAGGGTTTGGATGCAATTAATGAGTCAGGCTTGGAAATAGTTTTTGGTGTGATGGATAAGCATATATGTGTGTGGGCCCAATTGACTAGGAATGCTGGTGGTCCTATGACATGTAGGTTAATTATGCATATAAATTAATGTGTTGGACTTAGGCCAATCAACTGTGTTGTAGTTAAAATGGGTTTGGTCCTTTGACCTGGAATAAAGAAGAGAGTGCTTGGGGTCATTTATTGGACGCACACAGTATGAATAGAAACTCACATGATGTAAGGGCCAGGGACGGTGGGGCCTCAAAAAGTTCTGTTAGGTTACACTTGAATTACTAACTTGGCATAATAATCAAAGAGTAGTTCTTTAGAAGATTTGAGTGAAAATGAGACATTAGGTGTGGGCCCCAGACAATAGATTGCACAAGTGGGTCAAGGGTTAGAAAGTTTGGATAATGGGTTCAAGTAGTTTCCAAGTTGACCATACTATAATTGTCCCATGACCATGGGTTGAGTAAATCAGGATACTGTTATACTAGGCTCGGGTCTTAGGAAAACAAGAGTGAATGGGTACTCATACAGGTCAGCTCACTGATCAGAAGAGAAGAGGAAAGAAAGCAAGAATAAAAGAAATTAAAGGAAAAGAAATTCAGGGCCTAAATCCTGTTTTGATTTTGCCTGGACCAGATGAAGGAAAAGAAGAAAGTGGTAGAGGGGAAAACAAGAAACAGAAGATGAGCTCGATTTATTACAGCAAAGATGACTATGACTGGTTCGCTGGACCTGTCTCGACTGTGGTGGGTCCTAGATCATCAGAGGTGGTCCACGGTTCCTGGCTCGGCTGGGGCATATGGTGGCCTGATCAGATGTGTGGCTCATGGTGATGACTAGCAGGCCTCATGGATGGATGACAAAATTGAAATCTATGTTACCATGAAAGGAAATTAAAGTTACCTATTGTAATAGTAACTTTTAAAAGAAAGAGATAAAGAAGAGATGAGCCATACCTTAAAGGGGTAACCTTAGGGTGAACAAGAATATTCGGAGATGTGATTAAGGGAAGAGGGTGTTTTCCATTCATAGGAAGATAAAAGCAAAGTTCCAATAAAAGTTTTAGTTCTATCTAAACTTAACCAAAGACGTTTAATTCAAATGGAACTCCATCCCCAAATAGGGTCGGGATAGATAAAGACAATTTATAATTTCAATTCAAATAGAATTCCAATTTGAGTACAACTTTAAGCTTCTCAAACTCCAGTAGTTTATGGGACCCATATAGCAACTAATTAATTATCCAAATTTAAATAGCATAATATAACAAAATAATAATAATTACATGAGGTGTCTATCAAGATTAAATCAAGGGTCAAGATTAATTCTAATTAAAAATCAAAATTCGGATCGTCATAATTAGTTTGGTCACCTTTGGATTAGGGATGAAAATGGATCGGGTTTAACTAGGACCCGCCCCAATCCTATTAGGGGTGGGTTAAGTAGCATGTTTATAGGGCTTGGGTCGAATATGGTTTCTCATATATTAACCTAAATTGGGATTAGGGTGGATTTCGGTTTTAGATGCATTAACTTGACCCGCCTTGTATATTTTTACTTTATATAATTTTTAATTCATTTTTTTTATCATATCAAAGCTCAAAAGTGTAAGTGGTAATGACTATGGGTTCTGGAGGTCATAGGTTGAAATCTCCCTTATGACATGCATACTTTTTATATTTTTTAAAAAATATTAAAGAAACCACTAACAAGGCTGACTTGACCAATGGATGTCATGAGGCAGACTTGGCATGACAACCATTAAATTTAACATGGATCAAGTAGATATAGTATGATAGGAATACCATTATTTTAACACAAGAAATACATATTCTTACACTACCACAGAATATATTACAATAAAAAATATTCAAATGACAATAGTTCTCACGGAGTTTTTGTGAGAACTCCTGATGGGACCCATTTATCACCTAATCCAAATATTTCAATATATAGGGACGTCTATAATAGTTACATATCCCAAGTTTCGATCACATTTGAATTTACTAGATTATTGTCAACTCTGCATGAATCCGAATAAAATGGATTTATGGGTAACAAATGAAGGAGTTAGGGACATGTAATTGAGGCAAACTTGATATCTAAGGTGGTTTTGCTTGGATATTTCCATCCCCCTAATCCCATCTCCAAATGTGGCGCACAAGTGGGCTCCATTCAAAGTTTTCAAGATAACTCCGTGAGAACTATTCTCACTTGAATATTATCTTATTACAATAAAAAATATTCAAGTGAAAACTGTAGAGCCCATCTATCCCATAATCTAAATCTTGTTATAAAGAGGAACCCACTTGATAGTCACACACTCCATGTTTCGATCAAATCCAAATTTTTTAAATCATTGAATCGATTGTACACCAATCCAAATGGATTGGATTTGTTGGCCACAAATGAAGGGTTATGGACATGTAATTAGGGCCAAAGTTGATATCTGGGGTAGTTTTGCATTGATCTTTCCATCCCCCTAGTCCCATTCTCAAATGGGACACACAAGTGGGCTTAAAAAAAAAAAAAAACTCCGTAATAACTACTCGCTATACACAGCAAAAAAACATAAAAAAATTTCTAGAATACCCCCACCCCCTTGTCTCCCTATGCACTTTCTCTCTCCCTCTCTCTTCCCCTTCAGCTAAAGGAACTCCCCTCTCCCTTCCCTCCTTCTCTCTTCCTCTTCCTCTTCATCCTCCCTCTTTCTCTTCCTTTTCCCCTTCCTCTCCCTCTTCCTTTATTCCCTCTTTCTCTTCCTATTTTTCCTCTCCTCTCCTCTCTTTTCCACCTTGTTCAGCCGTACGAATTGATGTTTGGCCTCTCAAGGCCGAACAACAAAGGTGTTATTTGGCGCTGAAAGGCCAAAGAAAGGGAGAGGAAGAGAGAGGAGAGGAGAAGAGAGGAAGAAGGAGGAGAGGAAGAAGCAAGGAGACTAAGAAGAAGGAGGGAGAGGAAAGGAGAGAACAGGAAGGAGGGAGAGGAAGAGGGAGAGAGAGGGGAGGGAAGGAAAGAAGAGAGTTCCCTTATGATGTCGGAGCTTATCACTTGTGGAGGGGATGTGGGGAAGGAGAAGATGGAGAAAAAGAAAGTGTATAGAGCGATGGGGCTAGAGATATTTTGGAAAATTTTAATTTCTTGGTTTTTTTTATTGGTTGTGTTACATCTAGAAGCTCTGCTGCAATAACATGTTTTTGTTGTTGTACCTGACTATATCGTTCCCTGTGTCTAAATCCATTGTACATATAGATTATCACCCTCACTCATTTTCACGTTTCCGAATTTCCTACATTGCAGACCTATCTGTTAAAAAGGCTAAAAAGCCCCAAGGGCTAGTCTCCGTGGCCCACATTACTCCATTGCATCCACATTTGAAGTTATTGAGGATGTCCCTCTCAACGACTATGATCATCAATGCCATAGATTCAAGTCCCAAAAATTTCTAGGTGCGCCCCCGCGATATATTCTGCAGATCACATTGATGCATCAAATGGCAATCGAATCACATGGTACATTCACCCTTAGCGCCAGCGGCCTGCACAGTAGAGTAGGTGAAAAGCTGCACCTTGAGTCTACCACTACTCCTCTACTGGATGGATGATGGATCAAACAAAAATCAACTCATCCTTGCCAAAACCTGGCTGCTTAATTCAGAATCGCCGGCCAAATATGACGAGAGAAATGGTGAACATCGAGTCTCTAAAAACGAAAGTTGCAGACTGGACAGGACATGTCGCTGTCTGCGACGGTGGGACCCAGTGCATTATTTTATCGCAAGGTGTGATAATATTCGTATATGCCATCCCCCTTGCCCGCTTCGCCGCGGGAGAGGCCAGTGACGACTCAGAATCCGGACTCGTCTGCGTGTCCTAAAAGAGAAAAAGGTTAAAAATACACCCTCGACCGTCCAGATCACGCCACGTTGCACGCAAGAAGAGCAATAAAAGGCTACGCGTGGCTCCAAGAGCAGAGCGGATGAGCCAATCGACCGACGAACGAGCAGCCATGGACTTTGAACACCTGGACTTCTGGTCCGCGGAATCCGGCGATTCGGAGGGCGTTTTTCGGCCGATTCCAGACTGTCCATCGGCCATATTCTCTCCTGTTCAGTGCGACTACGGATCTTACCTGCAATACATGGAGATGGAGATGGAGCTTCTGCAAGGCGGTGCGAGGGAGCCGATGATGGAGGAAGAAGATAAGAGCGGAGGAGGGAACGACGAGGACGAGGAGGAGGAGGAGGAGGAGGATAATGGCCGACGAGGAGGAGGAGGAGGAGGAGGAGGAGGAGGAGGAGGTGTGGTGTTGGACGGCGGAGGGATGGAGGATGGCATTTTGGGGAATGGCGGTTGCAAGAACCTGCTCTCGGAGAGAAATCGAAGGAAGCGGTTGAATCAGCAGCTGTTGGCGTTGAGATCGCTGGTGCCTTGCATCTCCAAGGTCAGTTTCTTACATCTCCAGCAATGTATTTCTATCTAGTTTGTGCTTTTTTTCATCTTCCAGAATATGTACTTGGAACTGCATTGGCCGATCCGACCCGTTGATCTGGTGAAGCAACTTTCCATCACAGATAAATCATGATCGGTTTTGAATAGACGGTGGGTGTGCAAGAAGTTCACAGCAACGATGATGACGATGGAGGCCATTTAATCTCTGCGATTGAATGGTTAGTTTGTTGCTAATCAAGTCAACGGGTGGATTTCATATGATCAGCGCACGTTGATGATGCTCAGAGGAACCGATCACCTCTCCAGATCGGTGCCTCGTCTTCCCTCATCATGGCTGAAGGGGAAGATTGAGTGGTCCATGTGTGGCCCAGGGATGTGCTGAAAAAAATACAAACCTTTACTCTCTGGCTTCCGGTCCAACTTTAAAAAAAAAATTTTTAAATTAATTTGTGGCCGTTTGTCATAGTTCCTATTTTATGGGTTTTTTTTTTAAGTCATCCATTGTCGTCACGTTCTTCTTAGCTAGCCTCAACTCATTGACATGGTGACTACCAACCTAGATGAGGCTTTAGCCACGTTGACAGAGTATTGACCACTCATACTCATGGGCATCTCTGAAATGAAGTGATCGGACTTATGTGTGATGGATGAGCCGGTTATTGCAAATGGGGGCGACCATCTGAGTCTTTCAAGTTTCAGAACCTGTTTCTTTCATCTGGGTTTGTTTTTTCATTATTAGTATCATTATTGTCCATTAAAACCAGAGTGTGAGATCGGGCCGTTTAAAATTTCATAATCACGCCACATATCGGTGCTACCGATGGAGGTAAAAATAAAGGAAAAAGGTGTTAAAACCATGGTCTAGTCTCCGTGATTCCACTTTCTATGGCAATCCGCTTAGAAGTGTCCCCCACCAAAGATCTCTTGGGTATTTCGAACGGACGTTCCGAAAACCAGCACCATTGAACCAACCCGACAGTGACAGCGGACAGCCTTGTATTTAACAAAGCTGATTATTAGAAAGTAAGAGGCTTCTGTTCCACCGCTTCGATAGGGCCCACTAGATGGGCTAGTGTCATCACCACGTGTGCGACATGTCTGAGACAATGTGCCAATTTTTTTGGGAGAAGGTAAGTTAAAATTTATTGATTTATTGACGTTTATGGTAAAATTATTAATTTATTGTTTCGTATGGAGGTACCTATGGTTTATGGCTCACTTATTGGCGCTGATTAATTAGGGCCCCACGTGAATAAGTCTGCCTCTTCTAGGCATGCATCTCTTTAGCGGGGCACTTATTAAATATTTAAATCACTCAAAATAATTGTACCTCTCTTGTTTGGGTCTTTCTCAAATTTTACTCTAGCGACATCTTTTATCAGATTAATCACCTATAATGCATTTATATTATGAAAAAATCAGATTAGTCACTTACATTGTGGTGGAAACTTGTTTGTCTCGGGAAGAAGTGGAATTTCAAATAAATGATATGCCCCCGTATCCCATGTATTTTCAAATTTTACTTCAAAAAAAGTTGGTCTCACCATATAGTCAACTCTTCTTAAGTTAAAATTTGAGGTTATTTAATAATATACATAAAAGGAAGGAGTCTTCGTGTGCATATGTCCCTCACCATTTTGGTGAGGGACATTTCTTTCTTTGGACTTTTCAAACTTAAAAGGCGTAAAGTTTTATCCTTTTGCATATTAATACTTTTCAAAAAAGGAGTGTTCCTCACCAAAATAGTAAGGGACATATGCACATGAATATTCTCCCGTAAAAGGATCTCATTTTTTAGCAGCTTGGATTTTCTATAAAAAGCAGTTCCACTCCAACCCCTTATGGGAATTGTGTGAAATGTTCTTTGATCTGGATTTCACATGATTTGGAGGTTTGAGGATCATACATTTGATGATATCAATGAATAGAAATTGAGAAAATCATATTGACATAGCTTATTTATGTTTTGTGTTTATTTATTTTTAATTGGATGTTTTCCTGGAAACCATTGTTGCAAGAGTTTGAACAAAGGGTCATCATAATTCAAGCTGCTTATCATACTAGCGAGATCATAATTCAAGCTGCTTATCATACTAGCGAGATCTTCCTACTTGTTAACGAAAGATCAAGTGTATCTATCATGCAACACCACAAAGTTCAGTGCTTCCCAAACAAAACTTAAATCATCCCAATATGTTTCACTAAATTAAAGTGACATTTGAACAAGTTTTCAATTATGAACGATGAAGTGAACATTTTAATAGTTCAGATCAACCCGAACACTTCTCCGTTTAATATTGAAGCCTTTCAAGCTGTGGGTTGTTTAATATACGCATGAACCTCATTTCAGTAGCACGTCATTGTAATAAAAAAATTAGGAAGATTGCTTTTATCAATTAAAAATAATGAGCCCTCTGTCCAGTTCTCAATTATTCTCATTCTTAAACATTACTTTTCTGACGTCAAACAGATTGAAAATGGGACAACTGAATCATTGATACATCTTTTGCTTGTCTGGAAGCTATGAGGGGGATTCTTAGGATGAGGAAGAGCTTCTCTGATCCAAGTTGAAAATGGGAAGTTTGTCAAAACTGAATTGAGTGTGTAAACTTTTAGTTACTGATTACTGGCCTGAATCATGTACGTATTTTACTTGAGTAGTCTAACTCTTCCAAGTCATGCGACTTCAGCTGAGTCATGTATTTGACTTGACTTGGCAAAGTCTTTCAAGGCATGTAACTTGGGCTGAGTCATGTGTTTGACTTAACTCTGCATATAGTCCCAAGTCATGTGACTTGGGCTGAATTATGCTCTGATTTTGCTTTCTGTAATTTAATTTATTTAAGATTTTTCATGCAAAAGTTTATTTCTAAGGATACATCTATTATTTCAACATTAACCTAACTGCAGTTCGTTCTAATAATAAAAATAGGGTTAGACCAACCTTATATATTGGACTTCAAATATTAAGGGGCCTATTTATTTGCAGAAAATACATTAGGAATTTTATATATATATATATATGAATTTCATGATGAAATGGGCTTTACTAAGGGATTATTAAATAGGTAAGGGGTGAAAGATTTGAGATGTGGAAGAAGGATATGAGAAGGCGGTTTATATGGGATGTTGGCATTTATAGGTATTGAATTGGTAGGGTGATAGTTGGGAGTTCATTCATCATTTTTTTTTTTACTATCCTATGTTTTAACCCTTTTTTTTCTTGTTTGCTAATCTCGTCTTTTTTTTACTTTTCCAGTATTAGTTATGTTTTTTTTCTATTAATTGTGACATTCTACTTTTAAATTGGCTAAAAATATAACTATTATTTAATTTATAATTATATATAAAATATATATTTTTATTATTTGTTGTGTTTTAGTCGTGTCCATATCTTATTTTTATAGGATTTGTTGTATCTGTGCTTCTTATATTATATCAATATGGCCTTATTTTGTTGACATGCACATTTTCAATTTTGATGGCAGTAGAATATTATTAATAATTCCTTGAAATTATAATTTTATTTTTTTCTAGATCACTTTCACTATTTTAAATTGTTTTTTGTTTTTAAATTTTTTTTCCATTTTTGAAGTTTTCTAATCAACTCCACTGCTTGGCTTGCCTATTGCACCATATAAAAAGAGGACAAAAGCACCAAGACCGTTTTAGGGACTGTCGGTAGAAAATCTATATCCACTGATACGTCCTTGATGTGGCCTCTATCAATGGCTAGATCTGCTTGATGTATGGTCAGGATCACAGATAGTAGGACTGAAAGTCGATCTCCATCTGCATCATCGAAGCCCTCTTATTAGTGGGGCTTACTACAAGGATATTGAATGTTTCTAGCGTCCATGCTCTAATTTTGGTGGCTGAATGGATTCTCTGTGTTCGGGTTTCCTTGAATTCACTTTATTAAACATTGCTTAATGCTACTTATGACTGTTAAAATATCTGAAAAGCCTTTTTTTTCAGATGGACAAGCGATCAATCCTCATGGATGCAGCCACGTATCTGCAGAATCTTCATAGAGAAATAGAGGAGATTAAGAGAGCAATAGCAACTCAGGAGACTTCTGATAGCTCCACAACTAGCTCAGAATCTAATCTACCGTCTCCAGAGGAAACCGTTCAGTGCAATGAGTCTTCGCCACCCCAACACCAGATACTGAATGTACATCTTTTTCTGCAAATCTTCTAATAATGCACTTAGCGTTCAACTACATAACACATACTGTCTCCCTCTTGTAGATTGATATTGAGGAAATGGATGAGCGGACGTTCGCAGTCAAGGTGGTTTTCAGGAGGGCTCAAGGAGCAGTGGGTCAGGTTCAGCGCATGATTGAGTCTTTGGGATTGAATATCTCAAACACGTGGACGCATGAGATTGAACGGCATCAGATGATCACAACATCATTTCTCCAAGTAAGCATTTGGGATTGAGACTGGACCACTTAAAACAATATTATGAGAATTGAAAAGAGGAAAAAACTGTTGCACAGAGAAACCTTTTTGCTGGTGCTTGGACTTGGAATTTGGGCCACTTTATTGCCCATTTTTTACAAATTTGAGCCAGTGTTCACAAGCTGCACAGTAGGTTTGGTCTCTGTTTAAAAGTTTGGGTCTGGATGAAACAAAATCTGGTCAAAAGCTTACAGGAAAAGACAATAACAACGACAACAACAACATTTGATGGCAAAATGGATTAGGCCTGGTAATGGACATAAGTATTTAAATGAAGCTTATTTTTAATTGATGTGTGTGGGATTTTTAGGTGTGATTTTGTTTGTTTCCAGGTAAAGAAGCAGATGAACCTTACGCCAGAAATACTCAAGGTGCAAATTAACAAAGCTGCCTTCAAGTTGGGCCTGGATGTTGACATGGATGATTAGATGCTGCCATCAGATCCATGTTAGACACGTGAGCTGCATTTTTACTGTGTTCTTCCTTTTGTAATCTCGCTGAATGAATGTTTTAAAGTTAAGTGGAACAGAGAGGAATGGTTTTCAGAATTGAATTATTGATCTCGGCTAACAGTAGATGGAGCCACTTATGCTCATGGTCAGCCTATGTTAAAGAGGTGTCTCCCTTGTGCAGTTTTTAGATGCATAATGCTCTAACTTATCACCAACTAAATCAGGCGATGGGTCTGATTTAGGCCATGGTTTTTAATGTATGGATGATGGTCTCATGGAGAGGAAAACCGGCTGCTGACCTCCAGCTCATGCTAGTCACTGTCTACTGGGAAATGAATGGTCTAGTCCTGAAATAGATGTAGGATTCACATGGAGATGGACCTGATGGTTGCAATTACACAATTGTGCCCATGTGAGGCCACCTATTTTAGGGTAAAACCTTTCAAGTTTCAATCCTCTCCCTCGCAAGTCTTGGTATGAACTGTTGTGTTGTGTGCCTGTCACAACCCGAGCCCAGGAGTTCGGGGGTTAGCAAAAGCCAAACCAATGACACACGTACTCCCGTGCCTGTACACGTAGACCTGGTCTAAATGCACACGCACAAGGGAAGTTCACACGTGCCAAACATGTACGCGGAAGCTGTAGATATCAAAACATCAAACTAAACAGGCAAGAAGAGAAATACAAAACTGAACTGACATATATATATATAGCTGAATGTTTTACAAAATGAACAAAATGATAAATACAAAGTATGACGTAAACAAGCGTGATAGATCTCAAAAAGAAGACTCCTATGCTATGTCATGTGTGTCCAAGACGCTCTCCGAGGGAATGATCACATCCACTCCTCTAGGCCTGATGGGGCCTCGGGGGCTCATCTGGAGTCTGGCCGACCGACGGGGGGTCGGCAGGGGTATCTGAGCCTGCAACACCATAAACAACTCGTGAATATAACGATTCAGCAAAGTATAAACCATAACAGTTGACGCATGCTGTGTTTAACAGAATAAAGAACATCATGTAGATCAACATAGGTCACATTTGTATACTAAGCTGTCGTGCAAGAAAGAAATATGCAATACGAATCAATGTATATATGCTGTGTACATAACTAGTTGGCGACTACATTTTCATATGCTCCTAAAAGAGGGATCTTATATCGTGCAGAGAACACCATTGTCCGGGCCATGATACAAATGGGTTTCGGGTTTCTTGAGGTCCGGTTCTCCAAGACGTTTTCTTACTGCAGCAAGGTCATGAAACTACACCAAATTCACCCCGTCGGGATCCTAAGGCTGAAGCTAAGTAGTGCCTGACCATACAGAGTCAATCATGAAAACCCTGAGTAGATCGTGACAAGTATATCGTGCGTGTACATCCAATAACAAACATACATACATACTCAAGGTGAACGCATAGTATGACTTATGACGTGACATGCAATGATCTGCTAAAGAGTGGAGATCAATGACTAACATACAACATGTTATGCAAGCAAATTATACTAGATAGAATCACCTTCATTTACTAGCCAATTCTAATCTAATTATCCAGTGTTTCTAACCATGCATGATAATGTAGTTTTAAGTTATTCGATGCATCGTTGTCTAGTGTTGCATTGTATTAGCTGGTACACCGAAGTCCCTTAAACCAACACCCATGGGGAGGTGCTTAACAACTGGATAACGTGTATGAATGATTCGCAGCCCTCGAGATCATTCATGTCATACATGCATACCATTGGGCAAGTCTAGGTGCTCTACATTCTATCATGAAGATCATATCGGTCTTTTCATTACACCTATTCCTGTTATTCATTTTTTTCCAGGGGTGGTACGGCTTGGCCGTAGGTGAACATCCGGCTTAGCCGTAGGCATCTTACGGCTTAGCCGAAATATGCACTGCGGCTCCACCGCAGTTCCCTTTACTGTTCACCCGCAATCACGGTTCACCCGTATTTTGTTCTACGGCTTAGCCGTGTACTATTCTACAGCTTAGCCGTAGCTGGGCCGTAGAAGGTATGTTATTTGCTTGCTTTCAGTTCATCCCAAAGAAGACACCCTGTACTCATCTATGGCTGGGTCACGGCTGAGATACGGCTTAGCCGTAGTACACTATACGGCTTAGCCGTGTTCTGGCCGTAGAAGAAAACTGGGATTTTATCCTCTCTGGACTTTGAGCCGTAGATGGCTTACAGCGTAGCCGTACATGCATGAGTGGAAATCTGAATCAACTACAGAAAACCTGTAAAATTTCCAACAGAGAAAGGGAAGCATACTAGCAATTTGGGCTGTAAACATGTTTTCCCTGCAAACTCATATGAAGTAAACACAATCAAACAAATACTAACATGGGTTCTCACATATTATGGTTATACTTGCCTTAAGGGAGTTCCAACAAACCACTTGCTGTCCTTAGGGCTCAATTCACATCCAATACCAGTCACTGCTAGCATGCATGCATGAGAAGGGGAAGGAAGCATCATGAGCATAGACATAGAGGCATGGAAACAAGAAGAAGAAAATGAGGGAGATGGAGGAGGCCTCAACTCACCTCAATCCAAGAACCATTAACAAAAGAGCAAAATCCCCTCTTTTGGCTTGATGGGTGGAGAAGACTCAAGAGAGCGAGAGAGAGAGCCTTCAACGAGAGAACAACGTGAGAGGAGAGAAGAGAATGAGGGAATTAAGTCGGTGGAATAGCTTATATTAAGATAGAATTGCAATGAAGTCCAAATCATAAAACAATTTTCAGTTTGAGTCAAATCCGAGTCCAACGGAGTCAAACGACCTCAGTTACCAACAACATCGTTACGAAAGTTAATAAGCTCAACGAAAGACACGCGTTGACATCAAGACGATACAAAAATGACCATGTTGATGAAAAGCTAAAATTACGAAAAAGGGCTTGATCTACCTAATCCAGGTCAAACTCAACCTAACTACCTATCCATGACCCGCGACGAATCCAAAACAAAAGCAAAACACAATCCACAATTTAAAACAACAGTAATTAGGCACTAAACGAGGTCAAGCCGGGTCGGAGTGTTACAATGCCCCGATAGGCAAAATTAAAAAGGTTGTGGGCCTGGTTCGCGAAAGGAGAGCTTGAAAATAAAGCTTGGAGAATGAAAGGAAACATACCTGAAGTTTTGAGGGCACATGCTTGAATTCTGGATTGACCATGTGTGAGGCTATTTTCCCCTTGCAGGGGTGAGATTCTCAATTCAGAGACTCTTAATTAGGATCAAGTTCAGTTGTAGAAGTTAGTTGTGATTGATTAAGCCATCTCTCGATTCTAGGGTTTTGTGCCCTTTTTTTTTTTAATTATTATGAGATTCAAATGCCCATGCGTAATAAATCTACAACGAAGAAGGCAAGGATATGCGGGCGGATTGATGCTGTTTCCAAATAATAGTTGCAAATTCTTGTTGAAGATTTTCATGGAAATCAGTTATTTGGATTATCCTGGATTCATGGAAACCCTTTTGAAAATCAACATTGAGAACATTTCCAAGCATATGACCACGTTTGTTTATGAACATGTTAAAATTTTCACACATGAAAGACGTGAAACAATTAAAAATATCTGTGTTGAGCAGCCCCAATGCAATGAATGCATGGGATAGGTCGTGGTGTATAATTCTTTTTATGCCTTCTATATTTATTTATCCACTTCTGTGGGTCTCAAATTTTTATCTGAACGGTTAAAATATTATTTGTTCACTTGTGAAATCTCAAAATGTTTAGTTTCACTTAAATGTTAATAGTTTTAAGATGTATCTAATATACTATTTGAATATGGTTTCCCTTCGAACAACTACAACTCTCTCTAGGCCATCCATCTATCATCATCCATTGTTGTTGTTTCTTTCACCTACATGGCATTCTCACAATAAACATTCCCACTGGCACAAACCACACCCTGCAGAGCACAGGGACTGCTATTGTGGACTATGTATGTAACTATATACTAGCACAATAACCCATATTAAGCATGTACATGACTCACGTGGTTCCTTCATATAATTATTTTTTAACATTTTTGGGTAAAAAAGTACTCAAACATCCATTAGTGCTATGGTGATTAGATTACTTATTTAAAAGGTGAAGAGGTCATTAATTCAAATCTCATATAACCTATTTTAGCATTTTTATACATGCTGAATAAAAAGGTCAAATTTAAACGAATCTGGTTAAAATTAAATCTAAGATCCTTCTCTTTAATATATTATAATATGTAATTCAAAGTGTTAAAAGTTTCTGCGTGGGAACAAGCATGGTGCCGTGCTGCAGCCTGTGCTCCACGTCTGAATTTGTATATTCATCTTTCATTTTCATATGCCATGCTAGAAGACAAGAGGACCTCAAGAAAATAGATTTTTTGCACGTTTAATTCAAAGGCTCTTTTTCACATTATGGCTAGGGGAGCTTCTATTTATACACCCACTTTCACTCTTCTTACACAGGCCAAAAAAAAAAAAAAAATTAAAACTTTTCAAGATACTCTTCACCTCTTCTCTCCTTACACTTCTTCCTCCCTCTCCTCTCCTCCCCTTCTCACCTCCCCCTCCAGCCGGCGGAGAGCACCGGCTGGCGGAGGGCTATGCCTGTCCCTCCCCTCCCTCTCTCTCTCTCCCTCTTCTTCCTCTCCCTCTCTCTATTCTCTCTTTCCCTCTCCCCCTTCTTTACTCCCTTCCCCCTTTCTCTCCCTCCCCACTCTCCCTGCTGTAGGGAGCGGGCATCTCCCCGCAGTAGCAAGGAGATCGGGTCTCGCACTGCAGGGAGATCCCATCTCCCCATAGCAGAAACCGGATCTCCTTGCAACAAGGAGATCCCGGTCTCCCTGCAGCGGGAGGTTTGGATATTTATTGTGGGACCCATAACCTATATTTAGAAAAGGCCCAACACGAAATAGCACATTACCATTTATGCATACTGTTCATCCGCCTTTCACTTGTGCATTGAAAATGAGAATTCTATGGGGGGAGGTCTGATTCCCTGTTTCTGTGCTTTAGTGGAATGTTTCGTATTTTGAGAAATGCTCTCATACTGCTAACATGTATGCCAAACGTGAATTTTATTTGATTCAAGGAAAACTAGTGCGAAATCCACTGCGTGAATTGTTGCCAAACATGCCCATATAGTCAATTGTTGTAATAGTGCTTTCGTTTGTGACCCGCATTGAGAGAGGAAAAAACAAGGATTTTGTTGTTTGTAGAATGGGGCCCCATCTTTCATCAATCCAAAATGCTCTAGCCCCTTAAATATCTATCACTTCTTAGAGAGGCTCTTCCTCCTATCTTATCTCATCAGTTTCTTGAAAAAATAATGGGCGGTGCCAGAATTTTGAGGGTTCGTAGTCAACATCCTGCCCATTAATCAGGGTCTAAGGGCTCGTGTATGGTCAAAACCCCTTTCTCTTTTACAATCTCTCATCTCATCTTTTATTGGCCTTTATCCTTCTCTCATTCCTTACTACTTAATATTCTTCGGCCAAAGAAATTAAGATAAAATGTTAAAAAAATGTTACATTTCATCCATTTGCATTTTTCAGTGAAAATGTATTCCACTTCCGTATGAAATTCCAAAAAACATATTTAACTACATCTCAAAGTAGCCAAAAAGCCTCCTTCACCGAGTGGTAAGAAGTGTGTGCCTTACTTGGTTACCCAGGGTTCGAATCTTGATTATGCAACCTCTTTCGGCATATGGTGGCTCCCTTTTCACTTCTATGGACTTTGTTTCTGCATGTGCAGACTTCTTTCTCACGTGAGTAAACTTTCTTTTTGTGGGTACGGGATATTCATGTGCATATGTTCCTTATTAAGGGATCGTGCATACTATTCTGTGGGGCCCATGGTGGACCCCACTAAGGGATGAAATCGGGGGGAATGAAAAGATTCATGCGGGACCACCCTAGATACTAAGTTTGGCCCCAATCACATGTCCCTAACCCCTTCATTCATGACCCACAAATTCATCCCATTTGAATGGGTGCATAGTTGATCTAATGGTCCAATAAATTCGAATTTGACCAAAAATTGGTAAACATGTTCAATTCAAGGGGATTGTGTGTGTGGTCCATTTGGATGGACCATATAGTGGGTCCCACCTAGAGTTCTCACAAAAAAATGGTGAAGGACATATGCACATAAATATTCTCCATATATATAAACAAAATTACTATGTATATGTCCCTTATACTATGGTAAGGAACACTTCTTCTTTTGAAAAGTATTAATGTGCAAAAAAACAAAACCATTGCACCTTATATAAGAAAAGACTACTATGCATACGTCCTCACATTATGGTGAGGGACAATTTCTCTTTTAGACCTAACAAGGTCAAAAAAGTGTCCTGAGGTGCAATGGTTTTATCTTCTTGCACATTAATACTTTCCAAAATGGGAAGTGTCTCTCACCATTGTGTAAGAGATATATGCATAGTAGTTTTGTCTATATATATATATATATATATACAAAAAAAGAAAAAAGACAAAACAACAACTACATCTCAAAGTAACCAAACACAGTGCCTTGATCTAACTGGTGGAAATGCTAAATGAGCAAAGCCCACCGTACAGCTTTTGTAGCTAGATCAAATGGATGTCGTTTAAACATAGGCACCTACATAGGGTGCTCATGGGCGGGGCCATCCTGATCCCGATTGCGCCTGTCCCACTTGGGTTGGATATATAACATAAGAATGTTTATTAATTGGTTTGGATTAAGTGATAGCAAGACCAAAAGCTCTGCCTGGATGAATAATGAATACTTATAATTAAGTGATAATTTGTCCATGTTATAAGATGTATTATCATAGGTGTATGCCCACATTGAGACCCACATAAGATAAGGGGATCACTTAGGGTTAGAGTCTTTCCCCATTAGGTTGCTTAGGGAGGAAGCAATCTTATTCTATAAATAAGATCCTCCTCCCCCCTACTGTGTACATACACATCTCATTAATAAGAGCTCTTCCTCCCTCTACTCTTCTGTTTTAACACGTTATCAGCACGACTTCTCTAAGAGCCTGGATATAAGGTGTGGCTGACGGAAGATTTGTAAACTATAGAATACGAAAGAAGGGTTGGTTCGATCTCACGAATCACAAGGTACCCGCTTGGTAGGCCACATCGTTGTTTTTTGTTTAAAGAAACAAAGGGGGGAGAAAAACTAGGTAGTCGTTCAAAAGAAGAAGGAAAAACAGAGAAAATAGAAATGGAAGAAAAGCAGTAGTAGCAGACCAAAAAAAAAAAAAAGGTGACTTCGTTCACACCTTCGGTTTCCATGGAAATGCTCTAAAAGCAGCCAAACACCACCGTAAGAAAGAAACACCGACCAAGATGACGAGAACAGCGTGAAAAATCAACTTTATGTTTCGGTTCTTGTGTTCTTACGAGCATGTAACAGGGGTGATGAATCGGACGCTGAATAAAGCGCCTCCAAAGACTATGCTGCTATTTGTGATTGCGCTTTTCATTGGTGCCTTCTTCTCAGTTCATTGGATTGTTGGT
Source organism: Sextonia rubra (assembly GCA_037013555.1). Lineage (NCBI taxonomy): Eukaryota > Viridiplantae > Streptophyta > Magnoliopsida > Laurales > Lauraceae > Sextonia > Sextonia rubra. The sequence continues at coordinate 9,921,718 of JASUAD010000001.1, read as the reverse complement.
TTCCGTCACGCCACTGCACCAATTGCCACTCCGACAGTGGTCGCAGTCAATGCCAGAGAAGAAATAGAGCCTATTGCGGTCAAGGCTGTTGGTCATCGCCATCGAGGGTCCTCTATCACTGTGTTTGCTGGTTAGATCAAATCCTCCTGGAGGGTTCGATTGGAACCCGAAGTTCCATACGATATTTAGAACTAGAAGTTCTATATGGAATCAATAATTTGGACTCGAAGTTCTGTAAATTATTTTAGTCTATGAATCAACAGTTCTTTCGAATTCGGACCAGAAGATCCGTTGATTATTTTACTCTAAAACTAGAAGTTTTCAGATCTACAATATATACTCGAAGATTCATATTCATATTCAAACTTGAAGTTTGATTTTGAATTCAAAAATAACACCAATAGGCCATAATATCAAGCCCAAAGTCTTGATAGAACTTGAAGTTTTATATTAACTAAATAACTTGGACCCAAAGATCCATAAATTATCTAAAACCAGAAGTTCTAAGATTTAGAATATGAACCGGAAGATTCATATTCGTAACCAAACTTGGAACATTGAATTCTAAAGATTCAAAGTAGTGTAGATTGATATGAAGGCTATGAAATCAAATCTGAAGTTTTGACAGAACCAGAAGTTGTGATTCAAACCTGAAGCTTTGATAGAACCAGTAGTTCTAAAAACCTGAAGTTCTATCTCTAGCCTGAGGTCTTGACAGAACTAGAAGTTCTGATTCGTCAGTTAAGAACCCGAAGTTTTAATTTTCTAATTGGCCAATTCTTCATTATACTTTGTTATCAGATATTGAGAACCCGAAGTTCTATTTTTGTTTGATTGTTATTGGCAAATCGATCTTTACACATTCTAAAATGCTCGGTGATGCTATCAAAGCCGGAAATAAGATATCCCTGGTGGATATGACATATGCTCTTATTTTCTGTGCGATTATATCCCCGTTAGATAGGGATGATCACCAGCAGATGGTCATACACCCAATGCTTGAAATAAATGTCAGATTAGTCAATCAAAATCCCTCCAGAAGAGGTAAATATAATAGGTCCTCCAGTAGAGATGAAAATAACCACCCCAGGAGAGATGATTAACAAGGCATTTTGTTTGAAAATTGGGTGAACCACTAAGCATGGTCTAGAAAACTTACAACTACTTTTATAAGTTTGAATATTAAGTTCAATTTTTCCATATTTCGTTGGATGTTAGACTTATTCTTTTATTCCCCGTATCTTATGTTTGCATGCTATATTTGCTTTGAATGTTGAATTGTTTAGCTATTCTTAATTTTATTTTTGTCATACAACTAAATAGTTATGTTAGTTTATTCTTACTTACTGTACGGCTTATAGAATGCATGAAACTGAGGATAATATTTGTCCAGTAGACAGTGCAACAAAGTATACTATATTGAAAAAAAAATCAAAAGTTTTTCTCAGAGTTAGTGTTTAATCCGTGCACGGCATTGATCATAGCTGGATCGGTACAAATACTTGAATGCTCCAGAAAAGTCCACACAAAATATTTGTACATCATTACTAGTATTGATAGCCAAAAGCTGATACTAGAAAAGTTACGTGCATTCTCATCAGGCCGCAGGGCTATATTACAAGACAATCTTCAAAACTCGAATTACTTTCGATTATGAGCAAAACGACAAAGTCAAGGCCGAAGCTCACACTAAGCCCTAAACTTAGTGACCCTAAGGCCTTAATGCTTTGGCATGATAAGTTAGGTCATCTTAGGGGTACTATGCTATGGCAAATATTGATAATTCTGTTAAGTACTATATCCTTTCCGCAAAGGATATAGTGTGACATTTGTGAACCCATCAAATCCCACCCATTAGCACAAATTATTAAACATAGGGTACACTTCCTTGAGCATGTTTTTAAATTTATAAAGCTTGATATAGTAGATTCGTGACCTGCATGAAGCCACAACGTAGATTAGAAATCTATGTTGGTCATTATTCACCCCAATTCTTAGATATCTAAACCCACTGATAGGAGATATATTAATTTTTCGTTTTGCTGATTATCATCTTGATGAGACAGTCCTTTCGCCGTTAGGGGGAGATAAGAGAGTTCCTAAAGAACACCTTATTCCTATAGAACAACTTATTCCTGAAGAACGGCGAGAATTAACGTGGAATATTGTCACTCTGTCTCATTTAAATCTATGTACTTCACAATGTAAGATGAAGTATGGAAAATTGTGCACTTAATTACAAAGGAATTTCCTGATGCTTTTAATGATGCAGCAAAAGTAACTAGGTCACATGTATCGGCTATGAACACACAAGCACGAATTGATGTCCTTGTAGGACAAACACGAATTAGTGTCCCTATAGGATACAAAGTCCAAATATGGCAGTAAATGAATCTATACACTCTAGAAGCGTGGTAGACCTATAGGTTTTAAGGACTCAACTCCCCAGAAGAGGAGAAATGAGCAATCATACTCCAGAAGAGGTATACTCCCGAAGAGTTTATAACAAAACCCACTCTCTCTAAAATTCCTGAAGAAATTAATGTCCCGGAAGAGACACGAGTCCTGGAAGAGACTCTGGAAGCCCCTGAAGAGGCAATGGGTACCCAATAAATAAAGAGATTTCTATACTTTATAATTATTCAAGAGAGAAATAGGATATAAATGAAATTATCATCGACGATGCATTTGTATATGCAGTAGCTACACAAATATCAAGGGAAAATGAGAAAGATGATTGAGATATAAAACCACGTTCTATAAATAAATGTCGAGAAAGAACAGATTGGCCAAAATAGAGAGATGCTATTAAGGAATTACAATATCTCAATAGACGTGGTATATCTGAACCTATAGTACAAACCCTAAAAAAGTATAACCCTATAGGTTACAAATGGGTGTTTGTAAGGAAAATGAATGAAATTAATAGATGAAAGGCAAGACTTTTGGTACAAGGTTTCCTGCAGAAACTTGGGATTGAAACATACACAGACATATATATGAAAATCCCAGAAGAATATGCTTTGCCTAAAGCAAAGTCAAAAAGTACGTACTCAATATAAGTAAGACGTTCATTGTACAGCTTGAAGCATTCCAGAAGAATATGGTACAATCGTCTTAGTGAATATTTATTTAAGAAAGGGTATGAAAACAATCCCAATTGCCTACGTATCTTTATAAAATCCTTAAATGGATTTATAATAGTAGAAGTTTATAAATCTAATCGGGACTCCAGAAAAGCTCGAGAAAACTATTGACTATTTTATTTCGACCCGCAGATCGAGAGAAGTTCTAATAAGAATTTCTCTCTATCCCTCTCTAGTATTCTCTCTTTTTCATTCTTTATAAATATGCTTCCCATATATAGTTTTGCACCAAGGCTTTGGATTGGTATTAAACAAATGCTATGATATTTATATCTGTTTTATTCTTATGGTTGTAAGAATTCAAATTTCGTAAGATATATAGATTCAGGATATATCACTGATCCTTATAAGGGTCGATTATAGACATGTTGTATGTTTCTTAATGGTAATGCCATTATTTGGTATTCAACTAAATAGACTTTGGTAGTTACTTATTCTAACCATGCTGAGATTTTAGCCCTCTATGAAGTTAGTGGAGAATGTGTGACCAAAATCTTTAACTCAGCATATATGTAGTTCTTGTCAATTGCCTTTTAGGACAGATACTCAAGCATTATTTGCAAAGACAATGGGGCATATATTCAACAGATTAAAGAATGATACATTAAAAATGATAAGACGAAGCATATTACACCAAAGTTCTTCTTCACTCATGAGCTTTAAAAGAATAGCAAGATTGAAGTCAAGTAAGTTCGTTCAAGTAACAACCTGGTTAATCAGTTTACGAAGTTTTTGTCAAAATCAGTATTCTAGAAACTTTTATATGAGATTGATATGCTTAATTATGTACAAGGTTGTTATCATCAGGGGGATGCATGCTGAAGTATGCTACCCAGGACATCTGTGCGCTGTACTCTTTTTCCTTTTCTAGGTTTTATCCCACTGGGTTTTCCTAGTTAATGTTTTAATAAGACAGCATTATGAACGTCCAACACAAAGTCAATGATCCTGTACAACGTTGTACTCTTTTTCCTTTGCTTTGGTTTTTATCCCACTGGGTTTTTCCTTTGCAAGGTTTTAATGAGGCAACTGTCATTGAATGGTGGTCATCCAAGGGGAAGTGTTATAAGATTTATTATCACAGGTGGATGCCCACATTAAGACCCACATAAGATAAGGAGATCACTTAGGGTTAGAGTCTTTCCATATTATGTTGCTTGGGGAGGAAGCAATCTTATTCTATAAATACGATCATCCTCTCCCCTATTGTGTACATACACATCTCATTAATAAGAGCTCTCTCTCTTCCTCTCTCTACTCTTCTGTTTTAACAGTCCAAACATTTATTAAGCCCATTTAACTCATAAAAAATCTGGTTCAGCCCGATTGACTAAATGGATTTGCTTGGGCTGGATATGGGCCTATATTTCTAAAGTCTAATTGGGCCTAAATGTGTCTGCCCTCTTACAGGCCCGCCCATGAACACCCCTACGGCCTCCTTCATTTATTCCCTTTCCATTTGTTAGACTTTGTATGGAACGACTATTATTGTTCATTTAATTTGATTTTTCATTCTTTTAACAAATGTTTTGCTTCATTCAGGTTTGAAACTGATGAGAAATACTCGAGCTTCTATTAAGGGCTCACCTGATATAAAAAATTTTAAATTAAAATTAAAATCCTTTGTACGGCAGAACTAAGGGGCTGGGTTGGCTTCACAAAAAATTTGGAGAGAACCTAATGTTACAAATTCCCTATAGATATATATATATATATATATATATAATATGATAGGTCTGGGCTAGTTGCATGCGGTATCCTTCAGTCGATTCCATGTGCCATGACTCGGCATGTGGCAATAGGGGTGTTTATGGGTCAGCCTAGGGAATATGTAGGCCAGTCTGACTTTAAAAACACTATCTCAGGCCCAGCCTAAGCCCAACACAGACCATGAAAGTTAGGTCCGAGACAGCTCATTTAATCAATCGGGTCGGGCTGAAGAGACTTTTATAAATTTTGTGGGCATTCGATTAATTATTTGGACTAATTGAATTAAATTACATGCATTCTTTACATGAGGTGATCCAGATGGGGTTCAGGCTTTCTATCACTCAATCTAAGCCCAACCCAATTCTTAAACAAAATTAAATATTTAAGCCCCGACCCAGAGTGGCTGGTCCAAGATTAGGCTTATACTGGCCCAGCCCATGAGCACCCTATGACGTACAACTAGCATTTATTTATTCTATTTTTAACCTTACTGAAACTGCGAGAACCGTGGTAAGAGGCGCCGGTTTTTACCTACATGCATGCCCAAATTCAAACATGGATGGCACCTTTTCCTCATCCGGGGGCTGTTATACCTCAATTGAGGTCCACCTCCCGTACCCGTGGGCTCTTCATAGAGGATAGGGGTCCGAGCCCATTAAGCTGGAGTCAAAAAATAATAATTGGTAATAACCGACTTCAAGAATTGTTTTTGAAAGAAGAAGAAAAAAAAAAAAAAACCGGCAACCTCCCGCCCCCAGATTCTCTCACGCTGGAAAATTTCCATGGGCTGTGTGTTGTGTGCTTTTCCCACTGTTTCTTATTTGTTGCGACTTCTACGGCAGTGGTTTCTGCTGTCTTTGTCTCAATCCTCTGTTCATTTATATAGATTATATCTCCTCCACCATTATCACATCACAAGCTTAACCTTTTGAGAGAAACATACATAGTTAAATGGCTCCCACAGCTGCCATGCTCTTCATTTTTCGTCACAACAACTCCACCCATGTACCTTCTTCTGCCCCTCCTAAGAGCGCTCTCCTCTCAAACGCCACGGATAGATGGTTTTCTTGCCGGTGCGAATGGTTTTCCAACCTCTTTCGACAAGCCAAAACCGCTCCTGAGCCTATAGACTCTGAGGCCCTTTCTGCGGAAGAAAGGTTCCAAAACGCCCTCGAATTAAACTGCTGGTCCATGTAATTACAATAGTGTATGTATTTGCATATGTGATTTATATGCCTGTGCTATATTTCCTTTTCCAATGTATGTAAATATAACTCATGTTTAACCATCTTCTTCTTGTTTCTGTTTGGATGTATGGTGCTGTCGTGTGTCTGCATTTCTTTTGTATTTTTGGTTGACCCTGAGAAATGGAATGATCCAGATCTCATAACGATTACAGGAATGTGATGGGAATTAAAGGTGATTACATATGACCATATATATCGCTCACGAAATTTATGTGGGTTAGTGAGGAATGTTGAACCTAAACCTGCCCAAGCGCCCACTCTGTAGAAAACCCTGCCCAGATGCTCAAGAACCAGACCAGTACTCTTATGCGTGACTTCGGATCCACGAGGTATTCATGGAGGCTGGAGCTGCATGCTAACTCTGAAAAGATTGGCGCCGCTACCAGAGGGCTGCTGGAAAAGATTGAGTTTGCAATTCACCCACCTGCGAATCCGTGGGTTTGCCCCTTTGTGAGAGAGCGACATCTGCCACTCGGTCATTAGAATCCTAAATTTTTATTTGTTCTAAAAGCAAAATTCTAAATCTTCTAAAAGTCTTTTCCTAAAATAAATCTTTCAATTTTAGCTGATTGATACAAATCTATGCCATATTACGATGGGAGAAAGTTATCATAAGCTAGGTGGGGCTATAGGTACAATGACATAAAGATGTGTATGGCAGGTTACTTCACCCTCACAAATTATGTAGATTCAACGAATAGTATTAGGAAAAAAAAAGAAAAAAAAACAAGAAGGGAAATACAAACAAGATGGCCAAATATTCTCTTAATATCCCATGTTGGGCGCACTTTGGCACCTTCATTGAGTGTTGCTTTGATCCCTTGGTAGACAACTGACGCTACTAATACAATTACTTTTTAATAATATTGACATGGAATTTAATGCACCTTATGGCCTATTCTTTTGGTAGAATTTCTGTCAAGAATTTTGGTTGTTGAGATTTTTAGGACATTATGTGATATTTTATCCATTGGCATATCTAAATTTTTTATTTCTTTATAAGCATTTCTGAATTTCATCTATTTAAATGGTCTTAAATAGCCTTAAAATTTTAGAATTCCAATTCCTTTGTCTTTTGCTGGAATTCTTGTATGCTCAAGTACAGTAGAGTATACAAAAATCCCACTATATCTGGAAATTTTAAGATTCTTCAAATATGAATTCTTTGAATTCTAGCAAAAAAAACAAGCCCCAGGCAGTGCAATGTCGGGCAAGGCCTAATTACGTTAGGATCTAAACATGAAATGGCCTGTATAAAAATCTAGATCTAAGCCAAATTGTAAGGTTCCATCTACTTAACAAATATACATTTTGGGTCTGAGATGTTTTTATTTTAGAGCCCAATATTCTACAAAAAAACCTTTTTTTTTGTAATGGTCTTGAATATTGGCCATTGGTACAATTATTCTTCTAAGGCTAAAAATAAGTCTCATTAAAAATCATTCGTAAACACTTTTGTTGAAAATGAAATTAGTTTTTAAATTATATGTAACTTTATTTTAAAGTTTTTAACTAAGAATCAAAGTTAGTGTTTGGAAACAAGATATTATAAAAGATTTTGCAATATTATCTACTAATTTATAATATAATCTTCCCATCGGAGGTGTTTGGATAACTTAAAAAGTATCTTACAATATCTCACTTTGAAAATATCTTGCAATATCTCACTTTCTTCTAAAAACCTTCGTATTACAATATTCAAGGAAAGTATAGAACAATTTTCTCTTAAAAAAATCTAGAGTTTTAGTAAAACCCATTTGAGAGTTCACGAGCAACAATTATTTATAGTGGCCCACTATAAGTTTTAATATTAATGATTTTTATATGAGTGCAACAATGACTCCCAATATTAGATTGGTCCCACAACACCTACAAATTTAATGTGTGGTCCTATAGCTACATCATGATTATGTAGCCCTTAGCTTGTTAATTATCAGCATTAGGTGGTTTCTACAAATATAACATTAGGGTGGGCTTTCATTGTGATTAATAACATTAGGTAGGTCCCATATTTTCAAAATTATTTAGGTCCCACATTGATTACTAAGATTGAATTGTTATGGGTCCCACTATTTAATAGCTCCCGTACTGTTAACATGACTACTAACATCCAATGGGTCTTCTTTAAATAAAATAATAATAATGAAAACATCAAATGGGTCTCATATTGATTTCTAATAGAAGGATTCATCCATTATGATCACCATTAGATTGATTTGTGTTAATACACTATGATTACCAATATTTAGTAGACCCACCTTAATTACATCGGATCTCATGATTTTAACATTTATCCTTGTAGTCTTTTAACAATAGATGGGTCTTACCATGATTATTAACATGTGTAATTACAATTAGCGGATCCAACATTGGGTCAATTGATTAACCAAATGTAATAATATGTAACAATTTTATTCTATGATAATGAAATCTTCCAAGATTTAAATATACTGATATTATAATAATCTGCACCTATCCAAATAGCTCCTAAAACAGTCTTTCTTAAAAATCTAGAGTTTTAGTAAAACCTATTTGAGAGTTTATGAGCAACCATTAATTCTAGTGGCCCACAATAAGTTTTAACAATGATGATTTTTATAGATGTGTCATTATAACTCCTAATATTAGATTGGCCTCACAATGCCTACAAATTTAATATGTGGTCCTATAACCATATCATAATTATATAGCCCTTAGCTTGTTAATTATCAATATAAGGTGGTTCCCACAAGTATTACACTAAGGTGAGCTTTCATTGTGATTAATAACATTATGTGGGGTCTTATATTGCCAAAATTAATTAGGTCCCACATTGATTACCAAGATTGGATGGTGTTATTGCAATTATCAAATTGCCATCATTTTATATGTCTCACTATTTGATAGGTCCTCTACTATTAACATAACTACTAACATTTAAGGGCTCTTATAATGATTTCTAATAGATGAATTTATTAATGATAATTACCAATAGATTGATCTATATTATTACACTATGATTACTAACATTTGGTGAACCCACCTTAATTAGATCAGATCTCATGATTTTAACAATTAATTTTGTAATTTCATAACAATAGATGGGTCCTCCCATGATTATTAATACATGTAATTAGTAATTAGTGAATCCTCCATTTGGTCAATTGATTACTTTTTCTCCATCTTTTGAGTTTTTTTTAATAAAGTTCCAAACACTCCAAAGAAATATTGAAATTTGTGAAAATTGCCAAACACTATAAGTATCGAATATAATAATATGTCCCCAATGAAATATTCTAATATTTAAATATATTGATATTATATTCTGCACTTATCCAAACACCCAACATTTTATAAGAATATTTTCATTTTAAGAACTTAAACCTTAAGATTGATTTGGTATTTTATGGATGCTCATGTTTGGGCTTAGCCTGAGTCTAATGATAAGTCCTTAAAAATACATATTTTCATCAGTATTTTTGGATATTTTAAGAACTTATGAAACCAAGAGAGCCTCATTTAGATGAAAATCATGTTTTTATGCATCTTAAAATCATTGTATTATTTTCATTTATAATTTGCCCCAAATTCACATTTTACGCATAAATTCATAAAACCTTCCATATTGAAGAGCTATTTTTGAAAAGTGTTTCCAAAATTATTTTTCTCATGAAATAAAGTAATTTTTCATCATTATTTATTTTTTTAAGTAAAATCATACAGAGAGAACATACCATCATTTCATGTGAAATTTACATTTATTTTGCAGAAAATTAATAACAAGAGTCCCACAACAAATGATTGAGGTAAGGAACAAGAATTTGGAAAGAAAAGAAAGGAGAAAGAATTTTTGAAGAAAAATTCAAAATGATCATCACATGGACCCCATATGCACATGTGTGAGTGCACACAAGTGGGGATGGTCAAAGGAGGGGTATACCACTTTGGCAAATTAAAAGTATCTTTTGAGATAATCCAAGGAAATCTCCAAGAAATTTGCTAAGAGGAGTAGAAAAGAAAGTCAAAGAGTGAGATCTTTTGCACGAGGTGGAAAAATGTAAAAAATTAGAAAGTGGGTTTAAGCATGAGGGATGACCCCTATCAATAAGAGATTTGATTCAATTTGCCATGGCTAAGAGTCTTCTCATACGAGAGAATCCATCTATAGTAAAATAAAAAGATGTTACAAAAGAAGGAAAAAGAGGCCCATGACTTTTGGCATGAAATTCAACCCCTTGTAGACATCCCATGGCTAGCCCAATCAAATGGGCGCCACTTCTCTTAAATCCAACCAAATTGAAGATCTCATAAAGGGAAGAAAATGTGGAAAGTTTAATTTAAAAAAAAAGGGCACCTAGGGGACATCCTAGGCATGGTTGAATTAGATGTCTCCCACTTCTAAATCTCCTATAATCCATCTTTCCCTCTCTTGCCTGTCCATCTCAAGTATGGATAAAAATCGCGGTATCGGTCACGATATCGGTCGGTCCAAAAAACCGATACAGTATCGATATCGGTTGTGATTCGCGGTCCGTCGCGGTCATCGCGGTGTGAAATTTTTTTTAATCCAAAAAAAATTGAAAAAATATCCAAAAAATCCAAAATATTAGAAAATGCTGGAAAAAAATATTTTTTTATTAGTAACACATATAAATCAAAATATCGGTCCTCCTAACTTATGGTATCATGTGTCGCTGTCTTGTCTGAAATTGTGATTTTTTTTATCAAAACCATAATTATGACTTATAAAATATGAACTATCTATTAGTATGAAATTTTAGATAATATAACTTATTTTTAATTTATATATAGTGGTTGTAGACTTATAGTGTTGTACACTTGTAAGTTATACTTGTATCTTATATAGTATATAAATAATTGTTTATCAGTCATCAATTATCATTCATCATTTATCAACCATCAATTTATCACTTAATTATCAAGCAAGTTGTAAAATTCAAGAACATGAATATTAACATAGCATATGACATAATGACAGTAAAATAAATCATAAAGCAATTGGAGAGAATCAATACATACCCTAATTCCAAGTGGAGTGTCTTCCAGGCTCGATATCATAATCATCATCATTTTTTCTTCTTTGGTATGGGTTATAATAATATGATCCAAACTCTTGCATTGCACTCCCATACCCTTGGCCATATTGATATTGTTGCTGAGGAGCGAAGATCCATTCATAATATGATGAGCTATCCTCAGTAGATTGAGATGACTGGAGGCCCAAATTTAAATTAAAAAATTCATGAGGAATAAAAATAGCTTGTTGGGGTTCACGTTGGATCATTCCTTGTCCATGCTCATACCACGGTTGTAACGGTGGAGGTAAAGGCAGTTGAGTTGGCCAATGAGGATTGTATTCATACGGACCATACCTAGCCTGCTGTTGTCCAACATTGCCTGCAGAAGTACCTTCCCCTTCTTCTTGACCGATGCTACTACCAATCTCTATCTCAGTTTGTGAGACATATCTTATATAACCACGATGGGGATCTAAGTCTGTAGTACCAGGAAAATGCTCAACTGTCTCATACATTAGTGGCTCATTATCTCCACAGTGACCGCCAGTCCCAGGAGAATTAGGAGGAATTCCTGCTGATGAGGAAGATGTAGAGATACTTGACTCACTCTCCTCACCCACCTCCTTTCCTCTTGCTTCTGTAGGATCAACCATAGTACCCTTCTGTTGTTGTGTCAAATTAATCTCTTGTAATCTTTCAAAGGCTTTCATTGGCTCAAATTGCTTCCCAGTCAAGTCCTCAACCATTTCTGCTAGCTCTGGATCTCTATCTAATAATGGCTCTTCTGCCTCCTCTAGCCACTCACTTAAGAAATCATCTTTTGCTAAAAATATATAGTCTAAATTACTTGGGCAGAAGTAATCTTGTTAATCCTCAAATGCTCTTCTTCTTCGATTTCGACTGCGGAGCTTGAGGTTATAGTGAATGTAGACCAGTTTATTCAAATTATCCATCGTGATTTTATTCCTTACTTTTGTGTTGATAAAAGCAAAGGTGCTCCAATTTCTTTCGCAATTTGACGAAGATGTAGTTTGACTGAGAACTTTAATTGCGATCGTCCTTAATGCTGGAGCACTCTGTCCATAATTTAACCACCATTCAGCTGAAAATAAAAGAAAATAATATTAAACATTCAATTTTTGAATTTTCAAATAATGAAAATATAATTTACGATTTATATTATATAATCTTTACCAGGATATGTTTGTGTAACAGCTCTTCGAGCAATGGTGGTGCCAAAACTTCCCATTCCTTCATTATATACATCGATCTAATAGCATTAAAGAAGAAAAAGAATTATCAATATCAACTATTATGGCTTATGAATGAATAATGATATAAATTAAATTGAAGAAAACAACATACATTATATAAGATTTCTACTTTTTAATTTAATTACTTGGTTTGTTGCCCTAATAACCTCTTCGGCGTCATTTGCTAGTCTTTCAATAACATTTTTCATGCCCACTCAAATTTCATCAGTTATATTTCGATCCAAAGATTCATATCAAAATTGTGGATTGAGAAAGTAACGTATTAAATGTAAAAATTTACATGAGTAATGTATTAAAAAGAATTTAATATAATAATGAAAGTCAATAAGAAATCAGTCTCCACTTACCAGCAGTGTGTAAGTCATGATATAATTGACGTTCCCAACGGCTATCGATGATTTTCCAATGTTTAGTATAATATCTACAGTTTGCTTTAATAGCCATCTTTGCTCTCTCCATGGCCTCATGTAAAAAGCCCATAGTTGGCTTATCATCACCATCAACCAATTGAAGAACTTTTATTAAAGGCTCAAAAACATTTAAACAATTTTTAACATGAGGCCAAATCTTATTGGACTCAATGGTCTTACATACTTCTTCTGCTAGGGGAGTTGGCCGCTGTCCCCACTTAGAATTCAGACATTCATCTGATTTGATGAGTTGGAGAAGCCCTCCTCTATACTTGTAAATACTTTCGATGGCTATGAAGTGGGTGGCAAATCGAGTAATGCCAGGCTGTAGTAGTTCATGATTGTTTGTAAATTTCTTCATCATTGAAACAAGTCTATAAGACTGGTAGAAAAAATTAGTGATTTTCTTCATCTTTTCAATCACTTGTTTCATGACTTTTCCTTTGGAAATTTCTTCAAGCATTAAATCTATGCAATGTGCTGCACATGGTGACTAAAAAATATTTGGCCTCTGCTGCATAAGCATTAGTCTTGCTTTCTTCATGTTTACAGCGTTATCGGTGACAACTTGAACTATACAATCTGCCCCAATATCATTAATTACTTCATTAAACAACTTATTGATGTATTTAGCATCTTGAACATAATCAGTTACATTAACTGATTTGATAAAAACTATTCCCAAAGGGCAATAAACTAGAAAATTCAAGAGATGACGTTTTGTGAGGGTGGTCCACCCATCACACATTAGTATGCAACCCCTTTCTCTCCAAATCCTCTTAAAAGTTTCTACCCAGAGCTATAACTCCTCATATTCTTTTTTAACACAGAGATGACCAATCTCATATGGGGTGGGTGCTTTTATACCGGGATCATGTTCCACTGCTGTATCTAACATAGTGGTATAATAAGGAGAGTTTGCCTTATATGGTGGAATAGCTGCATCTAAAAAGAAATTCCCAGTAGCTCTTATCAAATTATCTCTTACTTTGTTAAATTTTCTCTTTAGTGCTTTTACAATGCTGGGTTGCTTGGTTGTTGGTTTTCTATATGTAAATGGGTCCGTTAGACCCACCACACTTGGCCTACGAGGTGCCTGTGTAGGAGGTTCATCATCATCCTCAATATCTACTGGGCGGGGTTGTCTTTAACTAAATGCTCGACGTAAACCCCCTCCCCTAGATCCAGATGAGCCACCCTCATCATATTGGCTACCTCTCATAGCTGCCTCATACTGCATTCTTCTTCTTTCTTCTTCTTCCTGAAGTGACTTCAAACTTTCTTTTCTAGCCATGCTTAAATTTGGATCCTCATCATCATCGGAGGAAATAATATGTCCCTCCCTAGACCAAAAAACTTCTTCCCTACATACTTCAAATTCCTCCTCTTTTCTTTTCTCTCTAACAACCTTTTTTCTGTTTTCCTGCATCCAACAACTTTTGCATTTCTTTTTTCACATTAGGTGGTACATGAGGACACTTTGCTACTTTGCCTTGCCTATGAGCTAAGTGTTGCTTCAATCTAGTTATCCTTCCATTTATGATTTTTTTGGCAACAATTACATTTAATCTTGTGTTTGCTTCCAGCTTCTTCACGATGGTTCCATGCTGGATCAATGTCACGCACCATTTTAATCTCGCTTCTTCAAAACAAAAGAATACATTGGCACAATTTATAACATTTAAACTAAGACCCAAAATATAATAAAAATAAAGAAATTAATACATTCATATAAAAGTAATTGGAATCTCAAAATGGTACATTTTAAATGATACATTAATTATTTAATTTTTCTAATTCCATGTTCTAACAATCCAAAAATAAATTCAGAAATATAAAAAATATTGACATGTTACATATTCACACAAATGATGAGATAACCATAAAAAAATTAGCATATGTGAAGTAACAATGATTATATAAAATTAGGAAATCATACAATGATTATATAAAATTAGGAAATCATACTTATAATGAAAATCTAAATATATAATAGTTTAATCTAAAATTAAAAAAAATCTGAAAATAAATTAAAAATATAAAACTAATTACATTAAAGAACAATAAAAAAAACTAATCCTACATGAAGTTTACAAAGATTATGCTTACTTTAAAAAAATTATAGTGAAATCCTTAAAATATTCGTTTTAAATATTAAATTATTATTTCATACAAGAAAATAAAATTTAAGAATATAAAACTATTTAGTATTTACATAATGTTTTGAAAAAAATGAAAACTTACCATATTCATATCATACATGAAGTATACAACAAAATAACGAATTTGTGATTAAATCCTCAAAAAATCTTATTTTAATATTAAAATATTTAAAAATCCGAAAATAAATAGACATAAAATGTCCACATCTTGTAGATCTATGTCTTCTACTACTAAATCTGTCAAACTTGCTTCATAAAATCATGTTTTTACATACTAATAAAATTAAAAATAATACTTAACATTAAAAGACTCTAAATTTTAACAAAAGTTAAAATCTTAATATTTTAAAAAACCAAATAATAGATCCACACTCATAAATCACAACATGTAAATTCATAACATAAAAAAAGTGGAATCATCATCATGGATCACTTCTAAGCTCCTACTAAACAATATTAAAAAAAATAAAAGAAATTTAATATACTTACCTTATAAATGTATTTTCTTTACTTTTATAAGCCAAATCCACAAAAAAAAAAAAAAAAGATTTTGTGATGCTTTTTGAAGCTAATGGAGGAGGAGCAGCAACATGACCGTCTTTGGGTAGAGGAGGATGAGTAGAGGGGGAGAAAGATGGAAAAAATTAGGGTTAGAGGGCTTTTATATAATATCGACCGATATTTTTAAAATATCGGCTAATATATCGGTTCGGCCAATATTTTAAAAACTCACGATAAATTGACAATATTTTGCGATACCGGTATCGAGATCGATACACATCAAATTATCGTCTCGGTACTGGCTAATACTGGTATGTATCGGCCGATACAAACCGGTATCGGCCGATTTTTTTAACCTTGATCTCAAGTCGTCAAAGAGGCTTAGCTCTAAAACCATACCACTAACCTTGAATGCTTAACTAGAAAGGGGAATTCTCATCCATCCTAATATGTCAGTTTTCTTATTTTTAATTTTTCATTTTATGTAAAAGAAATTTCATACTAGTGATGAAGTTTGTTTCTTTTCAATTTTTCTTGTTCTTAAATTTATGATTTCTTAATATTAATTTTGTGATCCATTCAATAGTGTTAGTTTTTGCTTTTGGTTAAATAATTGAATCAAATTGGGAATCATCACTAACAACTCACCTTAGTAACTTTTTCAATATACTATGTTTTCTATGGATACATGACATTTTTGGAGGCAATGTAAGGTGGAGTTGAAAAGAGTTGAGTGGAAAATATTAGAAGCTTAAACTAAAATTATTTATTAAAAAGTGGAGACTTATCATTCTCAATTTGGATTAACAACTCAAGTTGAAAAATGAGACCCTAGGATAATACCTCTAATCTTTTTGAATGCATATTGAATGAAAACATTGAGAGATCAAATTATCACCCTTGGAGTCTCAGTCATCACCTTTAAATTCAGTTCTCCACCTTTAATTTAAGTCTTCACTGCCTTTCTTCTTCTACTTCTTACTTTTATTTTCTGCACCCTTTATTTTTTGTCCTATACAGGTTTGTCTAAGTTTCCTTGGTGCTGAAAGATGCATCAGCTCAGGCATATTTTATTTTATTTTTTTAGAAGCATAAGCATCGGTGAGACATGCAAGTTAAAATCAGAAATTAGAAGTGAAGATATGAATCTTAAGTGTTCAAAGTCATTGAACACGTTACAGAAATCACGATGAATCTGAACCCGTTTGGTTAAATATTTTCGGTCGAATTTGTGAATAATTTTCAACTCTTATCTACCTAATGATTGGGTCGGTTCAGAAATCTAAAAACCTGATTCACAGATCACTTTAAATCAAGTGCAAGATTATTGATGAAAACAGATTGAACAACAGTCCAACGTCAGAATTGTTGTGGCCGAAACACACATTCAGTGGAGTGCACGTTTCCTTCTCCTTTTAGATGTCGAATGTGAGAGTTGGAATTTAGAATTGGAAATCCATATCAAATTAGTTCAGTTTTAAAGTTGAAACTGGGAGAAAATTTTGATTGGAACAAGTTCCATTATGGCTGAACCATGGATGTAATTGGAGGACTGTTTTACAGGACTGTTTTATAGCTGATTTTCTGCACTTATATAGAAGAATATTGAGATTTGAAACTGAATCAAATCAGTACTATTAAAACTGATTCTGAAACTAACTTGGCCCCCTAGCAATCTCATGCATCATAAGCATGCACGTCATTCATGAATTTAGATTTTAGTTCATTGCTTTGTGTAGTTTTCCTAATTAAATCTAAGTATCGTATGTTAGTTTAAAGTTAGCAGTAAACATTAGTTATAGGGTTGCATGCATTAAAAAAGAAAAGTTTGCACTAGCATTGCATGGCATGTCATATACATTGCATGTTTTCTAAATTTCTATAGCTATTTCTAATTTGGTTAGCTTAGATAGTTTTTAACTTTAGGATTTTTTTAACTTTAAATTTTTTTTAATTTTTGTTTAGTTTTATTTTTAGTAAGTTTCATTTTTGAAAGTTCTAACATGCGTTTTAGTTTTGCAACAACTTTAGTGTGAGGGCTTTCTAGTTCTTAGATTTAGGATTTTTTTTAGAATAGGAAGTTTCCTTATTGAATTGGTTTATAATTAATTTTTAATTTAAATTAGAAATGATAGATGTAATTTGTTAGTTTTTATTTAGGTCAATTTCATATTTTATTCATGGCAGATTACACGTTGAAAAGACCTTAAATAAATTGCACCATGTAGATCGACCTGATCTCACCAGTTTTATTATTACATCGCAATTCTGCACTTGGAACTCACTATCACCCAGCATCAAACCTTCATTGTGCTGGTTTGGGCTATGTTTATGAATCACAAGCTACATTGAACCCTATTTTAAGGCTTGATTATTAAGTACTCTCAGGCTTGATTATTAATTAAGCCAAGTCTGAGACACCCTATATTCTTGTTCTTTAAAGCTTGCCACTGACATATTTTACTTGTTTGGTACATATATTTCTCAACTGGGCCATATTGGCAGTGGGTCATTTTCTTTTATATTCAATTCCAAGTGATCAAATTTTTTCATAGTGAGAGGTTGGTTGACTTGATGATTCTTTATATATTGGACTATTCTATTTAATTCTTTTACCATATAATATTTTTTTTCTCTTGAGTTAAGTAACAGATTAAAGGAAAAATTATTTATTTTTTTATTTATATTCTAATGAAACTCTACGGGTACGGCATTTTCCTTTTTTATTTAGTTTTACTACTATGAGATTTAGTTTTTTTAAGAGTGCAGTAAAATATTTAAAATTATGATTGTGTAATAAGTCTTATGTTAATATTAATTTATAATTCATTTAAATATTTACAAATATTTGAACTCCTACCCATTTTGAACGGTCTTGGTCTTCAAGGGGGTCGCACCAAATAAAAAAGTTAGAAGAAACTTTTTATTTATTTGTTTTTGTGTTAACTGAGGGTGTCTAAGAATTGTGCACTAAACTAATCCCTTTGTGCTGCCCGGGGGGGGGGGGGGGGGGGGGGGGGGGGTGTGGAACTACCTGGTAAATGTGGTGTGGCCCTAGAAGTTAGAAGAAATTGATGACCTCCATACTATTGCTTGAGCACCATAGCTCAACATTCGTTCAATTGCATTGACTTTCAAAGTAGGACATGGGGAGGTTGAATTGGCAAAAATAAAAAAGGGAGACGCATGGAACTTGTGCTTCCTCTTTATGGTTTTCTTTGGTTTACCAATTACAAATTTTCCTCTAAAATGGCAAAATTTGTTAAGGAATTCGTGGCAAAGAAGGTTACAAAGCATGCCCTTAGAATTAAGGTCTAGAGAATTCGTAAATTCTCCAAAAGTTGTTCCCTTGTTAGAATTTTTAAATCCCTCTCTTTAGTGGATGATTTGCAAAATAGTTGAAGTTTTAAGAATTTCAAAGATGATTTGAAACTTTTTTTAGAAGGCTTAAATTTAAAATTCTAGTAAAAAAATATAACATTTTTAAATGTCAAAGTGGACGAGCCATCACATCATATGTATGAATCAGCAACATCATAAAATCTGATGGATCAATTTCATATAGTTTCTTCTTAATTTGGAGCTAAAGTTCAATAAGTTTGATGAAATAATTCATTTGTGCACATGAATTTTACTTTAGTAAAAGTTGGGTCCAAATCACACAGACACCTTCTGAAAAAGCAAACAGAATATAAACGTAAACCTTCGTGGAATTCCTATTCCTCTTTGTAGTTAGTTATTTTTCGCGCCTTTGCTGCTTTTGGCTTGCAATTAGGGATTTTTACTTTCCTCTCCTCCACAGTCCACACCGGTCTTCTCCTTCAACAATTCAAAGCTCTCTCTCTCTCTCTCTCTCTCTCTCTCTCTCTCTCTCCATCCACCGAAAAAAAAAAACAAGGAGAAATGAGAGTAAGTTCCCCCCAAAACCCTTAAACCCTTGGACACAATCACCTGCGATTTTCTCTCATTGTATTTTACTTGTCTCTCAAAAAACAGATCGCTGTGGAAGGATGCATGCATGGAGATCTCGATAACGTCTACTCCACCCTCCAACACCTGGAGAGGATCGAGAACACTAAAATCGATCTCCTCATCTGCTGCGGCGACTTCCAGGTTCCCATTTCTCTCTACTTTAATCGAACCCCTTTTTTTTAGATTGCGGAAGTAGCTCTGGGGTCCTCCTATTTTGTCAGATTGGGAATGGTTTGACGATGGATTGAAACAGGCAGTTCGAAATGAGAACGACCTGGACAGCTTAAACGTGAAGCCCAAGTACCGGAGCATGAATTCCTTCTGGAAGTATTACTCTGGTCAAGAAGTTGCTCCCATCCCTACTATTTTCATTGGTGGCAATCATGAGGCCTCAAATTACTTATGGGAATTGTGAGTCCTTTCTTCTATGTATATATGTATTTTTTTTTTAAAAGCATCATAGGTTCATACAGCTAAGTGAATTTTGCCAATCGTGTGAATCATAATCTGTGGTTTCTGCTTGATTTCAACAAATTTGGTGAGTTCATATTGGGAGGTGGTGCAGTCAGGGGATCCGCAAGGTATCCCAAGACAGCGGCTGCGTCATCACTATACTGCTTTCTAGCAGTAGGTAACAGCTGTTTTAAGTTGGGGCTTGATTTTCAGCGAGAGGGTAGGGAGAGGTTCACCACAATGATGCTAAGAAATAAGCGATACAGAAAAACTCACTTTGGGACAATAGAGAGAACTGAAATATTGAAGAAAACAAGACAACCCAAAAGTCTCTCTATTCATTCATTTTACTCATTGTCCTTTGTCCCCCATACTACACTAGACTATTACAATTTATAGGAAACTGGTTTCTTTCTATGGGATTGCAATCAAATCAATTATCCTACTCAGTACATGGTTATTTCCGTGATCTATCATCTTTATTGACACTGATTGGTAGCTAATTGAAGAGGAAAGTTAAAGCTTCTAGAGGATTCCCCACATACGGAAATCCTACATTAATCCTGTGCACTTACTGCTTCTGAATTGAACCTCAGATATTACAGAATCCGCCCTGTATTTTCTGTTAACTCAAAATAGGCCCTGGCAGTAGGTTCAATGCATATTTTGGGGCTGTTTTGGTGTCTGTTTATACCTGAGCTGTCACACATGGGTTAGGACCTTTTGTGCTCAGTCAAAGGTGCTCATGAACCCTTCAGCTAGCAATAAAATTGAATCTTCATTAGGAGGATTCTAAAACTCCTTAGATTTCTCTGAGAAATTTTGTTAGTGAAATTCCTCAAATGTCATCTCAAGCAAAAAGCATTCGAATTCTAGAATTCTGAGAATCCCAAAGCCTATTTCAGACTTTTTTGCAAATTCTAGTGCCTTTTTGGAGTTGTGCTTCTCAAATAAGGAATTTGGAGAATTCGGTGGACAAGGCCTAGCATGAATTTGGAATTCCCATAGAGGGTGAATTCCTAGAAGAAATTCCTCTTATCCAATAGAACCTCATTATTGCTTTTCAATTTTGAAGGTAGTAGTCAGTTTGTTTTCTAATGTTGCACTTGTTTAGTAGCAGTGCCAGATGTTTATAAATGCATTCTGTTGGAATTTTTATGCCTTTCTGGAAGCTAGAACATTGCCTGTTCATTTCTTCTATGTTCATATTTGTTTGGGCTAATGTGCTGAATATGCCTTGCAATGTTTTCGAGATTGTGCTAGGTATTATGGAGGATGGGCAGCACCAAACATATATTTCTTGGGTTTTGCTGGAGTCATCAAGTTTGGTAACATCCGTATTGGTGGACTATCTGGAATTTACAACCCACGACACTACTCTTTAGGCAAGTTTATCTTGTGGTTTGCTGGTTATTTGCCTTAATACTGTGCTCAGTATTGGTTTCCTTCTCTTACATCATCTGATTATTCTATTGCATTTGGTATTATCAACCTGTGCATGTCCAAAACTTTTTGGCCTCAAAAGTAGAGAAATTATTAAGAGGCTCTACCACACTGCATTCTTTTTTAGTTACATGCTTTAATTGTTGAGCTGATTCCTCTGGTTATTGTAATTATTTGTGGTTCCACTATTGTTTGCACATCCAAAAAAATTGTTATTGTGTTCTGTGTGTGTTTTGTTTGAGCAGGACATTACGAGAGGGTTCCTTATAACGAGAGTGACATTCGATCAATATATCATGTGCGCGAGTATGATGTGTACAAGCTTATGCAGGTTGAGGAACCAATCGATATATTTGTTTCTCATGATTGGCCTCTCGGCATCACTGACTACGGAAACTGGGAGCAACTTGTTCGTCACAAACCCTTTTTTGAGAAAGAGGTAATTGCAAGTGTGCCAAGGGCGCAATTTTGTGTGTATATTTGAAAACAGTAAATTTTATGGCTCCAAAGGGGAAGTACAAAGAACAACCCAAAACAAAAAACAGCAAGAAGAAGCCCTCAACAACAAAAAAACAAAAAATCAGCTAAACATCAAAAAGAATCAGTCTGGTCCATTCTATTCGGTGTAATAAAAATTACATGAGATCGGTCACTATTGCCGGGTGGGGGGTATTCCATTCAAATTGGTGATTCGGTGAGCCCACCATAATGCCCAAGGAAAAGGTGTCACCTGAAAATTTTTGTGTAATTTAATTTTATACTAGGACAATGCTCTAAGGTAACATCATTGTGTTCTACTATTCTGTCTCAGAAAAAAAAAAAAAAAAAAAAAAGAAGAAACCATAAATGAAACAACTCAAGGAATTTCAATGGAGTAACAGTAAATTTGCAATAAAAATCCAAAATTATATTGGGATGATAGTCCTTTTGATATAAGAATCTATTGGAAATGATTCTAAGTTATTAAGGATGAAGGAGATCTTAGAACTTGAGACTTTTGTGAATGAGGTGTAGGATTTTATATAAATCCCATAAGTACTTTGATGGTTGCTTGATGTGAGAATGGGAATGATGTCATTTGGGCTTAAGAAGCCTCAAATATCAAAAAAAAAAAAAAGTGAAAAGAAAAGGAAAAAAAAAATGGATTCAAATGAGTTTTACTGGTCATGACTCTACACAGAACCATGACCTTCAACTTTTTCTATGACTACACTTATCTTGCAATTTCCACAACATACTGCCCTGGTCACATGCATACGATGCAATTTATTCTTAGATTCAGGAAAGAACTCTAGGAAGCAAGGCTGCTGCAGAATTGCTAGACATGTTGAAACCGCCTTACTGGTTTTCAGCTCATCTCCACTGCAAGTTTCCAGCTATTGTTCAGCATGGTGAGGATGGTCCAGTCACAAAATTCCTTGCTCTTGATAAATGCCTACCAGGCCGCAATTTTTTACAGGTTTTCTTCCTTTCACTTGCTGTCGTTATGTGGTTCATGGTGGCTGTTCTCTTTTGGCTAATGCTATTATGTTTGACTGTGATTTTGTTCTTTAGATTCTTGAAATTGAATCGGACCCAGGGCCTTATGAAATTCAGTATGACGAAGAGTGGCTTGCAATAACACGAAAATATAATTCTATCTTCCCCTTGACCAGGAAACCTGTGCAGTTTGGGTGTGTGCATTTATTTGCTTTGCCTTGTACAAAACATCCTCTTCGTTTTTCTTTTTTTTCAATCTTTTTTTCATATTAATGTCACATTTTAAAAAGGATGCTAGTTTATATGATCTGTTACAATTTAATTTAGGGATCAACAGCCTGATATTCAAGATCATCGGCAGTGGGTTAGGAACAAGCTAAATGCAAGAGGGGCCAAACCTTTTGATTTTGTACAGACAGTTCCACCTTATGATCCATCTCAACCTATCTCCCCTTACTGCTCAGGTAATACTTTCTAAATATTATTATTTTTACTCATTCTTAAATGGCTATGTGTAAATCATATGCATCTGTGATTTCCTAAAGATAAAAGTTTGAAAGAAAATGCCAGGCTTTCAGTTGTGGGTTTCTATTTTTCTCCTGCTTTTAATTGAAAGGAAAGATACCCACCCCCACCCCCACCCCCACCCCCTGCGGCTTGTGTTAAGAGACTGGAGCTATCACCATTAAACGATTGACGGTTGTTTTGATAGACCACATCAGGATGGGCCAATGACCAAAATTTCAGCTGTTGTTGTCTTTGTCCTTTTCAATTCATATATTTGCTAATGGAACATTATTCCATACATTCAATCTATATTCTATAAGTGAGAGAGTTACTAAATGGGTCTTATTTTGATTCCCAAACTGCTTAATGTTCGGTGCTGCCAACCTGACTTTGAAGTGTGTTGGGTGAGGCCTGTTGGGCTACCTGGTCCCAGTCTGATCCAATTCATTAATTACTTTGAAATGATGATACAGTTTTAGGGTAGTCTTATTTCTAGTCATTGGTCCAGTGCATGCATCATTTGTTGCATGTGTTGACAATTTTTACATCATATTGCTCAGGGTCTTGTCGAAACCCACAAACAGAATTATTCTTGCAGTTTTTAGAACTCCCATATCTTCTTGATGACATGCTGGAATCAACAACGCCTACACAGAGTCCTTCGCCATCAAATTGGAGAGGTAAGTATTCTGTTATGTTGTCCCTACTTTATGACATCAAATGTTTCATAGTTTTGGCGAATGGCGACACTTTAAATTGTTTACCTTCTTGTTTTATCTCTTTGCAAATTGCAATCGCTGTCCATGGACCATTCAGCTTTTAAACATTCTTCAGATCCTTGACCCATTATGTGTGAAGCCAGTCTTGGTTTGGGATTCCCTTTAGAGAAATGGCTGCATAGTTGGATTTGGACATTGGTCATGACAGTTTTGTTTGGCTATTTTTACTTAGGATGGGCTGTATCTCGCTTTCACTTCAATGAATTGGCTAATGAGGTTATTTTTCATTCCATGTGGCACGAAATGATTAAGACTCTGAAAAAGTTTTTTCTCCATTGAAACATTTTTTCTGCTAGCAATTGTAATGTGGGCTCCTCTGATTACCATTACGTAGAGTGACCCTATCATTGTTGGACTGGCCCTTTTATCTCCTCTCTCAGATAATCCCAAGTATTTTGGAAAGGACGGTTGCAGCCAATGGTTTACATTTTTCGATTACCTAGAGATGGTCCCGACATCGTCCTCCTCCATAGTTAGGTCAGCCAAATGCCTGACTGGGTATTGTAATTTTTTTTCTCCTCTTCCATGCCCGAGGTTTTTTGACGGAGAAAATTCTGGCAGTGGATGAGGACTGTATCCTAATAGGTTTAGCGGTTAGTAACTCCAATAGCTGCTATTTGGTATAAGATGGGAACATTTGAAGATTTAGAAAACTTACAATTATGGTTAGATGGGTTTGGGTGATGCTGGTGAGTGATGCTGGGAACTTTTACCTGTTAACATTTCTTTTTCCACCTTGGAATTTGGGCAAAATGAACTTTGTTATTTTAATTTGTATTGGCTTCCTTTGGTTGGAGATATTACTGTACAAAGAGAGAAATTTGGAAAGTATTATACTTTAGTCATGACTCATGGTGTGATATTCAAGTTATGAGAAATGGAGGCAGCCTATGAGCAGTTGAATCTTAGCAATTCTCTTATGTGTAAACCTAAAGATCTGTGACTCAGTCGCTGCATTTGGCAGCTGTGAGTTTTTGTGTTTTGACTTTTGAGAGTGACAGTTACTGATAAAGAAAGGTGTGACAGTTTGCTCATGACAAACCTGAGTTTTAACTTCGAAGTGCATGTTGTAGTAGAATTAGGTGATACATATGGACAATGTATATTCTGGTTGTAGGGTTACTGAGAACAGCTAGTTGTGTAGAAAAATGGACTGGTTTTAGAAAATGGGAATTTCCAGGTTTTAGGGCATCTTTTGGTTGTGGAACATGTGAAATTTCTAGAAATGGGCATTTCATGGCTGTAGGCAATGGGGTTTCTTTATTTCTTTCTTTCTTTTTCTTGTTTTTCTTTGTGGTGAAGTGGTGTTTTTCTAATAGAAAATAGCTTTCATGTCTGTCGAAGATGAGGATCTGTATAGAAAATGTGCATTTGTTTTCTGTAGGAATTTGATTGATGGCAAATTTTTATGATAAAACTGGGGTTTTCTAATTTTCTTTCCCGTAAACAGGCTTTTCTTTCTTACTAGACAATAGAATTGTTTCAGAAACAGGGAATTTGTGGTATTCGAGAATGGGGATGCATATAGAAATAGGTCATTTTTTCAGGATGGCCCACCAATATGATTGTCCTGTCTTATTTTGAATCTTAAAAGAACAGGATTTATATTTGAATCAACCGGTGATTTCTCGCCCTAATTTCAAATAGTTTTTCACCGGAATGCTGTGTCTCAAGAGTTTGAGATGATTTTAACCTAATTTGTGTGATTTTATAGGTAGAAGCTATCCAGGTTCAGATGTTGATGGTGAGGATGTGCCTATCGATGATATGGATGAAATAGAAGAGCTTGCAGAAACTGATGACATGGAGAATATTCAAATCAACTTGTGAAGGTTTGTATTTGATTATTCCTTTGGTATCATTAATTCTCTCAAACTCTCTAGAGCTATTGGTTTGGTTGGTCACATAATCCTGCACATGCACAAAGTGAAAAGTGTTTAGGGTTGCCTTGAGAAATTCCTAGGTTCGTGATTGTTTAGGCTCCACAATGACCACACAAGCAGATTTCTGTCGTCACAGGAGAATCACCCGCAAGTTGCAAACCTGACAATTTCTCTCGCTCCTACAATTTGTAACATTGAAAATCTCATCTGGTTTGCAGGTTGCCTAAGCCACTCCCTCAATTAGGCACAGAGTAGCTGAAGTGCCCCAGCGGATCAGATCTTCAGTCCTTGTCGGACTATTGCATTTCGATAGAGAAAGCTATCAATCCGACAGTGTCATTCAGATGCCAAAAATATAAAAAACAAGGGTTACATCGACCTGGCTAAGGGTTTGAGAAATTGTAAGCGCAACTCATATATTTGCAGTGTCCATGATCTTTGGTTTGTTATGGTTTGTTATTAGTGGGTTGCGCAGATTATCCTGACCATTGTGTTGATTGGCCTGTGGCGCAACCAAAGGTGGGTAGATGTTGCTCTCTACTATGTAACCTTTTCTAATGTTTCTCTGTTTCCTATTTGGACGATCTATTTAGATGATGCTGATCAAAGGCATAGTAACTTTTAAGGAGTTGACATTTTGAGTTATGGATCTCCATATCAATGATCTGGTTCCCGCTTGTGGATACCAAGCAGAACTTCTGGTCATATATAAGTAACTGTAATTTTTATTGAAAGAATCACCTGTTAATGTCAAGAAAAGCAGAGATCTACCTTTTTCCTTTTCCCCTTAAATCCGATTCATCTCATAATTGTAAGTTTGTACCAACTACACTATAAATGATGGTAATATGTATCCATTGGTGATAAAATCACTATGAAAGCACTGAAGTTGGTGATACAATCACGATTAGGAAATGGAAAGCCAATTAAGAAATCTTGAACAAGAGGATCGTTTTAGATCAAAGCATTCACAATGATATAATGCCACATCACATTGATATAAAGTCAGTGAAATAAATGTGATGTCATAAAAACTATAAGCCGCGTAGCTATTAATGCAATGGTTTAGATTCCAATGGATGTTGCACTTCTTGTCTTGGCCATTAATGCAAAGTTCCACATACTAGTATGATCGTCCGATAAATGTGATGTGTGGACCATATGTAATATATAATGGGCCCCTCTTATTATTGTCTATTTGTAAGCCATAAGGAAAAGAGTGATTTCACATTCCAGTTTTTGTTGAACTATTGCCGTTTTGAAATTGTAAGCTACCGCTAGACTCTACACTTCTTGGAAAGGAGAAAAACAAGCAACCTTTTTAGACAGAGATTAAAAATAGGAGCTTTTTAAGGAATGCAATAACTATGTCACTACTCTTTTAGAAAGAGAACAAGGTAAGATCACTCAATACGTTTTGTGTTTTTGTTTTCCATGCAAGTCCACGTCATTACTACCATTGCTACCGATACCTTAAGGTGTTTGTAAAGGTAGCAGAAATATTTTTCAATATTTTTCATCCGTTTATTTTTGCACGCATATATTATTATTATTATTATTATTATTATTATTAGTTGTTTTTCCTGAAGTTCAAACTCACAACTGGTTAACTCTGATACCATATATAATTTTCTTGGCTAACTACTGCTAACAAAATCTCAACGTGTTAATAGAGATAAAGAAAATACTTTTCAATGTTCTCCCTCGATGGGGCCATTCCTCAATAATTACTATTTTTCTTCTTTCATTCATCG